>JAGFMF010011407.1:842718-950632 GCA_019455555.1 Galemys pyrenaicus | reverse complement strand
CTCTGTGGTGAATCCTCTCACCCCCCCACACCTCTGGCCTGTACCCCAGTGCTTGTATGCATAAATAAATAAATCTTTAAAAAAAAAAAAAGAAATGAAGAAAAAAGAATTGAAGAAAACCTGTTCTATTTTAGGGAGTTGAAGAGTAGTTTAAACTTGAAGAAAGAGGATACACCCATGTGAGAGCATGTGTCTACTAGCTTTATAATATTGGACATGATACATCTTCTAAAATGATATCAAGCTGACAACCATAACAGAGTGCCCCTTCATGTAAAACTTAAATGGGTTCTTACAGACAGTATATTTTGGGCCTCCATTTTCTATATGGCCTTTTAGCTTGTTTCATTATCTTTAATTGTTTTGGAGTAATTTATTTCTGAGTACTTCATCTATGACTTGTACATATTATCTGCATTTTTTTAATCTTTCATTTTTAATTTTTCCTCTAATCTTGATGTTTCTGGTTGCTTTCACTAATCAGGACTTGATGCAATTTGTGCATATTAGCCTTGATTTTTAGGTTCTGCTTAGTGGAGGAACGTTAGAACAAAACATGACACCTGATTTGGATAAAACAGCTTTTATTTTGAAAAGCTTCAAAAAAGTTCATATATATATATGACATTCAGTTTTTGGTAGACAAGTCAAAGGTCAAAGACAGACTCATTTCTCTGAGGTATAAGAAACATGTATTGGATATTTAGTTCATTTGGTTAACACAAGGAATCAGTGTTTGTTCTGATCTTTCCTTCAGTGAGTACAACTGCTTTTAGTTTCCAACTTAAAAGATTCCAGATAATGTGACAACATATGATCATAATATTTAATGTGATTTGTATGTGTTTTTATATGGAGTTCCATTGAATTTGATACTGCCTTCAGAGTTCAGGAATGCTTTCATATGTCATTCCATTAAGTGGTAAATAAGTGCTTTTGATATGTTATTTATCCTGCTAATACATTTTTAACATGTGTTTCTTGTGTATGTATTTCTTATATATGGGCAAGGATAGGGGCCCCATCTATTGGATAGTATAAATCTACTGGATCGCAGCTCAGAGCTCATATAACATCATGTGATGATAATCATGATTTGAAGTTGAAATTTGGAGAGAGAAAATCAGTTAATTTGTTACTATTTGAAATGGTTTTGTACAAATTTCTTCCCCCCTTGTGTTTCATAATTCCATAGTTTCCATAAGTTAGATACTCTTGCTTGTCAGTTAAATATTTAAGATTCTCTCTGATGTTTTATAGTTAATGAGTTCGAAATTTCCAACTCTATAATATTCATGATATATATGTTTCTCTATATATTTATATATATGAATGACTTTGAAATTGTTTTTTATTTTATCTTTAAAGGAGTTAGTATTACTTTAGTAGGGAATTGCAAAACAGGATTTTGCTTTACCTTACAAATAACATTTAATTCTGATTTATGAATACCAGCAAAAAACATTTCTGTAAGTTAGTATTTCATAATAGTTATAGATAACTAATAGACATTGTTGAAAACTTATCTCTGTGTGAATATATATATATATATATATATAGAGAGAGAGAGAGAGAGAGAGAGAGAAGGAGAGAAGATACTCACCTCTTTGGGAATGTTTGGATTATAATTGATGTTTTCTTTGAAGAGTTAGACTGTTGCTCTCAGAACTTACAAAATAATGGCTTTTACTCTCATTGGCTTCAAAAATCAATGTTTTTATCATCATAAAGCATTTCATACAATATGTTGCTTTTTTTAACACTTGAACTAGGAGGTTACATAGTTTGTAAGTACTGGAAATTCCATTAACTACATTTATGTCCTTTTTTTCAAAATAATCAGCATTATTTTAAGGCAGTATTTTTCTATCTTTAAAAACTATATAACAAATTATGTCCTTTTCTTTAATACACAGTTAGAGAACCTGATGCTGGATAAAGATGGCCATATAAAAATTACAGATTTTGGACTTTGCAAAGAAGGGATCACAGATGCAGCCACTATGAAAACGTTCTGTGGTACACCAGAATATCTGGCCCCAGAGGTAGGTTACTATTCCATTTTTGGAAATGTGCTTTGACACAATGTTTTGCAAAGCTTTTTTTTTTTTTAAAGCAGTACCTTCTACTTTCATGTGGATTCACTATAAATCAAATCTATTTTATTCCTACTTGTCTAATGTGGTACTATGGGGCAAACATATATAAAAAATAAATTTTATAAACTTTATGAGCCCAAAAGTACAGTAGGTAAGTCAGTTTTTATATCTTAGCTTTGTACATTTTATTTCTGTCCATTTTGTTTCATTTTTTAAAATAGAATGACTTCAGAAAGAATGTTTACAGTTTCATAAACCATGTTGGATTTCACTTAGAAACAAGGATTTGTAGGTTAGATTTTATTTTAAATTTATTTTAGTGAAGTAATATTGTTTTATAGCTCTGTATGTGATTCAGAGGTGTAAGATCATGCTTCTTCAGGTGTATGTCACCAGCCACTCCCACCATCAAGGGGTTTTAAATGCTTAAATTTTGGAAAGTATTTCAAATTAGTGAAACGACAGGAGTTACATTTTGGACTTCATGTCAAGCAAACTCCAGCTGGTGACTTTGCCGTGCTGAGGGTAATTTATAAATGTGTTTATCTCACAAAAATTTATTATGCATATACTATGTATTGAGAATTGTTCTGGGTGATAATAGTTACAGAGGTAACTTAAAGTGCAGGGAGACAAAATAAAAATAACTAAATAAAGTGTCATATAGTGAATTAGAACCAGAAATGATTGGGAAAAAAAATCTTGTTAAAGGGAAGAGTATGTGTGACAACTATTTTAGGTAGTTTCCAGTTACTATTAATTTATAACATACCAGTCTTATAACCTAATGCTAACAAATGATCATTTCATGTGATTATGGATCCTAAGTCAGTAATACTAACAGGATAGATTGTACAGCAGTAATGGTTTAGCTCTACTCCACAGGTTTTGAGGCCTCAGTAGGAAAGACTTTACCATAGGGGAGTGACTGGTTGGAGACTAGAAAAGTTCCTTTACTCATATGTCTGACAGTTGGTGCTAGTTATAAACTAGTATCTTACAGGCCAATGGATAGGTACCTTATACCATCCTCAGCCTTTCCCTATGTCTGCACTTTATCATAAACCTATGGCTTCAGGGTGTTCAGACTTCTTTGGTTCTGTGTTCTAAATGTGAGTGTACTACAGTACAAGTTGGGAGCTGCATCCTTTTTCTCCCCTCACCAAGTAAGGCATCAAGAAATTATTCACTAATTTTTTTTAAAATTTCATAGTATGATTTTTATAATTTTGTTGAGGTTTATATTACGACCATAAAATTCTACTCTTCAAAGTACATAGTGCTGGTTTGTACAGAGCTGTGCAGTTGTCTAATTACAGAATATTTTTATTCCTCCTACAAATAAACCCAATACCGTGAGCTCCTTTGTAATCTTCACTCTCCTCAGGCAGCTACTGATCTGTATTCCCTACATATACACCCATCTGGACCTTTCATATTAATGGAGTCATATGATAATGTCACCTGTTGTGTCTGGCTTCTTGCACTTACCATTATGTTTTCGGGATTCAAGTACATGTTAGCATGGTATCAGTACTTCATTTCTTTTGTATGGCAAATAATATTCCGTTGTCTCTGTATACCACATTTTGTTTCTCCATTAAACTTTTGATGGACACGTGGGTTGCTTCCACTTTTTGACTGTAATGCCGCTGTGACCATCCTATATGCATCTTCTTTTATGGCCTAGTTTCAGACCTTGCACGTCATTTCTCCTCTGTGTTTATTGATTAACCTAGTTAGAAACGTGATTATCCACCACCTCCTAGCTATATACAGAATACATTAAAAAAAATTCTGACCCTTAATTCCCTCACATTAAAGAAATCAAGTTTGCTGTCAGAAATGATTATTTCATACATGCAGTGCACTATTACAGCATGTGGCATATAACCTAAGTCTATGTAGATTTATGGCATAACAACAAACATCTCCTACCTCTCTATTGTAGAAGAGTATACAAAATGGGAGATATGATTTTGGCTATCTTCAGAAAATAGAATCTTCTACAAATAGGATGAGTTTGAGCAGATACCTAAATGTTAAGAAGGAGGTATTTATTGTAATATCTGCAGAAAGAGTTTATAGACAGAGAGTAGCTACTCTAAAAACTTTGAGGCAGGAACAAGATCAGTTTTCCTTCAAACTCTCAGGTTAGTGTGGCTGTAATCAAATACTGAAGCAATCAATTTTGTGGCTAGATTGCTACTTATTGAGCATCGACTATGTGCCATGTTCTATATTAGTGCATATTTGAAATAAACTTTCCTAATAGCAAATATGTTATTTTTTAATGTGAGGCAACTAAGGATCAGATTTTTTAAATATATTCTGTAAACAGCTAGGAGGTATCAGTTTTTCAACTAGATTCATCATAGAAAAGTCATTTTTACTTACTTTTTAAAACTATGTATACCATGTCCCAAAAAGTCACAATTTCAGTGTGACTTATCAATGTAAACAGCCATAATTTTAAAAATGGGTGCTAAAGGTAATCAAAAGAAATTAAGAAGTAGGAATGTATTCAAAAATGATACTAGCATTCCTTATACATATAATTTACACCAATTTGTTATTGTAATAGTTCTTTCCAAGAGATTAACTTTACATTTCAAGGATGTCAAGTTCTAGTAATTTGAAATACAGTAAATTTCCAACTATTTTCTCAAGGACTGATAAAAATATTTTCTCTGTTACAAAATCTGGAGCTTAAAATTCTCCATTTTTGTAACTGAATTAGGTAAAATTTTAGAAATATTGTTCCTTGTTTATTCAAATACAAGATCATATTTTCCAGAGTAGGATTGTTTTTGTGAATGTCATGAAAAACAAATTCTTTGTTCTTCTCTGAAGTTCAATTATCCCTGCTATACATTTGCCATGGATATCCCATTTTTAGAATAACAAAATTAGTTTTGTCTCAATTAGGGGAAATTATTTCTGAAGAAGATAAACACATCTCATTTCAGAAGCAGATGATCTCCTAAGAAACAAAGATTGTTTTATATGCAAATTCATCAACTGAAGAACAAAACCAAGAATTTAATGCAAGAAGAGTCTAATTATTTCTAAATAGAAAGTTTACAATTCACAAAAAAATATCAATTTCCTTTAAAAGACAAGTAAGCAAACATTTCTGTGTACCTTTTTATTTTTAATATTGCAAATGTCTGGTCTTTAAAGTCAGTTATATAATCATAGCAGATATATTTTGATTCATAATTAAAATATTAAGACATTCTTATGGGGTAGCATAATCCTTGAAGTTACTATTTGAGGATGACAGTTCTTGAAACCACGTTCTCATGCAGTTTTAATCCTCAATTTTAAGTATTGTGTCAAACTACCTATTTTAAACATCAGGGTAACTTTAAATATTTTAAACATCAGGGTAACTCTTGCTTTTAAAAACAAGAATTTAAGTCCTTTTTGCTGATCTCAAATTGTGGACCATTTCCCTGAAGAACAATCATTTAGTCATTAGAGGAATATTTAATATTTATTCAATGGCATGTACTGTGTTACTTTGTTGTGAATACAACGGTAGTGAATTATTTTTGTCCTCAAGTAGCTTGCTGTCTACTAAAATGATACGGTATGGAAAAAATAATTACTGTGCAAGAAAATAATTTCCTTATTGGAGTTATGCACAGTGTAGTAAAAGGAAAATGCAAGGAATGGGGATGCCTAATTAGTGGGCAGGGTGGAGTCTAGAGATTATAAATGGAAGGAGGGAGAAAACTGGACACACAGATCAGGAGTTTAGATTTGATCTCACTGATAAGAGAAAGTCACTTTTGAATTGAGAGCAAGGCAATAGTGTGATGGTTAGACATGGTCAAAGTTAGAGAGGAATTTGCAAACTACCTCTTCCCTTTACTTCAGATGGTCTTATTTGTAGAATATAAAGTACTAGTTGTTTACCAGACCTGGGTACATTCTTGAGTAATGCTTTTCTTGTGAATGACTCAGTATTTTCCCTTCTCTGCATGCAGAAGACTTGTTTACAAATTATGGAGAGATTATACTTATACTTCATTTTAGCAGTGGTCATCCTTCACTTCTTAAATTGTTTTCATCTGATGGAACTGCTCTTCTATTTGGAGATAGATGAAGGGCATTGAAAGATATCTAAAAAGTGTGTTAGAAGTCAGTTTAAAATTGACAAATAAGCTGTCTTTTATATGAGACTCAAAGCTGGTTTTTAAAATAAGTATGTTTTAAATACACTTAAGTTTATTTTTGTGGTAAACCACCAGAAAAGATAAGTCTTCTAATATAAAAATGTCATCTGTGAAAAGAAATTATGTTTAAGAGAGATTTTTTCTCATACCTTTTTTAATGAAGAATTAGAAAAAAATTATTAGAAGAGGAAAAAATCATGTCTTTATTTTTTAAGAGGTTGAGAGACACAATCCTAGCAGACATATAAGCCATTAAAAAGGCATTAGTATATATAGTATTAAATAAATCTTTGTTTTTTCTTATAATAAATAAACTTAACCGGCTGTACCAGAGATATTTTGAGGCGATTTTGTTTTTGTAATCTATGCTCTATTTTCATTCCTAGAATTTTAAAAAGAAAATAAAAATCACATATAAAATCTTACTGTTGAATTTTATTATTTGATTTGGCTCTCACTGAATCAAAACCATTTTATGCAGTGCTAATTATTTAGAGTCTCAGCTTTGCTCTTGAGTTAGCAGTACCTGATCAACTTTCCAACTGTAAAACAGTTTGAAAATCAAATGTAGCTTACATGCAAGACCCAACAAAATTAAAAGTGTTAAGTACGTTTTGGCAGTTCACTTTTATTATGCCCAGTCCTCAAATGTACCAGCAGATAATCATCTGAATGTTAGTTATTTTTCACATGCTTATGTGATCACACAAAAAGTACATGCTAAAAAGAAGCAGATGGTGACAGATGGGGAAGGTTGAATAAGGTGGTTTTGGAAACCTAGAGAAATGCACTTCTGTAATAGTGTAAAAATAAAAATTATTTGATAATCAAGTTAGAACTGACAAAAAGATTGCAAAAAAATGACTTGATTGTTAGAAAACTTACAGAATCTAGTTCTGTTTGCTATTTAGATAAAGAGTAT
This sequence comes from Galemys pyrenaicus, assembly GCA_019455555.1. NCBI lineage: Eukaryota > Metazoa > Chordata > Mammalia > Eulipotyphla > Talpidae > Galemys > Galemys pyrenaicus. The sequence goes on along the minus strand of JAGFMF010011407.1, from coordinate 943,427 downwards.
AGTTTTATGTCATGTAAGTGTAAATTTTTTTCCCCCAGTGGCTGAAAGTGCTTAAAAAATTCACTTGCTGTCATTTAAGCCACTTTTTAAAAACTCTGCTATCTTTAATATCTTTAACATTTTTGCATAATATGCACCTTGAAGATAGCTGAAATATACCAGAAATTTGATAACTGTTTTGATACAAAGATTTGTTCAGAGTTATTTGTAATGCTGTGTAGTTAATAGTATAAATGGTAATTAAATTCTATATAAATTTAAATCTAAAGATATACATTAACTTCATAATACATTGAGAAATCATAAATTAAGGGGAAAGCTTGTTGCTAGCATGAGCTATTGTAAGTGGGGAAAGCTGAACCTAACTTGATTTAAATGTATTTAATAGAACTTTATTTAAAATGCACCAAAGAATAAAGTAAAAAACCTCATTTCATGGGCTCTGTCAAAATTGTCTTTAGGAGATCTTAAGAGATATATGTGAAACTAAAGTTACATATGTGTGAGCATTTAATCTGTGAATAAAAATAGTAGTTCAACATAGTTACATTTTGATAAACCCATGGACAAAATTCCACTTTTCTTTTTAGATTCTTGAAGTAAATCTTAAAACTTCTAAGCTTTCTGTTTAAATAAAAAGTTGATGTCGTGTCTTTCTAAAACTCTGTACATCCCTAATATTTAGTTATTAATAATTCATGTGATACCTGTCCTCTGCAGGTATTTTTTAAAGCTTTCATCATCCTGATGGTTCTGAAAAGGTCTTAACAAAAATATTAGGAAGGAAATAAGTAAAGGAGTAGGGTGACTACTTCAAGAGAAATGGTCTGTTCATAGTTAGAATTCATTTTTAAGAACTTCCTAATGTCATATGTGTTAGCTTTCTACTTATACTAATTCTGGATTATAATGAAAATTACTTAATTTTGTCCCCAGATTGGGTATTTTTTAAAAAGGAACTAAGATGTTATTTTTTAGTTCAATGGTAATGTCCCAGTGTTTGTAAGTAGTGACTTTTACTTCACTAGAGTAACTATTTTTTACTGGGAGTTCTTTGTCTTTTTGGCTTTAACAGTGAGAATATTTCCATTAATTACTTAGAATAATTTTAGTGTAAACCCAAAGTTTAATTTTAATTTATCTGAAGCATAAGAATGTATGCATTAAGCAAGGGATATCTACTTAAAATTACCTGTAGTGTTTTACAATGGTTATATTTACTTGCATTTAAAGACCCAGTTTCTTGGAATTCTACAATGATTGTTGCTTCAGGATACAAAATAAATATAGAAGTATCTGAGAAGATATATGCAAGTATGATTTAATCATTGGTGTTGTGTACATAGAGCTTTTTTTCATACTTTGTAATTTTGCCTGCTCTAGCCAGATTGCTTTTTGCAAGTACGATGTTAGCTGTATGCGAGTGTTGGAATGTGCATGCTAGGAAATAGCCATAAATTGACAGCAAATGGCATTTTCAGACTCGTAAGAATTATTAGAGCAGTTGAAACCTGGGTAAAAAATATGTAATTTAGGAGAAAATACCAAGGATCTATGGAATCTGTAATTTTTATGAATTAAATGTATACTTCTAAAACTGAATTAGAAGATTCATAGGTCTTATTTTATCAAATTCTTGTGGTGTTAAGAAAATATAAAGGATTTCCATAAATGATAAGGTATACATATGTGATCATATATAAAATACTCACAGAACAGTTACCTGGAATATAAGGTTACCATGGAAAAAAATTTTTTGAATTAGCGGTAAATTGGTTCATCCAAGTTCGCAGTTTACTTTCACAACATAGGTGTACAGACAGTTTGTTTAGATGTTTAATTTTTCCCCCATCTGTTCTGTCAGTATTATTGATTGAGCAGTAAGCCACTCCAGGGCATACATAGCGTCCTAATAATTGCTTGCCTTGGGTGCATTTTGTGGCCTGGCGAACAAGCTGAGAGAGGTACCCCCTCAACCTCCCAGTAAATCCTAATTGCTAGAAGAATATTGGAATGAATATGTTTTCTGAAAGTATTCATTAGCCAAATAAATATTTACATTAGGAACTTAAATTGGTGGTATATTAATATTTTCTTTAATATTAGTAACTACTGAGAACCTATTTATGGTGATTTTTTAAATTCACTTGTTGTTTTATAAATGGAAATGGTTATTACCCCAATTATGACCAAATATTAACCCAACGTTATCAGAATATTTAATTGTGATTGGTTTCTTCTGTGCTCCCCTTGAGTCCTAGGCTTCATTATATCGGAAAGTAAAGTCATAACTGGCTACTTGTGCAAAAATTGAAACTAAGTCTTATTTCTTTGAGCAATATATTGAGTATTGGTTTGATGTAACCTGTTTTTGTGTTTGTTTGTTTTTTTTGCATTTGCATTTTAGTGTTCCAAATGTTTTCTTGCCTTTATCTCTGGTTGGGCATTTGTGTTAAGTGTAGTTACCAAATAAAGCTCTAGAAAACAATATATATTGAAGGATAATACCAAAAAAATTGGGATTATAGATTGGGATATATGTATAATAATTTGAAGATAAATTTGTAATTAATATTTTTTTAAATCACAAAATGGAGAAACATAGCAAATTTCTGCACTGCTATTTAAACCTTGAGTTTAATTTAAATGTCAGTAAATGTTGATTTTATGGAAAAGAAATTGTTTCCTTAGATAAGTTTATTCCTTCAAAATAAACTTTTTACTGAATTATTTCTTAGTAGCAGGTTTTGATGTGCTTTATATCCATGTTATATAATAAGTTGCATTATAATGAAGTTGAAGTGTACTTAACCATCGTTGTACTTCTGTGTTACCATTTAACATATCTGTTGGCTCAGTCCTCATGATTACCATGAAGTTAGCCTTCCTGATAGGAAAAAGTCCTCAGAGATAGACAGAGTTACAACTGGTTAAATAATGTAAATTTTATATGTTACTGTAATTTTAGGAAAAGAATTGCTTTGAGTAAGGGAGAAAAATTATCTTCAAAGATAATATAAAAGAAGTTGTGGATTTTAACTCCCATCTGGAATTTCTAGAGGATTTCAAAGTACTGTATTTTGAAATAATTCATATTTGCAGAGATAAGTTTTATGTTCTATGCACCAAAATATTCTGGTTTTTTTTTTATTTAATCTGTATTTCTTCTTAAAAGTAGAAGTTGAAAAGAAATCTTTGTTTGTCATTGATAGCAAACACTCTTAGGTAAAGAAGTTGTCTTAAATGTGGATTGAGTTTACATATCAGTAAGATAACATCAGTTTTGATCAGTACAAAGTGATACAGCTAACATTTGTGGCAGCATTATGTATCTCTGTATATACCTATATGTATTAATTAAAGCACATGTTCAGAATCAAAAGCACTTATTTGAGAATCAGTATTCATTTTACAAAGCAAAATAAAATATGTATTATTTGATTAAACAGACTTTTTTTACAATGCAGTATTTTTCATTTGCTTATTTCTCTTCAAAAATAAAAACCTTTTTTTTTTTTTTATGCACTCCCTTTCCCTTCTGGCTGCAAACCAGGTATTTAAACAAAAATAAAGGATTGCCAGTTTTGCCAGCTGGGGATGAGAACCCGGCTGGTGAAATGTGGGTTCAGGAGGCAGTTAATCCAGCTTTTATGCTTTTTATGGTTTCACAAAAAAAAAGAGGTTAAAAACCACATTTGGCTCTTATTCATGTGTGCCTCTGTTTTGTTGGTGTTGTAGGAATGATGTAAAAGGTTACTTCAATTTTTAAATATTTTGTTATTAGGTAAAATCCTAATCCTAATGGAATTATTAGAAAATGCCCACAAAGAATACAGTCTACTAATTGGACATGATATAGATTACTCGAAATATCAAGTCACTGGTATTTAAAATATTAAATATATGGTATTTCCTTTTACTTATGTTACAAGTAGAACTGCTTCTTTAGGTTCTTATTTTCTATATGTTTTCATATTAATCATTTCAATCAAGTAATAATTTGAAATATGTTTGCCTAAAGATGAAAACAAGAATTTGTTGTTTTACCGGAAATACTTTTGCTTATAGTGTGTGGTTTACGAAAGATTTCAGAAAAACATAGGGACTGAACTTGTGTAAGTATCTTAGCAATGCAGTTCCTCCTTTCTTTAACCATAAAACAGTGATACAGTTAAATTATCATAGCATTTTAGAATTTTCATAGCATTTTAGAAACACTGCTGGATATCTTACTAAGGAACATAGATTTTTCTTAAAATTATATCCTCATCTTTAAATATCCTATCAAAGTACTTTTCACAGTATTTCATAGTAGCCCTACTATAATTGTCAAAAATAACGTGTAATTCTATGATATAATTGCTAAATTTCAAATAAAAGTCAAATATGAGTAATCTTCAACAAAAAATTCAAATTAAGAGAGTTTGGAACATGAACACCTTTTTTAATCATATTGTCTCATCTGTTATATGAACTTTTTACTTGATAACATTTATGAGTATGGGTTTTTTTATTTGTTTATTCCATAGCTAAAAGGATAAGATAAAGTAAACTTTAAAATCATTCAAATGTAATAAGTTAAAATCAAATATTGAAAGTTCCAAAGTGTTGAAAAAATTCTAACAAAAGGTAAAATCCTTTACAAAGATAAAGTCAAAATTTTCTGGGACAAATGGCAAGTTATCATGTTCCAATTTGAACAGGTTGCTCTAACGTAGCCTGATACTTACGTATCTTTTCTTACCAACTTTATTTTGCATGTAATGTATTTAGGAAACAAATTTATACCACATAGCCATATACCACACAGATATTGAGCCCATGACTTTAGTTTTTTGTGTTAAACAGAATTTTTTTTAAGATCTTTGGATACTAAAGTCTGTCACAACTCAAGCAAAAATTGTTTATATTCACTTGACTTGCTATGTGTTTCCTGAAATAGTTTAAACTTGCGGAGTCCTACAAAATTTTTCAAATATATTTTAATGCTCTCTTCTTCACTTGCCTACTCCTGTCTTTCACTGTTTAATTTGTATTACTTTGTAATTGTTAATGTAAGATTGTGTAAGACATTTTATCTGCTTTTTCATCAGCATGGCTTAGCTCTAAATTGTTACTTAAAGTTCACGTGAGTGGAACCAGAAAGAAAAATTAAGTAGGCCTAAGAGAAATTCTATAAATATGATAATGGTTTTCATTTGCTCCTTAGTGCACTCTTTAATACTCATTTACTTGGAATTTTTTTGTATGGCCTCTGACTTTTCTGTGCACTGACCATTTTACACACACACACACACACACAACATACTACACAAATAAATGCTAAGTAAATACTAAATATGCATTTGTATATATAACATTTCATATATATGCAGTGATTGATATCTTTTGTAGGATGCTTTAGATTCAGATGTGAAAATTTCAGACTATCTTACCTAAAGGTTGAATCTTAAGATTCATTTATATGCAAAAGTCTTATAATTTATAAATAAAGCTTGCAGTTAATATGTAGTAATTAATCTTTTTCCTGGTCTTACTTTTAGGTGTTAGAAGATAATGACTATGGTCGAGCCGTGGATTGGTGGGGCCTAGGGGTTGTCATGTATGAAATGATGTGTGGGAGGTTACCTTTCTACAATCAGGATCATGAGAAACTTTTTGAACTTATACTAATGGAAGACATTAAATTTCCTCGAACACTCTCGTCAGATGCAAAATCATTGCTTTCAGGGCTCTTGATAAAAGATCCAAATAAACGGTAAGCCACAAATAGTGAGTTATGATTAATAAGGTTAGAAGTTGTAATTATGAAAATTAATTCGAATATAACTTAACTCCGGTAAACACTGTATTGGTGTAGACATCGTCCCACTGAGATACTGACTTATTTTTAACTGCATAGTTTTGAATATTTAAAAAATTCCTTCCATTCTTTCCTAACCAGGACATTTTATTCAGATATTGCTCAAAAATGTTTTGAGGGTTTTATTAATTGGTACTTACTGTTGTAGGAATAGGAGGATCCCTTTCTTTTCCTTTCAGTCTCAGGGACTTTATATTCCCGCTGATATACATTAGAAAAAGAATAAACCTTTTTCTATACTCTCCTCCCACTTTAACCTATGCTAACATGTCTGACTACTTTTTTTGTCATGTGAAGATAATTCTTTTCTGTGCATGACTAAAAGGATTAATGGCAAGAGAAAAACGTTTACATACTCTGTATTTCTACTTTTGTAGCTACATTGATGACTTGAAGACTCCTATAGCCCTTGTTGCTTTGTTTAGTGAAGTACAGTTTTCTTTGTTCATTTTATATATTTGTTTACAGATATATTTTATAAATCATATATGAAACTTATTAATTTTAAAATGTCCCTTAATAAGTGTTTAAGAATATATGTATCTTATCTCTCCCTCCATGTATATCATTATTTCTCTAAACAGCTCTTCGATCTATATCTTGAACATAGGCCATTTTATACTTTATTGAATTGTTCATAATACTTCACATCTCTATTCTACATTATTTCTGTTTATTATTGGTGCTCAATATGTATTTGTCAAGAGACTGATTAATGAATGAAAGAATAAATTTATTCTAAAATGTGAAATTTGTCTACATTAGAAATGGTTTCCGTTACATACTCCTAGCTTTTAAATTCACTAGGAACATGATTTTTACCTTCAGCAGAAATACACAGACATAAAGAGGTATCTTTTTACTTGGTGAAGAACTCTTCAGAATTACTTTCGTAATCTTGTAACTGATATCTTACCTTGTATTTCTACACAGGTTTTGTCTTTTTCAGGGCATTTGAATACCTATTTTCCTGGCTTTTTCAGTAGTCTTATAGATGGGATAGTATATGTATTAATCTCATTTCCATCTTGTTGAGAAGACAGAGGTCCAGAGAGGATTAAGTGATTTATCCTCCGTCTCATGGAAAATTTGTATAAGAGTTAAAAATCACATTTTTTGTTATCTATTTGATATTTTTCTAATTTATACTACATCATTTTCTCAGTTGGTTCAAATTGGAAATGTGTTCCATTTAATATGATTGTTGCACAGTTAATGTTACAAACTGTGATGGTAATAAGTAATTTTTAAACAGAGCTAAGATTTCCATTTTATCTACTATAGTTGATTTTGGGATCTGTTATTTGGCTTAGGTTTCAAGGGCATTGAATTTGTATCCCATTCTTTCCTGACATCTCCGGACAACTTCGATGACTTTGTGTGTGTGTGTGTGTGTGTGTGCACGCGCGCCCATACAAAGTTGTACTTGTGGTTTTCATGTCTACATTTCATTCATATTTTAATTGTCACCCTCCCGCCACATCCCCCACTTTTACCTCCCCTCAGTGAACAACACATAATAGGTACTTAGCAACTATTGAATAAATGTGAAATAAATTTCTAAAATATTAGTACCTCTTAAATGGGTAAATTTTGAAAGATTTTTCTACCTAGAGGTTTTATCTAAAAATACAATGTATTTTTTTAGTTATCTCTAATGTATCAACCACCCCTTTTCGCACACACACCACTCACTACATGAAGATAGTGAGGGTAAGGATGAATAAGACAAATACTCTCTTGATGTTCATAGACTAATGTGGGGCACAAAACATATATTCCCAAATGCTTAGGCTAAACTACACATACATTTCTATTATGATTATTAGCTCTGTTAAGGATTTGTAAGATTTGAGCTGGTTTTTAGAGAGTTAGAATTTGCAGTAGCATTCATAAGAGAAAGACAAGCACTATGATTTCACTCATATGTAGTACATAAAGAAGCAAAACAAACAAAACAAAAAAATGTACTTTTACTGTAAGATTAATTAGTGGTTATAAAAAGGAAACAGGAGGAGGGGTGGGTAAAAGGGTAGGTAAAACAAGGAAAAGGGGCTAGTTGTATTTTGAAGGATGGGATTAGACTTTTAGTGTTGAATATAATGCAGTGTATATAGATGTGGATTTATAATAATATACATCTGAAACTCATAATGTTAGAAACCAGTGTTACTTCAATTAAAACAAAGTTTGTCAACTGCTAGAATGAAAATGAGCACATTTGAGAAGTTCAATGACTAAGATGTAGAATGAGTTGGGTTAACATTGGGAGATGAAGCCTTAGATTATATGGATTTTACATTTCTTTTTTAAAGATTGGTTTATTTATACATACAAGAGCTGGGGTACAGGCCAGAGTCGAGGGAGGTGAGAGGGTACACCAGCAACAGAGTGGGGAGCAGAACAGCAGATCAGAAACATACTGCTGAGGGGAGCAGCGGGCAAGGCAGGAGAGGTCTGCTATGCCATGTGGGTCCCCTCCCTGGCCAGCAGCAGGGATCAAACTCGTGCTGCAGTGGCTGCAGTTTACTTCATAGTGCGTTGCTTAACCCACTGCGCCACCAGGGAGGCTCAAGGGCCTTATATTTCTTAGAAAGTGCTTAAACATTATTTAGAAGAGGATGAGAAATCACTGAAGTATTAGAAGTAAAGAATGGTATAAAAAATTAGTGTTATGAAAATGTGACTCTATAATGTTGCCATGGATGGGTTAGCACAGCAAGCGACCAGGGACAGGTAGGCAAAACAACAAAGAATGAGTGTAGAATTTTCCAGATAGGAGGTAAGGGTCCTTCTTGAAGAAATGGTAAAAGGGCAGCAAAGAGAAATTTATGAATGATTAAATAAGAATGTTGAAGAAGTAAGGTATCGGGGATGCCTCTGAGCTTTCCAACATGGGTAACTAGTTTGGAATATGGATTGTAATTAACAGATGGGAGTAAAGGCAAAGGAGGAGGCTTGATGGAGTAGAGGTTGATATTAACTTTGACAATACCAAGTTTAAGATATCTACAGAAAACCTAGATGAAAATGTCAAGCAGCTGAACTTGGTATTTAATAGAGCAACAGTAACTGAATATATTGATTTGGAAGGTAAAGTCATCTAAAAGATAGCTTGAGCCTTGAGAAAAGTAGAATGACAACAGTATAAAGAGAGAAGAGAGGATAGGACAGAATCCTAGGAAACATCAGAGTCTGAGAGAAAGATCAGATTCTAAGAACAAAGAATCCTGAAAAGTGTTGGGTAATGTAATAAAAGGTAGCATTCTAATATTCCTCTTTATTATTTCTATTCAAATATTTTAAATACTTCTCTAAATTTTTCTGGTACTCTACTGAATTTGCTCACACTTCTGCAAAAGATCAAATGTAATTTTCTTTTGTTTTCTATTCTCAATAATTTTGTGCTCATTTTCTAGTATCTGCTTAATAGTCCGGTGTGTAATTTGCAGGAAAAGCATGAAATGATCTCATATTGTATTCAGCAATACTAAGAAAACATGGATTTCATAATGTTCCTAATAAAAAAGAATCTAATAGCTGAAGTTTTATTTGGCTTTCTCATATTGGAACTCAGGATTCCTAGCATAAATATCTTAGAACAAATCATATTTTGATATTATTTTATGTCTTAAATTATATATTAGGAAGTAGTTGTTATTGACATTTTTGACCATTTCACACTATGAAGAAGCTTGTGTTAAAGAATCTCTCTCAGCTTCTAAAATGACAGTCTAAGATTATTCTTAGACTTTGCATAGTATCCATGGTGATACTTTAATTTTATATGCATTTGATAAATATAGATTAAATGCTAGCTATAGCCAAAGCCAAACTATTGCTAGAAAACTGAGCAGTGACAAAAATGAATAATTGAGACTGATTTATAAACCTTTTATTTACAAAATGGATGTGGCTCTTCACACCAACTGCCACCTCACCCACTGTCTCACGTATAATTAACATGAAAATAATATTGAAATAAATGGCATAAGTGTAATAAAATACATTGAGCTTCTAATTTTTCTCATGCAGACTATTTTGATGCATATCTTGAAATGTTAAATTCTTCAAAAACGTGTTTTGGTGTTTCTGCTTTTGATTCCCTTACAAGCTTAAAATGTGCTTTCAAAATTCTAGTAGTAATCTGCCCTCAGAACATTGTGCAGTCTCCTGGGGGAAAGAGAAATACAATTTGAAATAGAATAAAAGAAAATTAAAGTCAGGGAGTAGAATGATGAGAATAACTAAGGACATAATTTCTGGTGAGAGAGTTCCAAGTGTGAATATTGCTACAGTGAACTGATTGAATCTCAGAGGTGCTTCCTTCTGTGTGGATATGGGGATAGGAAAAGTTGATGGACGGAAGCGTTGATCATCCCTAAAGATGTGCAGATATATTTGTCCATTTTGGAATTTCCATTTTGGCAATATTGAAAGGACTCTGGATTCCTCACAGTCTTTTATTCTTTATACCTAATAATAGTTAGAATTTACTAAAATTATAAATTTGTTTTCTGTGACCTATTTTTTTCTTACCAGAGAGATGTTGGAGATGGCATGTACTAGCTTACGAAAGCTGTTAAATTTCAAGAATTTGTGAGCTATTTATTTAATGCAGACATCATTAAAAATTTAGTAAATTTACAAATTTAATAAATAATACTAAAATCAAAGGTTATGATCACTCAACTCATTTCTCCTTAATTTTATAACATTTTACTAACATCTTTGCTTTTGAGGTTATGTGTATCCATTGTGTCTGTATAGGAATACTATAGAATGATTTGTACCAGCACATTTCTTCCCATGTATGTATTGATTGACATCATTTTGATAACCTGAATTGATTATGGTGAGGATATTTACACCACAAAAATTGGCAAACATTGTAAGTCAGACTTAATTATTGTTTTATTGATTAGATTTAAGAAAGTGACAAAGAAAATATTAATATCACAGATTAGATTTTAAAATTTTTTGTATCCATGTCCATTACTGGTGAGTAGCACAAAAAAAAGCTAAAGAAATATTCTTCTACTGTTCAATACTATTAACTATTGAGCAAAAATTACTCATATAACTGACAAGTGAAGTTCTGATACATGTCTCTATGATGTGACCTTCGTCTTTGTCTTTCCCATGTACTAAATAATCATTCAGTATTCATTTTAGAAGTACTCATGAGTCAGTAGCTTTGGAGTTCATAAAAAATGAAAAAGTTTTCTGTGAAAATCAATTGGTTAATTTATAATAAAGAACATTGTATATTTTATTATTTGTAAATTTTGTGCTATAAAGTCCCTATATCAGTAAAATACATGATAGTTTTATATTTATCCATTATAAATACATAATATATTTATCATGAATATATATGTATAATTTCTTCCAGATCGCTGGTGAAGGATTTGCCAACTTACATCATCCTAAACATGAACAAGTCCAAATAAAGCTTACTGTATCAAATTCAGATTTAAATAGACTTTGTTAAAACAATTCTGACTTGTCCTCATTCCCTGTTCTTTTTTTGTTTCACCCTCTTCCTTTCCTTCTTATTTCCCTTTTTTTTTTTTCTCTCATTCTTTCTTCGTGGTAACTGGTATGGACTATTTGAAACTGAGAAAGTTAGAAAAAACTTGAATTTCATTTTGTGTAAGGTATCAGTTAAATAAGAGTACCTTCAAAGATGGCAGAGTATTTCATTTACTTCATAAAGTTAGGTTTACTGAGATAATGTTGGTTACAACACTGTATATGTTTTAGGGATATAGGTATACACCACTGCAAATGTATGTTATACTACACCTACCATTTAAAGCATTAGATAGGGGTTTAGTAAAAAATTTTAATGGATATTTCAACATGTGTAGCAAGTTATATTTTAATGATAACTCATGGATTAACAATATCATTTCTTCAGAAATTCATTTGAGATTTGTAAAGAGTTCATGCGTTTTATTAGCGATGTTCTGCAAATTATTTTTCTAGCCAATTATTTAGTTATTTCTTTTTTAACAAGGGTATACTTTTACTTAAGTCATTCTGAGTCTGGTTTGTAGCATTGACAATATAATAACTAACTTTCATTTTATTGTGTGCTTACCTATGTTATTGCTAACCATTGCAACAATCCCCAAGGTTTATAATAGATGAAAAAAACTGAGATTAAGTAAGTTTTTCATTGTTACATATCTCATAGATTCCATAACTGTCTGTTTCAAGTTTGTTTCCAAACTCTTAAGCTTGTTTCAAAAAACATACTATACTGAATATATTAAGGATACTAGATCTTACAACAAAAGCTATTTTATCTTTATGCCTTTTTATCATAAGGTCTACTTATCGCACAGAAAATTGCATTTCACAAAAGCTTTTTTGTTATGCATTGGACTCATGCAAATGTTTTATACACTTTTAATTTTATTTCTGAACTTTTAGCCTTGGTGGAGGACCAGATGATGCAAAAGAAATTATGAGACACAGTTTCTTTTCTGGAGTAAACTGGCAAGATGTATATGATAAAAAGGTATGTTATCTTCATAGCATTGTGTTTATATATTCTGGCTAAAAATAATTAACAGCAAAAAAAATTAAAGTAGGTAAAATTTAATGATATTTTTCATTTTCTTCTATCACTTAATCAAATAATAAGCAATTTAAAACAAAATTTATTAGAGATTTAGACTCCCAAAATTATCTTAAAATTTTATTCCATATGGTCAAGACATTGACTTTTTTATTGTCAGAATGGTTTGTTAATTTGTTTCTCATTTTCCTTTAATGAGAAAAAGTAAAGACACTAATGTTAAGTTATTCTCTAGGAAAATAAAGTAGCAAATATGTCATAATTTAAAAATTTCTCTTTATGCCCTTAATTTTCAAGTGAACTGTTCAGATTTATTTTATAAGCCCTTGTTTTTAAAAGGAATTTGAATATATATTTATTATTTTTTTTACAAGATTTGCTTTCTTTTCTCAGGTGTAGTCCCCATAGAATTTCCACCACTAATTCACACATGTACCTTAGTCCCTTGTGCTCTTCCTGCTCTCATTTTGATCACTCTCCCTCCTCCTCCCCTGCAGAATGTCTCTGATTTATAGTTATCTGTGTATTTTTGTTTTGTTTTGTTGTGGGTTTTTTTTATTGTATTATTATTACTTTTTTCCCCCTTGCTCCCCTATATTCTTCCTTAAGTGAAACTATCTGGTATTTTTCTTTTTCCTTTTGACTTATTTCACTGAGCATAATCCCTTCTAGCTCCATCTATGTTGCTGCAAATGGCATAAGTTATCTCTTTTGATTGCTGAATAGTATTCCATTGTGTATATATACCACATCTTGATACAGTCATACATTTTTGGGCATTTGGGTTGATTCCAAGACTTAACCTGTTATAAATAGTGCTGCAGTAAACATAGGGTGCAGGTATTCTTTTCAATTGATGTTTTTGTGTCCTTGGGGTAGAATCCGAGGAGTAGAATTTCTGGGTCATATGCTAACTGCATTTTTAGTAGTTTGAGCAACTTCCATGCAGCTTTCCATAAAGATGACCAATTTGCATTCCTACTAGCAGTGTAAAAGAGTTCCTTTATCACCTCATCCTCACCATTGTACTGGGTGCTTACCTATGCTAAAGCAATTTATTTTTAATGCTTAACAAAGTAAAGCATTTACTTGACCTATTTATTTTTAATACTTAACAAAGGAATGCATTTACTTGACCTATTTGGAATGTTCCTATTATTTGAAACAGAATTTTAATGCCCACAAAATGGATGCTTTTTTATTGTTTTTTATTGCTATTTGCATATTATTTGTCTAGTTTTTGCTTATGTTTTTCAATATTTAAGTTTATTAATAGGAAATTATTGTGTCTATTCCATCTTTAAATTTTATGTTTACTGTGTTTTAATTACTTTAGGTGTTGTTAGTACAGACATGGATTTAGACTTTTTGATTTTCAAATGCTCATATAAAATTTTACTGTGAAATTTTTACATAAATTTGGTATTTGCTTAGAATTTGTATCTAAATTTTTTAGTCCTTTTAGTTTTTTCTAGTTTTTCATATTTTTATCTGAAATATATACATCAACATGTATGTGGTGTATGATTTGTTCTCTCATGTAGTTCTCTCTGTTAATCCCGGAAGAAAAGACAAAATGACATGAGTCATAAGAAACTTCATTTCTGTATTGTGTATCTTTCTAAGCATTTCTTAATACTAAGTGCTTAAAATAGTGCACACTGTTAAACACCTCTACTCAAACTTACTTAAAACTCACATCCCTTGAGTTTCTACCATGTATAAACACTGAGTGAGGTAAGTACTGGGTTCTTCTTAACCATTCTGGAAAGCAGATGACCATTCTTAAATATCCTTAATGTTTATTAACTTCATGTATACAATTATCTCTCCACTTTATTACTGCTGATATCTCTTATGAGTCATGTCCATATATCATCCACCTGAACTATATCCCGTTGTTGACATATCAGTGCACTACAGAAGAACTGAAAAGATCAAAGTCTTGTAATGTCCCACAGAAAGAATACCTGGTCAACAGTTTTTATTGGTGCACAAATCTATAAGCCACAACTAAGTATGACTTTGAATACACTCTGCCCAAAGAAAATTCATTTTTTTATATGCATAACTATCAGTATAAAAAAACTCTAGTTGAATTACAGAGAGAAGAGAAAGAATATAGTTAAAATAGTTTCCCAGAGAAATCAATTTAAAAAAAAAAATGGACAGGGGATTGGATGGAGAGAAAGTTTCTATAGGAGACAGTTTTGGATCATCAGAAAGGCAAGACATTGACTTTCTTTAGTACTATTAGAAGACTAAAATATGCACAAATTTTTTTGCATCAGTGTTTGCTTCTTCACATTAAATGGCTGTTAGGCATCACCTGAAGGAAATGCCTGTGACTGCAGTCAGCACACAAGTGAAGAATCAAAGCTTACTTGTCTCTATTCCATAGGTCTAAACATGCCCAGAGTTGAAATAGTAAGATTCCCAGGCAGCTAGCTCCCTTGTGGTGAATAGAATTGAAAGCCAGCAAGTAGGGCAGGGAGAAGGAGCTGCCAAAACATAGCTTTCAATGAAACATATGGGGAAGTAAGTTTAAGTTGTTGTCATTGATAAAAACATATACCACTTAATATGAGCAAAGGTGTTAATTATCTTGCATAAAGACACAGAATCACTAAAATTACAAACTTCTCGTAAGCAGTAGAAGTTGTCATTGACTGACACCTCCTACAGGTTTATTTGGGGTATCCTGGATATGAGATGAGGCATGAATGTTTTCAGCCATCTTCACATACTTGAAAAATGGCAGTTTCCTTAAATTTTGAGTCTCTTTCTAAAAGGCTGTGAAAACATGATATGGTCTCTGGAATTCTATCAGTCCCTAATAAACAAGCAAATTATTTTGGAAATGGCTGATGCCAGGAGCTGTTTTAATTAATTCAGTTATAATTCTAGTTGTTTGGATGATGTAAATTTTGGAATAAATAAAGTAAGTCAAATATTTTTGTGGAATTCTTAGTCCTCAAAATGTGTCACTTAAAATAGGTTAATTCAACCATGTGATTGTTAGTTTCATTAATATATTTTGGGAAATTTGCAGTTTCTGTAGATTTCTTATTACCTGATTATTGGTTATTTTCCTATATATTGTGACAAATCTAGAGATGAAGGCACATATACAGATACTGGTATCTTCAGGGGAAACCTGGATCTTTCCCTAGAAAAAGTGAAAAATGAACAAATCTTAATTGTGAGTATCATGATGTGACACCTTGAAGAGGGCGGTACTGAAATGTAGAAATCTTCATCCTGATTTGCGTCTTCCTTTGTGGATATGGCTAGTGATTTCATTTGCTTATGCAATTATGACCTGAACTGTTTCTTCAAGTTTTAAGACTCCCTGACAGGACACTTTATAGTACAAATTTATCCATAAATTTCTACATAAGTCTTATACACTTTTCTCTGTGGCGCTACATAAATGCTGAAATTTTATGTGAGATTGTATTGATCTACAAATGAGAATTGACATTTGAGCAGTACTAAGCATTGGAACCCAAACAGTGTATTTCTCCATTTATTTAGCTCTTCTTTTATTCTCTCAGTAATATCTAATCATTTTCAGTGTTTAAGACTTAACTACGGCAGCGTTGATTAGAAATGATGAGGGTGAGCACCCTGACTTTGTTCCTGATCTTGGGGAAAAAGCATCTTTTACCATGAAATATGGTATTAATGATCTCACATCTGCCATCAATGTGTTGGCTTTTAAATGTCACTTTCAAATAAAAAGAACCAGCACTACTTGGACAAGTGGTTGATTCCAAAACTGGGAAGGGAAAAATAAGATGATCCCAAAGAATTTTGTGCTGTCAGAAAATAAAGCACAAAGAAGGAAAGACAGATATAAAGGGGCATGTTACTAGGATACAGAAGCTATAATTCCCAGTAGTGAAAGTGCAAACTATTTTATTTTTAAAAAATACAATACTATGACCCAAAGAATAAAATTCATATCCATGAGTTCATATTCAGAAGTAAATTATTTAAGAACAAATCAATATTGAGAAGGCATATGTCTTTCTTACAGATGATTCAAGTTAATGAATGTAGGGAGATTAAGGGAACTAGAAAATCATAATTAGAACACCAGAGTATAATTAGAGGGCAAATGTTTAAGAAAGAAGATATTTGTAGTCTCAAAATATCTCTCCCAAAGCATTTATTATTTTCAAAGACTAGTAGAGTAACTTTACATGCCCAAGTACAGATTAATGTATCTGAAAGATGTGATAAATAAACACACACACACATACACACACAGTGGAATACTTCTCAGGTATCATTAAAATAAGCTCTTACCATTCGTAGCAATGTGGATAGAGCTAGAGGGGGAGATTGTGCTAAGCAAAATAAGTCAGAAGAACAAATACCAGATGATGTCACTTATAAATGGAATCTAGAGAAACCAAAGTACCAGATAAAGCCAATCTACGAAACAGCTGGAGAGAGCAGACTATAGAACTGAAGCTATCAGAGAGGCAAAGGGAGGGAGGATGCATGCGGGAGATGCTTCATGCCCTCATGCCTCCCTCATGAAGGACATGAGGTGGAGAGGGAGCACAGTGGACTGTGGGTGTCTTAGTCGTAGGTACAAAATGATAAGTACATCTGAGGAGGAAGGTTCTCTACTTCAAATGCACAATGATATAAACTAATGTTGTAGCAAAAAATAAAACCACAGTGGTATATTAAGATTCTATGGGGACTACACTCAGAAAAGAAAGCAAACATGTTAAGTAAAATTAAAATATAAAAAAAATTTAAATATTTCTTCATACATAAGGATATAAATTAAGTTGTTAGTGGAAAGGGGAAAAAATGAATAAGTCATTTAATGTAAAATTGTTGAAAAATAGGCAGTGCATAGATTTACAGACTTCTACATTAGGTTATGATTATGATTGGTTCAGATGAAATAGCACATTTCATTAAGACATACCTATGTTAGGCTGCTAATTGTCATAAAAACTTAATTTGAAATAATAAGGTAACTTTACAATGGAGAGAACTGGCTGACCTGTCTCAGCGAAGTGATCAGTATTCATATCACCAGTAATAAGACATAATCACATCATCTAACCTTTGATATGATCATTTGGAAGGGAGTATCACTTGGGTGGGTAGTGTGTGGTCGCTTTGATAATCAAGAGAAAACTTCAGGAACTCACATAGAGGGACATTCCTCAAAATAACTGGCCAGATGGCTTAAAAAGTGTAAACTCCATAAATAGAAAGGAAGGATTGTGGAACTTCTACAGATTGAAGGAAACTCAGGTAGCAGCATGATGACAAAATGCAGTGTGGGGCTATGGATTGCATCTGGAACATTGAGTGGGAAACATTGAGTGGGATTGCATCTGGGTCTTGAGTGGGAAAAATTGTGAAATGTAAAAAAAGTTGGTAGTAATTTTGTACCAATGTCAATTTATTTTGATAATTGTACTATGTATATTAGCAATTGGTGAAGGTGTATAAAAGACATTAGGCATTGTTGGTACTACTTTTATAAGTCTTCTCTAAGTCTAAAATGAGTTCAGTAAAAATGTGCTGTTAGTATAGAATTTTTTTTGTCTAATTTATCAATAGCTTGAGGACGTTCTCTTTAATTCCAAGTATGCTAGGTGTTGAGTTTTAACCAAAACTTTTTCTGCTTTTAATAAAGGATCATAAGGTTTTTCTCATTTATATTCTAATAAAATGATGAATTATATATTGCTTTTCTAATGTTGAACGAACCTTGAGACAGTCCAACCTATTATGATGTTTTGGCCTTGTTTTATATATTGCTGACTTTAATATGGCTTTTTTTAGAGGTTTTGCATCTTTTAATAGTGAATGATTTTATGATTTTCCCAAATATATTTTTATTTCAGGATCATGTTTGTGTTTTAAAAATTCATCAGGAAATATTCTTTCCTCTTCAAAGTATGCATTGTGTTTGTGCGCAGAATTTGTATTATCTGAACCTAAGTCTTCGGTAGAATTTACTAGCGAAATCACTTGTGCCTGGAGTTTTGTCCTTTGTT
This sequence comes from Galemys pyrenaicus, assembly GCA_019455555.1. Lineage (NCBI taxonomy): Eukaryota > Metazoa > Chordata > Mammalia > Eulipotyphla > Talpidae > Galemys > Galemys pyrenaicus. The sequence goes on along the minus strand of JAGFMF010011407.1, from coordinate 924,934 downwards.
GGGAGGTTTTAAAGTGTTAGCTCAATTTCTTGTAATGGACCTATTGTGGTTATCTATTTTCTTTTTGATTGAGTTTTGACATTTTATGGCTTGCAAGGAATTTGTTAGCTTTCTAATTTGTTGACTTAAAAATATGTGTAATATTCACCTGTATTTATACTGATTTTTTTGTGCAGTCAGTTACTAAAAGAGCATGTCCAAATCTTCAACCATAAATGAGGACTTGTTTTTTGTTTGTTTTAGTTTTGCTTTATGTAGTTTGAGCCTTCATTGTTAGTTGCTTACAGTTAGGATTATCTCATCTCCTTTGTGAATTTACCTCTATCTTTGAGATACTCCTCTATTATCTATAGCATCAACCTTCATTTTGAAATCTACTTTAGTATTAATATAGGTTCTCCATCTTTCATTTATTTTATATGTAGTATATCTTTTGCCATCATATTACTTTTTATCTATGTCATATTTAAGTTTTCTTTTAATCATCATGTAGTGTCTCTTTTTTCTTTTTTTTGAGTTGGATAGTGGTTAATGTAAGATGGTTTTTATTTACAACTTTACTGGCAGAGAAACAGAGGAGAGAGTTTTTAGCATAGGTGTTATATAGGTGAACATTTAAAATGTTCATCTAATTGCCCAAAGATATACAATACTTTGTAAATGAATTTGCATATGCATTTTTAAGGCAGACTTTTAACCATACAGATACAACAGGAATGAAATCACTCATTAAAAACTGAGTTGAATGAAAGGTATTTACAATTAAATTTTTGTTGCCCTTGTAATAATAACACATGCCTAAGTTAAAAGTGTAAGTTAAAAGTGAAAGTTAAAAGGTGTAAAGTTAGTTAAATTTTCTTCTCTTGTGAGCATTTACATCAGTCAGTCATTTTCTGCAAAGATACATTCAGTTTATCATAAACTATGCTGAACTTGCTACGAGATGTAGCCAAAATCAGAAGACAAAACTTTTGGAGGCTTGAACAGAATTAAACACACTGTTTAAACATTTTAGCTGGAAAATTTGTCACTTTTAACTCATGCTGAAATGGCATTTTTCATTAACTTAATTCTTTTAAGTCAGGTGTACTTAATTACCATTCTTCTTCATTAAATCTTTCCCAAGAAAGAAATTTTCATCAGTAGGAATATCAATGGTTCCATTTTTCTGTCCCTTCTCCTCCTCCTCCTCCTCCTCCTTCCAAATCATTTCTTTCACTATTTTTAGCCCTGTCTCCCAGACTTTCACTTAATTGTTTCCATCTTTTCCTGAATCATACGTGCTAAATCTTTCAAGACTAGTTACATAATACCTGACTCATCTACTTATCTTGGGATGTACAGTTTAAATCTGTGTCATTTATAATCACTGAATCAACACCCCCCCCCCCAATCAGGTATCACAGGCATTAGCTCCTTCCTCCTCATTATCATAAACCAGTTCAGGATAAAATTAACAAACCATGTGACCACTAATCACTAGCTGCCTTCCATGGTTTAAAGTCTGCTCTACTTCTCTGCCAATATTTTCTTGTCTTTAACTTTTTTTCCTTGAAAAGATTCTAGAGGGCCCTCCCTGGTGGCGCAGCGGGTTAAGCAACGCACAGTGAAGCAGACCACAGCCACTGCAGCACAAGTTCGATCCCTGCCGCTGGCCAGGGAGGGGTCCCACGTGGCGTGGCAGACCTCTCCTGCCTCACCCGCTGCTCCCCTCAGCAGTGTGTTTCAATCAGTCTGCCTGTGCTGCCCCCTGCTCTGTCTGGTGGACTCTCACCGCCCCCACACCTCTGGCCTGTACCCCAGTGCTTGTATACATAAATAAATAAATCTTAAAAAAAAAAAGATTCTAGAGTGATCTTGGTACCTAGGCCGAATGCTCTTTCAATTAAATCTTTTAATGAAGTTTAATTTTCTTCCTCTTCTTTCTTTTTATCTTTCTATATCTTTTCCAAAAAACGTACAGGAGGAAAAACATGCAAGTATCACTCCTTCGAGTGTATATCTGTATCTAGCCATATTAGCTATTTTCAATAACTTCAAGAAAATATTTGCACAGTGTTTGAGTGTTTTTCTTACCCCCTCACCTAACCATGGTTCTTGTTCACTTCTTCTTTCATTTTTCCTGCCCTGATTTTCTGTAGTATCTTTTTAAATATTTTATATATCTTTTGTCACATTTTCACTCCATAGTCAAATCACAAGCGAGCTTACACTTACCTCCTTTACTTCTTTGTCCTGGCTTGAAGAACACATATACCACAGGTTTGGATTCTTATTATTTTTTAAATTTTAACTAATTTTTACATCATTGTTAATTTTTAGACAGTATTTGATTTCTCCCCTAAAGTACCCATAGTTCTCCCACTGCTATAACTCCTGTGATTCATCTCCTTGGTCCCTTGTGCTCTTCCCTCCCCTGTTAGCACTCTGCTCTTTGCCCTCCCCTGCTGTGCACCTCAGATCCACAGTCAGCTTGTAAACTTTGTCTTCTTCCTGACCCTTTGTTCGGTTTTTCTATATTCCACTTACAAGTGAAACTATTGCTATTTCTCTTTTCTGTCTGACTTATTCTACTTGTCATCTTTAATTTCTTTTCAGCTTCAGTTTAGACAGTCTGATAATGTGTTTCTTTTGACCAAATTGAACTTAAGTGACAGCCTTCACAAGCTTCTGTTGAAGACACTTTTCAGGAATCTTTCTCCATCCCCACCCCCACCCCAGATATAAATGCAATTTTATTTATTATCCATTTGGAATTTTGATTTGTGATTTACTTTTATTCATAAGTTGCTTTTCATGTATCAGGTAAAAATGTTCTTTACATTTTATTAAAGTAACTTTAGTTTGAAGCATTATGTTGGTTTCTGGTGTGCATCATTATAAATTAACATTTCTAGATTACATTACGATTACCATTAATATTAGTTCCATCCTTCACTATAAAATTGACTCCTTTTATGATTTACCTATCCCTTTCCCTCTTCTGGTAACCATTAATTTGGTCTAATAGTCTAAAACCTTATTTTTTCAGTTAAGTCATTTGTTTTTTTATGTACCACTTGCAAGTGAAATGAATCATTGGTGATCTTCTCTGACTTATTTCACTAAGTATAAAATCTCTAGGCTTATCCTTGTTATTCATTTTCTTAGCTGAATAATATTCCATTGCATATAAACACCACACCCATATCCAGTCTTATCAATGAGCACATAAGTTGTTTCCAACTTTTGGGCTATCGTAAATAATGTTGCAGGAAACATAGGGGTACGTGTATCTCTTCAAATTAGTGTTTTTGCATTCTCCAGCTAAATACCCAGAAGTGGAATAACTGGACCATATAGAACTTCTATTGTAATTTTTTTTTTTTTGAGAAATCATCATACTATTTTCTATAATGGCTGCACCAGTTTACATTCCTAACAAAAGAATGGAAGTATTCCCTTCTTTCCACATCCTCACTAACGCTTTCTGTTTTTAGTGTTTTGGATTATTGCCATTTACACAAGTGTGAGTTGATGTTTTATTATGATTTTGATTTGCGTTTCCCTAATAATAGGATACTGTACAGTAGCTTTTTCCTTTGATGTAGTCCTATTTGTTTATATTTGCCTTTGCTTCTCTTGAAGTTGGAGTCACATCCCCAAAGACATCTCTAAGTGTAATGTCAGGGAACATATTAGTAACATTTTCTTCTGTTTATTTTATGGTTCAGTTCTTTAATCCAGTTTATGTGAGTGATCTTGAAACTGCTTGCTCAGCTTTCCCAACATCATTTATTGAAGAAATTTTTCTTTGTTCATCATGTGCTCATGACCCCTTTATTATTATAAATGAATGGTCCATACATATATGAGTTTATTTCTGGAAGGCAGCTATGCTCACCACTATACCACCAACGCCGGACTATGAGTTTATTTCTGAGCGCAGTTTTGCTCCATTTGTTTGTTTATGTCCTTATTCCATTACCATGTTGTTTTTCTTACTGTCGCTTTGTAGTAACTTTGAAGTCAGGGAGTGTGATACCTCCATTTTTGTGGGTTTTTTTGTTGTTGTTCTGTGCTGTGAAGAATGCTGTTGAGTTTTGATAGGGTTTGCATTGAATCAGTATTGCTTTAGATAATATCACCATTTTGCCTGTTAATTCTTCCAATCTGTGAGCAAGGAGTATTTTTCCATTCATGTCTTCTTTGAGTTTATTTCTCAGTACTTAATTCCATTTGATCTAATTGTGAACAGAATTATTTTCCTGTTACTTATTGCATATAGAAATACCACAACTTTTTCTATATTAATTTTGTAGGCTGCCACTTTACCGTATTATTTGTACCAGTTTTATTCACTGCAGTCTCTGGGATTTTTTATGTATATGATCATGTTATGTACAGATAGAAGTACTTTTACTTCTTCTTTTCTAATTTAGATGCCTTTTTTCAGATCCTTTCCTGTCTAATTGCTCTGGCTAAGACTTCCATAGTATGTTGAAAACTGAAGTGAGTGGACATCCTTTTCTTGTTCCTGACCTTAGAGAAAAGAGTTGCATCTTTTTACCACTGAGTTTTATGCTGATTGTAGGTTTTTCCCATATCATCTTTATTATTTCATGGTACAGTCCTTTTATACCCATTTGGTTGAGGGATCTTAACATAAATAGATGTTGAGTGTATTGTTGAACTTTTCTGCGTCTATTGAGATGATGATCTGATTTTTGTTGATATGATGTATCACATTTATTTTCCTTGTGTATGGTGAGCTGTCCTTGCATCACTGGAATAAATAAATGAAAAAGAATAAATAATTCTTTTCATGTATTGTTGAATTTGGTTTCCTTGTAGTTTGTTGAGGATTTGGGCATCTATGTTCAACAGAGAGATTTATCTATACATTTCTTTTTTTGATTGTCCTCATTGGTTTTATAATCAGTGTAGTGTTGGCTTCATGAAATATGTTTTCTGACTTTACTCAAGTTTATGGAAGACTTTGAAAAGGATAGGTATTAATTATTCTTTGAATGTTTTGTGATGAAGTAATGAAGCCATCTCATCCTTGGTTTTGGTCTTTGGGGAGTGTTTTCATTACTGTTTTAATTTCTTTGCTCATTTTCTTGTTCTTCCTCATTCAGTCTTGGAATATTGTGTTACAAATATGTTTCTTTTAGATTGTCCTTTGTTGTACCATAGATGTTCATAATGCTGTTTTATGATCCTTTGTATTTCTGTAGTATTTGTTGTAACTTCCCTTTCATTTCTGATTTATATCACTTGAATTTTCTTCCTTCCTTGTGAGTCTGGCTAAATTTGTCTGTTATTTGATTTTTTAAAGACCCATCTCTCTTTCACTCATTGTTTGAACTGCTTTTTTGATCTATATTTCATTTATTTCCATTCTTATTTTTCTTATTTCCTTCAATCTACTAACTTTTGACTTTAATCTTTCTTCTTTATCTAGTGCCTATAGGTATAAAGTTGGGGTTTTTTATTTGCTATTTTTCTCATTTCCTGAGGCTAGGTGTGGATTGCAATAAATTCCCTTTCAGTATCACTTTCACTGCGTCCTATAGGTTCTGAAAACTCATGTCTTAGTTTTCATTTGTCTACAAGTATTTTGTTATTTCTCCTTTGCTTTCCTTGTTGACCTGACCCAATATTTATTTAATCTTCATATACATGTAGCTTTTCCCACTTCCTTTTGATTGATTTCTGGTTTCATACCATTAAGATCTAAATCGATGTTTGATAAGGTTTCAATTTTCAAAAAGTTTTTGAGAATGTTTTGTGTCCCAACATACCATTTGTCTTTGAGAATGTGCCATTTGCACTGGAGTGTAATATGTTTTCTGTGGCGTGCTCTGTAAATATAAATTAAATTGCTTATCTAATTTGTTCTTTAATGCCTATATTTCCTTGCCGATTTTCTGTTTGAGTCATCTGTGCATTCCCATAAGCAAGGTGTCAGTGTCCTTTACTATTATTGTGTTTCTGTCAGCATCTCCTTTTAAGTCTTGTCAAAATTTGCTTGAAATATTTTGTTGCTCCTGTATTGGATACATAGATATTAATTAGTGATTTATATTCTTCCTGTGTTAATCCCTTTGTCATTCTGTAATGTCATTTTTGTTTTTTGCTGCCTTTTTAGGCTAGAAATTTATTGTTTCCTGAGGTTCTTTTTATAATGGCTTGGAGTACTAGATTCCACCCCTTCAATTTAAGTCTGTGTTTTTCTTTGCAGCTTAACTGAGTTTCTTGTAGACAGTGTGTAGTTAGGTTTTATTGCTTAACTTCCTTCTTTTTCTGTTTTTTTTTTCTTTTTGCTGTTCCCTGGCCTGTTTTTTGGGTGACATTGCAGAGACAAATGACACCAAACAGACTTTAGCAGAGTTAGACATTTGTTAGTGGATCTGGTCCCATCACAGGAGGAGGAGGGGGAGGAAGACCTTAGAAGCCACAACTGCCACACTGTGCTTTGTTTTCTTTCTTATTCGTTAGATAATAACAAATTACTTTTAATGGAATATATAGCCCATTTTCGTTTATAAATGTTAGTTGTTTATTTGTTTTTTATCTGTTTTTCTTATTTCTTATCTTTGCCTTTAAGACTGTATTAGATATTATTATCATTCCATTTTACCTCAGCTGTTGTCTTGTTAGCTACACATACTTGTTTTATTGTTTTAAGCTTGTTTCTAGATTTGTCTTACAAATGTTTATCAGTTTATCTTCAGTTAATTTTATAACCACATCAGTTTCAACATTGTATGTCTCTTTCCCTATCCATTTTTATGAATTTTCATGTTTACTTTCTGTTATGAATATCAAAATAATTGGCAATTATGTTTTTCTTTACACATTTGTATTTTAATATGAATGAAAATGCTAAATACTTAGTACTCCTAGCTCTTTTGTAATAGATCCACTTTTTTTAGGCAGTTCTTGTATGCAAATTTTCTTTTTGAATTTATTTTTCTTTTTTAGTCTTCAAGGCTCATTTAGCTCTGTTTCAAAGTTATAATTTCTTGTGTTTGGAAATTTTCTTGGGAAAAGGAATGCATTTGGAGGAAATATAGGATGGGGTTGTGACATTTCAGAAGGTGAAATCAATATGAAGGGAGAAGTAAAGATGTGGCGTGTGAAATACAGAGATCCACCACCAAATAGGAAGCCCACCTATTTATTAGAATTAGAAATTCTAAGGTAGGGAAATACAAGATGATCTTTTTCAAGTTCTGTTGACAGTTTAAGGGAAAAGTCTGGAAAAGAGAATCATATTACAAGAGTACTGTACAATTAAGTGATAGAGACTACATTGACGCAGAAATGAGACAATGAAGAAGGAAAAGAAATAGTGAATTACATAGGTGCTATCAAGAAATGAGAATGAGTAATCTAGTCTGATAATGCTGGGAATATGGGGGAGAATTATAGCTGGTTTTGGTGATATTTAATTCTATTTATCCAGGACTAGAAATACATCTGGAAGTGAAAACAAGGAATGGGTATCTGAAAATTCAGCTCAGTTAGAATTATGAGAATGGATATCCCCCATAATGAAGAGAAAGATGAGAAAGAATTTACAAAAAGAAAGATTTGGAGGGGGAGGAATGGAGAGAAGGAAGGTATGAAAACATCAACAACTAGAATTGAGTGTTGATGCATATTGGAAAATACTCATGGTTAGAAATGGAAGCTGATTTGAAGGAATGTTTTTATATGGTGTATCAAAATCCTTTGTGAAGTATCATGCTAAAGTTGAAGTGGCATTTTCTGACTGAATCATCATTTTCTGTTTAGTTTGAAGAGTTTAGTAGTTAAAAACCGTTATGCAAATATAAGTGATTGTTGCTGTTTTCATAAGTGGAGCAAGGTTAGACAAATATGACACAAATACTTCTAAGTTGCTTCACAATATTATATTCATCAATCCTAATAAAGGTACATTTTTTTACTTTGTTAAAAAAAAAAGAAGACCTTCAAGTATCTCCCAAACATTCTGATATTTTAACATGAAATTCACTGTCTTGCTCGTGAAGCATGAGGGTAAACACAGACAACTGTCAAAAGCCAGCATTAGTTATAGCACAAAATACAGACAGTTTAAGAGCTAAAAACCCCTTAAATTGAGTCAAAAACAAAATAGACGTTCTTTACAAGAATCTCCCCTAAAACAAATTACGCAAAACAGTGGACAGGGGGGAAGGCAATGACAATAGAAGGGTAATAGTCAAGTGTTTAAGAAAAGTAAATAGAGACAACAATAATTATTTAGGGCTAAATAGATTTCAATACATAAATATTAAATGTGAAAAGTTATTTTTGGTGTAATCCTCAATTAAAAAGTAAGATTTTTGCACCATATGGCAGATCTGCACGTACAAAACAAACATGATTAGAAATGCCAGGAGAGATGATAGAAATACAGTTTCTTGGAAAATTTGGTTCAGGAATTTCAGAGGGAATTTCTCATCCTGACACCTGCAGGAAACGAGTCACCTGAATGTGGCAAATCCCAGAGCAAAAAAATATATAAAAACAAAAGGGCCATTAAGTGAGAAGAAAGCAAGCCTCTAAGAAGGATTTCTGGAAGAAGATGATAGGCAGCCTGAAGCCTTGAGTCACTGATTCCTTTCTGAATACTGAGGATAGTGCTCAGAGGGAACAGCCACATCTACAGTGAGACTAGCAAGCGGAGACCAGCGTATCAGCAAGGAGAGCTAGAAACTATCCAAAAGGGAAGGGAAGCTTGAGAAAAGTAAATCAGGAATTGGGCCATTCACTGGAAGGGCTATTGTTTTCCCCCAGTGTTTCCTCAGGATCTCCCACCAGCCTGTGAAGAAGAGGTCACAATTTACTAGTGCCTAGCCTGCTCCACAGTTCAATGAAAGATACCAGGGTGACCAGAAACTGGGTTTAGCAGTGGAGAGAACCACAAGGACCTTTCTGGCATAGTTCCCGGGCTCTCAGGTGTGCTGGCGATCACTCTGGGGAGCCTAGGAAGACACTTACCCTCTTCCCTCAACCCACAGGTTTCCAGTGTGCCCTCACAGGGAATATGCAGGAGGCCACAGTAAACATGGTCTTCTTACTGAGCTTCTTTAGAGTCACCACAGGCATACAGCCATTGTAGATGTTTCTACACTGGGTCTCCATCCATGTGTGACTTGTGACCTGTGCTCACAAGGAAACCAAACACTGGCACCTCTCTAGCTCTGTTGCAGGGGAAAGCTCCGTACTGCCAGGCCTAGCAAGTACGCGGACATTTCAGCAGGGAGCTTCCCTGTATCTGCTTTTATCCCAATGTCATTTTGTTTTTAATACTGTTGCTTTATAGTAAAATTTGAAGACAGAGAATATTCTTTTTTTTTTCTAAATTATTTTAATGTTCTAGCATACTAACTGTATTGGTTTATGCTCATTTGTTTTATTGGTGTGACAGGTTTACTACCTTGTTCGTGTTCTAAAAGTGTGGGATGATCTCCCTTTTCAGGTGTTGTTACCACACCACACCTACCACCAAACCACCATAATCCATTGAGCTCTGCTCCACCCACCTCTCTGGTAGCCTCAGTTTTATAGTCAGCTTCCTAGGTTTTGCTGTTGATTTGGCTTTATCTAGCCATTTGTTTGGTTTCTTTGAATTCCCCATGTAAGTGACACTATTCAGTATTTGTCTTCCTTCTTCTGATTTGTTTTTCTTAGCATAATCCCCTCCAGACCCTTCCATGTTGCTGCAGATGGCAAGAGTTTATCACTTTTGATAGCTGAGTAATAAGTCTGTTATGTATATTTCTACCACATCTTCCTGATCAAGTCATCTGTACTTGGGCACTTAGTTTTATTCCAGAGCTTAGCTACTGTACAGAGTGCTGAAATTAACATGTAAATACATGTTTCCCTTTGAATTAGTGTTTGGATTTTGTGGGGGGAGGTAGTTACCTAGGAGTGGAACTTCATGGTCTTATGGCAAATTGATTTTTTAATCTTTTGAGAAAGTCATACTTTTCTCATTGGGCCTGGACCAGTGTACACTCCTATCCACAGTTTAGATGGTTCCTTTTTCTCCACATCCTTGCCAGCACCTTTGTTTCAGGTCTTCTTGTTAATGGGCCATTCTCACAGGTGCCAGGTGGTATCTCATTGTGGTTTTGATTTGCATTTCCCTGACAGTAAATGATGATACACATTGTTTTATATCCCTATTGGCTGTCTCTCTCCTCTTTGAAGAAGTGCCTACTCAGCTCAGCTGACCATTTTTTGATTGGGTTACTTCTTTTTGTTGAGCTCTATCATTCCATTGTGGAACTTGGATACCATAATCTTGTCAGATATATGGTGTGCATATATTTTCTCTTGTTCAGTAGCATGTTATATTGTTATAGTGACAATTTCTTTCATTGTTTAGAAGCTTTTTAGTTTCATGTAGTCCCAATTGTTTATATTTTCTTTTGTTTTACTTGCTGCTGGAAACAAATCCACAAAGACATCTCTGAATCCTGTGTTGTGTAACGTTCTGCCTGTTTTCTTCTATATATTTTGTGGTTTCTGCTCTGAGATCCAAATCTTTTATCCATTTTTAGCTGCTATATTGTGTATAATGTAAAAGAGTACTCTTGTTTCATTCTTTTATGTGCAGTTATGTACATTTTACCGAAAATCGTCTATTGAGGCTTTCCTTGCCCCAGTGTATATTCTTGGCCCCTTCCTCATAGGTTAACTGACTATATAGGTGTGGGTTTATTTCTGGGTTCTTAATTCTGTTCCATTGGTTTATGTGTCTTCTTTGCTCTAGAACCATACATTTGTGAATTTTGTAGCTTTGTAATATAGTTTGATGTCTGGAAATATGATTCCTCAGTTCTTTATCTTTTGTTAGAGTTGTTTTGGCTAATGCAGGTCTTTTGTGTTTCCACATGAATTCCAGTAGTTTTGTTCTGTTTCTCTGAATAATGCTATTGAAACTTTGATAGACATTGCATTAAAACTTTATATTGCTTTGGGTAAGATGGCCATTTTGATGTTAATTTTTCCAGTCCAAGTGTCTTTTATTTAACAGTATCTTACAGTGTTCTTTTATCAGTTCAGTCCATCACCTCCTTTTAAAAATTTACTCCTAGGTACTTACCTTTTTTTTTGGTGTAAAAAATTCCCTTCTAACTCATTGTTTTTGTGTAGGAAGGCATTTGATTTCGGTGTACTGGTTTTGTAACTTTCCAGTTTGCTGAACTGGTTCATTGTTTTAATAATGATACCTTTAATTCTTTCACTGGTGGTGAAAGTGAATAGCTTTATCTTGCACCAGATCTAATTGGAAAAGGTACTAGTTTTGTTTTGTTTGGTTTTTACCACTGAGAATGTTAGCTATGGATTTGCTATATACAGCTTTCATTGTGTTGACCTATGTTCTATTTACTTCTGGTTTTTCAAGGGTTTTCATCATAAATGTTTACTCTTGTCAAATGTTTGGTATGATCATATGTTTTTTTGCTTCTATTGATGTGTGGTGAGTTACATTCACTGATTTTCAGATGTTGAACTATTCTTGTGTCCCTAGAGTAAATACCATTTGGTCATGTTGTATAATCCTATTAATGCATTGTTAGATTTGGTTTGCTAAGATTTTGCCTAGAATTTTTGCAAACTGTTTGTTGGGGAAATCACTCTGAGTTTTTTGTGTGTTGTCTTTGTTTTTGATATTAGAATAATATTGGCCTCATAAAATGTGTTTTGGGAAAATTCCCTCTTTCTCAGTTGTTTGAAAGATTTTGAGTGGGATAGGTATTAGTTTGTCTTTCTAAGTTTGGTGGGAACTCACATGTGAAGCTATCTGGTTCTAGATTTAAGTTTTTTGTGAGAATTTGATAAATATTTCAATTTACTTTTTTATGATTGATCTGTCAGATTTTCTGTTTTAATCTTAGATGCTATATAATTCTAAGAATTTTTTCATTTTTTCTAGGTCATTGTCCTTACCAGCATATAAGTATTGATAGTAATCTATTGTTCTCTAATTTTCTTATTCCCTCTTGTTTCTCACAATATTTGAATTTTCTCATATTTTATATGCACCTTGTTAGAGTTTTTTCTGCTTTGTTTTTTCAAAGAACCAACTTTTGTTTTCATCGGTCATTTGAACTGTTATTTTGACTTCTATTTCATGGATATCTGCACTCATTTTTATTACTTCTTTCCTTCTACAAAGGAATGGAGAATTTCAGATAATTTAAGTCATATTTGGCATGCAATAATACATTATTAAGAGCAAATTTCCAAAGTTGTGCTCCTGTTAACAGCCAAGCAATTCCAACTGGATCAACCCTCCCATAGATAATAATAAACTGCAAGAATACGAAAAACCAGAAACTGGATAAATCTGAAGGCTCTAAGAGCAACTGAAAATATCAATGGAAGGGCAGCTGGACAGTAAATGAGAATGGCACCGGATAAACATCTCATTTTTGTGACTTTTAGAAACACAACTTTGGAAATGTGTTCTTAATAATGTATTATTGCATGCCAAATATGACTTTAAATTATCTGAAGTTCTCTATTCCCTTGTTCATAATGTACTGAACTCTTACTACAGCATGCACTGGCAATTCATAGAGCTTAAATAAACTCTTTTATGTATACAAAACTCTACATAATGTTCCACAATGTTCAACAAATGATGCTAAAATAATTAAACAACATTTTAAAATAGTATTTCTAAGATATACAGAATTAACTCAAAATGGATCATAGCCCTAAATGTGAGACCTGTATAAGAAAATGTGAGAAAAACTTTGTGTTATTAGATTAATTAGCAAAGAGTCCTTAGATAAGGGTAAAAGCATGATCTGTGAAGAAAACCTATAAGTCATATTACATCAAAATTCAGAATGTCTTTTCTTTAAAAAGCACTGTTAGGAGGAACAAAAGAAAAATTACAAAATGCAAAAATATTTGAACATCACAAATCTGAAAAGGAAATACATAAAGAGTATATAAAGAACTCTAAAATTAATAACAAATGAAAAAATGGGCAAATATTTGAACTGACACTATCAAATAAATTAATTTGTAAAATAATTTATTATAATATATTTTAATCATTTGGAAATAATATACATTAAAGCCATCATGAAATATCACCACACATTAGAATGTCTGATACTGAAAAGACTGACCAAACCAATATTGGCAAGAATGTGGAACTAGAAAACCTGTTGGTAGTAATACAAAGCAATGCAACTACTTTCTGCTTGTCGTTTGGTGGTTTCTTACATTCAAATACACATTTACTCTATGTCCTAGCCATTCTGCTCTTTTATATTTGTGCAAAATAAATTGTCATATTCCTGGAGACTCGGACATTAAAGATCTCTAGCAGCTTTATTTGTAATTAACCTCACTGGAAAAAAAACAAATGTCAACAGGTGAATGAATGAACAAGTTGTGGCATTATTGTATGATGGAGTATTACACAGTGGTAAAATGGGTAACTAATTACAATAACAGGGATGACTGGCAAAATAATCATGCTAAATGAGAGAAACTAGACAAAGAACATATACCATCCAACTCTATCATGGTAGAGAACAGGTGAGTCGCCACCTGCAGGGGGACTGGAGAAAGGACATGATCACTCTGGGTCATGAGAAAACTAAGCAGATGTGCATGCTGGACATGTTCATCTTCTTGACTGTGGTGATAGTTTCATGGATGTGTACATTTGTCAAGACATATCAAATTGCACAGTCTTAATATGTGCAATTTATTGTATATCAATCATATCTCAGTGAAACTTTTTACAGTGTTGTCCTCGTGAAATTTAGATTTTACTGGAGAAAAGTAGTAGTGGTGATAAGAACTCATGTATTTTGCATGTGTGCGTGCAGCTGTGTATAGTTGTCAACTGCTGGACTGTCCTAAAAATGAAGTGTGAAGATAAAGAGATGGGGGTTGACTGAGAGGAGATCAAGGACGTCTTTTGTAATATTGTGATATTTGAACAGAGCCTATTTTAATCTCCCTTGTAATCTTTTCAAAACTATTTTCAGATCTATCTCAGTTTTTTAAAGTTACAAGTGGCTATTCTCATCTTAAGCATAGCAGCTTTCCCCCCAACTTGAAGGTAGATTTTAAGTTTTTGCCATACGAAGGAAACAGATGGGAAGGGTGGGCAGAGATAAGCAAAACCTACTCCACATGCTCAACAGAAGCCCAGTTTTGCTAAAAGAATTTCTAGTAGATTGGAACAATGAAGACTAGTTTTTGAACATTGACTGGTGAGTCAGAAAGAAGGTCACAGCCAGAATCACTGTCTCCGAGTTCCTGCCGGTTAGAGGCACTTGCCCTCAGTTTTCTAAAGAGAAAACTGAAAATACTCCGTTCTGACAGTTAGTATTTTCCTTACGTGCATGTGCATGATGTTGGTACAAAGCATGTACTTGAGCACTCGAATGGAAGAGGGAAGACTTCCCTCAGTGCAGTGAACTGTTTGCTTGTGTCTAGTTGTGTACAGCAACTAGAAAGAAACACGTTTCCTCACTGCTGTAGGTTTCTTATCAGCAGCAGCAGAGAAACTTGTTTCAAGTGGCGCTGAAGGTGCTGAGAGAAGAGCCATGTTATTCCTTAGCCGCTACCACCAGCTAACAAGTGGAACCTGAATTTGATTCCATCCCCAAAAGAGTGGTTGCTAATAAATAGACACTTTAAAATATTGAGGGCAAACAGAACTATGAAAAGGAAAGAAGCTACAAGTGCCCTTTTTCGTGTGCCATAATCAGAAAACATATTTTAATTCTGGTCATCCCTGGTTTTTATAAGGTATAATCTGTCTAGATATTAATTTATATATTTTACTTTATTAACATAAATTTAGTGTAAGAGAAAGTACACAACAATTATTTTGTTACATAAAACAATTGACCTAAAAACAATTGTGTATTTCTGTGTAAAAACTTTATTAAAAATACTGATTAAAGCAGCATATCCTGTTCTGAATGGTACTCTCAGAACACATACTCTGACTCCAGGTCCTGGACTGATTTCTTAATGTTACAAAGAAACCTCTACCTGTGAGGCCAGAGCCCTTTCCTTGCTCCTGTAGCCTTCAGCAAGCCAAGGCTCCGTCTCCCTTGTGTTTGCTAGGTCGACAAATGAGTTCAGGTCTGTCAATCTGGAAGCAATTACTCTTAGCCTTTTTGGAGTCATGAACTCCTTTGAGGACTAACAAAAACTATGAACAAAACATTTATGTATAACTTCCGGAACTGCTAAGAACCTTTGTTCCAGAACATAGACAGGCATTAATGCCCATCTCAGGTAATTCAGAGTTAAAGTTTTTTCACCGTACAAAGGTGACACTATCTGTGACCTAGAGAATCACTTTATTATTGTTATATTTTTAATATTCAGTTCAGCCAGATAGTAGGAAGAAAGGTTAGGGACACCAACAAAGTTGTGCTTTTGTTGCATTAAGAAGAGCTTGCATTTTGTTATCAGGAAAAGCAATTAGGAAACTCTGTAGCATCCTTGTCCTGGTCTATGGTTCTTGCTTGTTCTGCTTCATGTAATCCCTCAAACTTTAACAGAACAAACTTTCAAGTACCCACTGTTCTACATTTACATTGCTGACTAGGAAGCAAATAACACATCTGCTTTACACAGTGACTCAGTAGTCATCTTTTACTCTGTTTATTTGTTTATTCTCTAATATTGTCTGAGAAATTAATTTTCCTAAATTGAGATATGCTAACAGTGCTTTGCTTTTCTTCTTACAGCTTATACCTCCTTTTAAGCCTCAAGTAACATCTGAAACAGATACTAGATATTTTGATGAAGAATTTACAGCTCAAACTATTACAATAACACCACCTGAAAAATGTAAGTAAATGGATAGCATTCTAATATCATTGAAGAAAATGGTCATTTTGTATTGACTGTTTCCAAGATCAAATTCCAAGATCAAATGGAATGTATTCCATTCCTCTCAAGAATGTGGAGTTCCCAATAGGAAAACACCAGAAGATAGGTAACTGATAGAAAAGCTTTTTTGGGTAGGAAGAATAATTTATAGGAAAACTGTAGACTGAGAATTATAAGCTAGATTGTAGACAAATTAGTCCCCTTTTACTGTTCTCCTGTAGATTTTTTTGACATCAGCTAAAAATTCTGAAATTGAGACTTGCTATGTTTCCCAACAGCTCATTCACATACCACCTTCAGAATCTTGCTAATTCTTGTCTCCTACTCACTTAATAGCTTTTAAATTCACATTAAATTGAGTCAGTTTTTTTTTTCCTTAGCTTTGTCTTAAGCAGTAATATCTGCGAAGGCACAGTTCAGTTTGCTAGTAACTTTTGATACACATAAATTGCTTACTTTTAACATTCATGCATCACTTAGAAACTTTCCACATGTGCTAGGGTATGTCCTATACATTGGTAAATACCCTCAATAAATGAACTTTATTGAAAAAAAGACTATCAAATACAGTTTATAAATTCTCTTCATGTGCTGACATTAGGTTTGGAATGTGTATGTCATCATTAGCTCAAGAATGACGATAAAACTGAGTTGTAAATAAAAGTCTTATCAGGTTGCATACTTTTGACTCATACAGTAATATATTAGTTTTTCTCCCCTTTTCCTTTTTATGCCTTTCCACATTTCCTTTCCTGTCTGTATTTTTAAAAGGCATATTTGTGGACAGCAGTAGTGTACAATGAGTGTCCAAGAGGGGGAAGATGGAAGTGCTGTTCCAGCCCTGGAGGCAGTCACTGATTTTAGCAGGAAGGTGAAATAGGCATCATTACACTGAGACTGGTTAGCCTGGATGACACCAGTAATTGTGAACACCCTGAAATTAAATACACAATTATGTGTGCTTCATGTACTTTTCTTTCTTTAGACTTGAAAGTAGTTAAGAACATCTTAACTTTCATTTTATAAGGGAAGAAATTAAAGCCCAGAGAGAAATTGAGCCTCCTCAGGTCCCACAGTTAGTTTCTGCCAGAGGCAGGAACAGCATGACAGCCGGTCTATGCCCAGTTGAAGTTGCCGAGCACAGTGTGTGGGAGAGCCGCTTACGGCTATCAACAGTCACAGGGCCATGGGCCTCCCTCTGTCCCCCGTGCCGTGCTAGAATCTTAGACATGCTAAGAATCAAGATAACGTTAGAAAGTAAGGACTGTCTGAGTAGAAACACTGGACACAGGCCTCGGCCTACTTTCCCCTGACCCCAGCATGGACTCTGGCAATATATTAAAATGCCAGGCAACATCAGGGAGTTTTGGGGAGTTTTGTGAGTACTTTGCACCATTTGGTAGGATTCCTCTTGTGTACTGAATCTTAAATGTAATCAAGTCCCCTTCTTCCCCTGGGGTGTTCTCATTGCAATCTAAGCCCAAACTGTTCACACTGGCTTATACAGCCCTGTTGGATTTTGGCTCCATCCACTGCTTTGACTTCATGTGTTTCAGCCATACCTTGAATGTACCTATCTTCACTTTATCTCAGAACTTAAGCATGTTTTCTCTGCCTAAAGTGCTCTTTTCCCAGATACTTCCATGAAGATCTACTTCTGCCTATCTCAGCTTACATGTCACTTCATCAGAGTATCGGTTTTCTTCAGCTTCCCAATAAAGATCAGTCTTGAAGTCCATCAGATATCGCTCCTACCCCAACTAGGTCTCTATATTAACACCTTTACTTATTGATACTCTTCTGGCTTATTTGCTTATTTCTTTGTTTGCTGTCTGTTTCTTCATCTAGAATTCAGTAGCCTTGAGAAGAAGGATCTGATTTGTTTTGTTCACTACTAAACCCACCTCCTAACTAGGTGCTTTGCCCAGCATAGATATACAATAAAGGTGTGTTAGATGAATGAACAAATGAGTTACGGGCTTACTAATTTCAGGACAAGAAGGAGCCAAACTCTTAGTGGATTGTGCTGTCACCTATTAGTGTTTGTCTTGCCACCCTCCAGATCCACAGTGGGTGTTGGAAGGTCCTGAAATGTCTCTGTTCTCAGCCTCAGCTGCAACCTCTTTGAGACAGTGTCCTTTCTTAAATAGAGCTTAGGCATTTGTGGAATCTTCATGAAGACAACTAAATGTGTTATTTTGGAAGTTGAAGAAATAGCATACTAAAGTGCAAAGTCATACATGCATGTTTTACTTCAGAAAATCAACAATAAAAAAAAGATATATCCCAGCATGGGAAAGAGAGGTGGACTTGATAGAAGTCCTGGGTTCGGGCTACTTTGTCCTCTAGAACAAGGGAGTGCAAGACTCAGTCATCTCTAGGATTCCTATCTTTTCCCTTCTGTGTGCCTGAGAAGCAGTATCTTTAGGAAAGGAAAGGCACCTATAGTTTTACACACACACATACATACAGTTTTTTGTTCTGTGACCAACTACAGTAAGAGTAATGACACAGGCTCAGTACAAGAAGTACCTAGCAAAAAAAAAAAGTTATAAAAGGAGGGATATAGGGAAGAGTCTGACTGAAATATGATATAAGGAAATATAAGACAAAAACAGCAATAGCAAAACAACTGTAAAATCTGTTTGATTATAGAGCCTCCCTGGTGGTACAAGGGGTTAAAGCGCAGCACTATGAAGCTGTCCACAGCCACTGCTGCTCGAGTTTGATCCCTGGCCAGGGAGGGGACCTACATAGCACAGCAGACCTCTCCTGCTTCACCTACTATTCCCGCAGCAGTATATTTCAATCAGTCTGCCTGTTCTGCTCCCCACTCTATCTCTGGTGAATCCTCTCACCAGCCCCCACACCTCTGGCCTGCACCCCAGATCTTGTATGCATAAATAAATAAACCTCTTTAAAAATCTATTTGGTTATAAATAAGTTAAATTGAAAGCTTTTAAATATATACCTCCTTAGCTATCAGGTCTTTTTTCATGATTGAGTTTTACTTCAAAATCTCGCCTGCCAAGAACCAGAATCTCTTTCTAGGTTAATCTTTCCTGCTTCATCCCTAACTCCAAACTCACATGATAGATGCCATGATAAGATTATGTCATTAATAAGCATTTATTGTTCACTTTCTAAACTTCTCAAATGAGATTGAATGTTAAAAGGTATTTTAAGTCACCCAACACAATTCTAGAATGTAATCCAAATCTAGTGTTTCAACTTCTTTATCCAGAATATAAAAAAGTTAGAATATTTATCATCACGTTACATTTCATCACTACTAGTTCACTAATAGTAGCTCTTGTTGAGGGAAAAATATGTCATTTCTGATGTGTGTAGTGTTGTGTAAGCCCAGCAACCAACTGTCTTTAAGTCTGTAGGGGCCCATGCATTATAGTAACACCCTAGGTGAGTATCAGAATCCACTTATAATTTCAGCCTGGCTTTCTCGGCATCAGAATCTGGGTATGACCTTTCCCTGGTGCTGGGCTCTGGACAGTCCAGAGCGGGGTCCAGCATAGTCCTGTAACAGAGCACGCCAGGAGGATACTGTAGACTTGTCTCATGATTTGCTGAACCTGAGTGTCTGGAAAGGAACATCATATGAAAGAGCTCAGCAAGCGGGCCACAGCCTAGCCCACTACCCAAAGCCTGTCCTGTACGGTCCAGCCTTGTGCGCTCTGTAGTGGCGGCGCCTCTGGGCTCTCTTGTGGGTCGTGTTCGTATATCACTGGCTGTGAGCTGCAGCTCCCGTGTCCTTCCAGGGCACAAGGCCTGTGTTTTGGATGTAATGGTTTCTGTATATTTCCTAGACTCCCTTAAGAAGCAGATCAAAAGAGAAATGTGATTACATTTAACATAGTCTTTTCTTTTTGCAGCTTTGAATAGTATTGCTGATGAGAATCCACCACAGCTCTCTTGCTACTAAAGCAAAGAGATTTTGTTCTGTTCATAAAAGTTCACAGCAGTAGTTAGTTAGGAATTGTCTTCCCACTTGCCACCTTGATTTTATAAAACAGAATGGAGTTGTTTTTTTAGAACAAGTCAGCAGTTAAAAAGACAAAATGTTCCTTTTCTACAAACAGCTGCAGTAACATAGTATTAATTAATTGAACAGATTTTGGAATGTGTTGTCTTGTATTATATCCATTAATGATCGTCTGCCTTCATTGTATAGAAAAAGATAATTTCTGTGAGATCTAGTAGCTTTTACTGCCATATAATTACATTTGTCAAATGTTCTATGAAAATGAAGCAACTAATGCTTCTTGGTTTCAGAGATGATGCTGCATCCAGGGATGTAGAATTGATAGTTCTGTTTTCTTTTCCAGATGTGTGTTTTGTTTTGTTTTTCAGTGTAGTTCAAGTTGATGATCATCATTCCCTATGACTGCCTTTCAGACTGGGTGTAACAGGCTCTGGCTTGGGCAGCTGAGTGCCCATGGCCACTTCTCTCACTTCATCACCCACAGCTCTACCTACTTCGCAGCACATGGCATCCTGGGAAGCCCCTTTTCCTGTCCTAGAATCTCTCCAGGCTCTTAGCTTATCTTGTATCCCTGATCAGATACTCGTCCGCCCCCCCATTACCAGACACGAAAGAATAGGAGTAACTAGATGGATACCATGAGTTTGAAAGAATAACAAGATAGGTTTGGGACCCACCTTTGGTTGTCTGTGAGATTTAGATTTCTTTATACTATAAAATATGATTTTTTTTTTTGCTGAAGTGATGGAATAGAGGCTCCCTTTTAATTCTCAGCTGACAAGCAGCCTCATAGAAGTAGATATGCCTCAGACAAGAAACCTGTCATACTTCTGAGAGTCCGGCTGCCCTGGGCTCCATGCCTGACCAGCCTGGCCAACGCCTAATGTGGCCTAGACAGCCAACCTGGCTGCTGCCCACTTCTGGCTGAGGCTGGACAAGCACTGGGCTTCCCACATGTCCTATCCAGGGCTCTCTGCATGTTTATTGCACAGAGACACATTCAGCAACACAAAGCTGTTAGTGGGGAAAACTGTTTCTTTCCGTTGTAATCGGCACATATCAGAATCTAAATACTGAGAATTCAGCTGCATTTTCTCTTAATTAGTTTTTATACTTTGTGACCCAACAACAGATATGCTGTCCACTGCACCTAGCATCTTCAGTTTACCTAAATATGCTGCAGAAGATATTTGATCTAAAAGATACCTATGGTTTCCTAGACATCAAATTAGTATTTTGTAAGCTAGAGATTTCCCGAAACCTCAGTACTATCTAAAAATACTGACTCTTTATAAGATTTGTTTGCTGAGGGAGCGAGGCCCTTGAAGTTCAATGGTTTGCCCAGAGTAGGAAGTCACAAATCTTTCTTGATGGACTTATTCCCACCTAATAAAATAATATTTTCTTAAGTACACCTGAGGCTACAATGTGGTTAGCAATGTGATCCCATGTTTGGCTGTATTAAAAATAGAATACTGAAAATAAGGAAAGTCAGTAAAGTTTGTTATTCTTTGTGGAGTGACAGGGCCAGGCACACACGTTACAGTGGAATCTCACTTGTGTTCTTTCTCATATTATGTGAAACTCATGCCCTTTTTACAGGCTGGAAAATTAAGGAAATTGGTAGCATACTTACTGTATATGAAGTAAGGGGATCACTTCTCTTGAATAAAAGGAGGATGTATATTTGACTTCTTTCATGGTAGGACCACTTACAGTCACTTACAAGGCATTTCGAGCAGAGCAGGAGGGATTTAATGGCGCATCCCCCGCCCCAGGGGGCTCTTTTATTCCAAGCCCAGAGCAGATGGGGGACTCTCTGTGGACTGAGGGTCAAACACCAAACCACATATGAGAGCATCTGACAGTGCAGGATTTTAGTCATCAGAGCTGTTATGGAGAGAGTTTGGGTGGTGATTGGAAGAACAGTGTAGGTGAAAGCACCCTCCTCCCATCCCTTTCTGTTGTCTTCTCCTGATTCATTCCTGATTAAGCTAGCATTTACATGCTAACATTTTTCCTCTTTTTTTTTTATTTTACTGGGTTTTTTCTAGTTTAAAATTTTATTGCAAGAAAATTAAGGCAGTTAATAGATAGAAACAATGACTATAGAATTTTAAAGCTATTGTCAGGGACTGGGATGAACTAGAATCACATGAAGCTTTATTTTGCAATCATACCTAAAGCACTATGAAGAAAAAATACAGGCATGGCAAGATAGCTGATAGTGGGTTCAAGATAGCCACTTTAGGTACCTTAGGATTCATACTTCTGCAAGTTTGATGTGTAAGTTTCATGAAATTAAAGTATATTGAAGATTGTTCCTTCTTATTTAAAAAAATCTTGTCTTCCTAGTATTTTTTCACTTAATATTGAGGATTGAAACACTAAGGTCTTTAAAGGAAGTTTGAGAGTATCCTTCCTTCATAGATCAGTTGTTGAAAATGAGATGATATCTTTTAAGTATGTAGTATTGATAAACAACTTTCTGGAAGCTGTTGCCTCTGTTGATCTTATCTGTCACATATTATTGTGACTGCAGTAATTATTGACTGCAATAATGTTGCAGAATATGTAAGTGTAAAACTAAAAGAGCTATTTCCTGCCCACAGATGATGAGGATGGTATGGACTGCATGGACAATGAGAGACGACCGCACTTCCCTCAATTTTCCTACTCTGCAAGTGGACGAGAATAAGTCTCTTTCATTCTGCTACTTCACTGTCATCTTAGATTTATTACTGAAAATGATCCCTGGACATCACAGCAGTCCTAGCTCTTACAAATAGCAGGAGCACCTTCAGACATCCCAGACCAGTCAAAGGTCTTCACCCCTGACCATCTTTCACCCACAAGAGAACACACATATACACAAATACACTTGACTTTTTGTTTTGCATGAAATTGTATCTCAGTCTAAGGTCTCATGCTGTTGCTGCTACTGTCTTACAATTATAGCAACTTTAAGAGGTAATTTTACAATCTTTGGAAGTCATGAGCCTGCCCTGTTCATTTGTGCACCAATTGTCATCTTTTGATCTTTAGTTTTTCTTTTTCCCTAACAGTGAAGGCTAAATGAGAAACACTGATTCTAGGTACACTTTTTAACTTTCTAGACGATAAATCAAAAACTAATTAGACTAAGAAAATTTAGTTTAACATTCAGAACAAGCAATTGTGGGAGGGTGGTGATGTGCATATGCAAAATGTCAGTGAAGCTATCAGATCAGTGCATAAAGCAGGCATAAGTTGCTAAGATCTGGCTGGGAATTCACTAGGGAACATTCCAGAGAAGGACTGAACAACCGTTGAGACAGAGAGGGGTTTAAATTCCCGTTGGATACTTCAGGGGAAGCCCAGTATTCACGTGGACATCCGGATTTCACAGGCAGTTGTGAGCAACTGCACATTACTCTACCGAGGAAGAAGCCTACGCACGGCAGTCAAGGTCACTTACCAAGTCTTCTGATACAATTTGCCCCAGAGAGCAATTTTTCCCCTGTGCTTGGAAACCTTTCCCTTTCTTGATATTTATCACCTCTGATGGCTGAAGAATGTAGACAGGTTTAATGGTCCTGCTTTTCACCAAAATGTGTGCACCAAGGTAAACAGGTGTTTGCCTTCGTTTTAATTTTTTACTTTCAGTTTTACGTGAATTAGCTTTTTCTCAGATGTTAAACTTTGAATGTCCTTTTATGATTTTGTTTATATTGCAGTAGTATTTATTTTTTAGTGATAAGAATTGTATGTCATGTTAGCAAATGCAGCTCCAACTTACATAAAATAGATTAACTGCAGTTTATTTGACCCATGTGCGAGGAATGTACATGCCAATAAGAATCATGCACTTTTTCTCCTGTGTGAAAGTTTTTGATGAGGCTCTGAAATCGTACTTACTTGTTAGAATTTGGCTTTGGGAGAAGAGATGCTATGCATCATTTAACCCCTTGGTGCTAAAAATGAGAACATTCCCAACTGTCCATGCCAAGGGGTTAATGCAACTAGTGGATGTTGATGTTTGCTCATTTGAGAATTGAAATGTTATGACCACCTGGCAACATGAGGTAGTGAAGGAAACTGAAACCTGAATGATGATAAAAAATGAACTTACTTGACAAAATGAACCCATCTCGAGCATTTATGAAGTAGGCAGTAAAGGATAAGAACCTGGTGTGTTTATTCTGATCATGGTACATTTATCACTGAATTAAGCCATCAGGGAAAAAACAAAACATAAAAAGAACACCTCCAACTTTTCTTTTTCTGTATATACTCATGTCCCCAAAATCTAACATTTCTCACTAAAGGGGACGTGTATGCAAACCTCATCTTTCTCCTTCATTAATGATGATCTTCAGATTAAACCCTTTGGTGCTAGGAGCTGACATTTTCCAAAGCAGCCTATGAAGTCCAAGGAACTGGGGGCCCTTCTTGCAGCTAGCAGGAGGCCATCCGCTCCTTGGAGTGATCATGGAAATGTATTTAGTTAAACTATCTGACAGCTCCCAAATGGAAGACTACAGCATGATGTAGTATTATGATCGCGTTGTATGAAAGAGCAAGTGACTTTCTAAGTAGGATGAATCATATTCATATGCAGATGTCTTAGCCTCTTGATCTGGAAGCGTTGATTATAGATCTGAAACCACTGCTGGCGGTGGGGGGGAACCACTGGAATTGCAGGGGGGTTAAAGGGCATTTTACTAAGGCAGCTAAGACATATTCAAACATAGACTTTATCCTAAGTTTTCATTATTTCTACCTGAGTGAAATTCATCCTTAGTATCGAGTAGGAAGTTACAGTAAATGGTAATTTATTCTTACGCATCTAGCCTAACTTTTTTTTTTTTTCACTTGAAATTATGTTGACTGTTTCACTTTGACAAGAAAGTAGACTAGAAGGTATGTCCTGTAAGTTGTCTTGTATCTGTGATATAAAAAAAGAAGCAGGTGAGAGAAAGAGAAGGAAACAGACTGGCAGATATTCAGAGTTTGTTCCTTTAGAGGGAAAGTGTGACAACATACACTAAGCATATTGAAGGCCTTTGTTTTTTCTCTCAAATCTTAAAGTGATTTCCATGACCTTGGCCAAGGACACTTCCTAAAGATTTATGACAGCTTTGACAGTGCCCCAGGCTGGCCACTCCTTACAGCTGGCTCTCAGTCCCCAGCCCATGTCCAGGGGTCCAGGGCTCAGTCACTTACCCCTGTCAATTCTGTTAGCATCACACAGGTATTTTCTTATCTTCAATTTTGAGAATCCCTTCCTTTCACTCCCGAATCAATCAGTTCAAACAGAAATGTGTATTAGAGATTTCTAAAACTTCCCTTGCTTCTGCCTATAGCAGTAGTTTTGGATTCTGGCAGATGGAAAGTCTTGAGACCATTCTGTCAGAATACAGTTCAGACATTGCGGGCTCCATCCTGTTCTTTCGTGAAGTTTACCCTCTTGTCCTAATGCAGCCATCTTGAAGGAAACTGGCCATTTCTGCATGGAATTCTGGCAGGGTTGCGCACAGCTTTGCTTTCTACACTAATTACATAGCATTATTCCAGTATTTTTTTTTCCATTTCCCATATCTGATTTCTGGCTTCATAAAGCTGACTGTTCTTGCAGGGGCCACTTGCTTCTCCTAGAGTACTTAAGTGAGGGCCTTCCTTCCTAACTGCAGGGTCTCTATATTACACCTCAGTGTACACACTTTGCTGCTACTGTTTGTACTGTCTACAGTAGAATCTCCTTATCTTGCTCCTTGTAGTGCATTACAGGCAAGCATGAAATGTAAAGTATTTATTTAAATAAAAAGAAAACCTCTAAATTGGTAATTGAATTACCTCCCTGTAGCTTTATAGTTTGTGACATATCTTGATCTTGCTAGTTCTTCATTAGATCTGCACAAGATCTAGTCATCTGGTTAAGGATTTTAAGCAGACGCAACTATGAACCCAAGAAACTGTATTACTATTACTGTTGGTCATACTAAAACTGTTTATTTCCTTAAGTATATGACCCACAAGGATGTGAAATAACTAAAAGAAACTGTTTTTGTACACTGTACATCCTTAGTATTTTTACACGTATATGATAGGGATGCACATTATTTTCCTTCGTACAGACAGCTTAAATAAAGCACTATGTCAATCTGCTACTTCTCTGTTTATTGTTGTTGGATGTGGTTCTGTAGTCTCAGAAAATTAAATATTATTCTTTTCTGGAAGAAAAAAGATTTTTAATAGCTCCACCTGGTATTAACCTACCCTGTATAAAATGTGATAGGAAAATATGTAAATTTCTTGTATCTCAAAACACACACGGGATATTTTATTACTTTCAGTAAATGGCAACAGTGCAGTTGTCCAAACTTGGATGAAGGGCTACTTCCCAAGGGGATTCTGATTTCTTGGCACTGGGTTTAGAACAGACCTACTGTGAAGCTAGGGATGAAATAGATCTCCTTAGAGATTTGTTAAGACCCTAATAATCTTCACTCCAAATGGTTTGGACCCAGAATTCTTGAGGAGTGTAGCTCATCAGTAATGTCTTCCTGATAATGTGTTGCTCTGTACACTTCCTTTCTTAGAGTATATTTTTGAAACTTCGTGGTAAATTAACAGACTTAGACATGGGTAATAGATGGGTAGGGTGGATGGACTGCAATCTGATTTACCTAGAATCATTTAGGATGGGGCCTTTTTCTGATTTTACCTCATAAACCTACTATTGTAGAAATTTGGCTTTGCTCCTATGACTAAGCCAGATAGAGGAATGGCTTTGGGACCAAAGTTAGTCACGTATGTATGTGTCAGTCACATAGCCAAATTGAGGGCATTCTTACATTTGCTCTTTTCTCAAAACCACTGGGGTTGACAGATCCAGGAGGCTAAAATAAAGTGACCTCTATAATTCTTTAACGGTGCTATTTTTAGAATATTATATAATTTATTTACTGTATTCCTAAAACAGAATTAGGGACAATTAACATTTTCTGTGACAGCCTTTACGTCTAGCACATTTGATGAAATCAGAAACATCTGAAATCTGAAAAGAAGTTCTGCTTTCAGGCATGAGCTTTCCATGCTCGAGAAACGCGATGGTCTTTTCATGCGTGTCATCCCGCCACCTCCAAAGCCTAAGCCACTTCCATTCTGAGAGGCCATGATGGTGCTGATGCTGATGCTGATGCTGATGATGGTAGCTCGCTGGCCAGGGAGAACATTCTAAGGTCAGGGACTTGTCCCAGCTGCAGCCTTGCCTATAGTGTTTCACTGTCATCCTCAAAGACGACACATTTTCAATGCCCATTTTTATTACTTTAAAGCACTTGAGGGCTTAACTGTGTATAGTAAAATACTATTTTAAACTAAAATAATGATCTGTGTACAGATATTTGATAGAACTGTTAAGTAAATTTTGTAATTTCACTAAGTACGTTTCTAGACTCCTCAAATACGGCTTATTGAAGAAGAAACCTGACACCACCGAGCCAAAGATGCTTTTTTGTTTGTTTTTGTTGTTAACAGAATGGAAAGGATAATGCTTAGTGCTTCCTGGTGTCTCCTGTTGGTGCACAAAGTAGCAGGATGATAAATAATGGAGTGTTGCTGGATGTTGATTAAAAGCAAGTGAAGCTGAAGGATGATCTATAGATCACAGAGAGAAAGAAACATGAATGGCAGGAAAAAAGTCTGGTCCTTAATACCCTTTGGCCTAGTTAAAATATGTGCCTTTTTGGTGTGTTTGGTTCATCACTACAAGGTAAAAAAGAAATATTATAACTCAAGTCTTTAAAAAGTTGATTTATTGAAATTCATAATTGTAACATAGCATACAGATGAGCAGACTTAAGTACATAACTTCAAACCATTTCTGAAAACATACACCAGGAGGTCGCCTCATCTAGTATCAGACTTCAGTGCCGGCCTGTCCATGCGCAGGGAGCACTCAGCAAAAGTGTGTGATGACAGCGCAGTTCGCTGCAACCCCATGTGGTGTCCACGGGGAAGGTCTCGGTGCATTGTGGCATATTACGTACAAATCAGATGAATGTAAATATCTCTTTGTAAATCATTTATTTCACTGTTTCATCCAGGTCAGCAATCAGATTGTGGCATGCTGGGTAACTGGAAAAAAATGATAATAAAAATAAGTTTAAATAGATCATGTTCTTCTATGTGATTTGTCTTCTTCCTGGCTTAGTTAACCTCTGAAGTTTTTGGAGAAAATTCTTTTGCAAAAAAAATGTAGAAATTGTATCTAACTAGTGGCATGCAAGTTTGAGTCTTGACTTGACCACGTTGAATAGGAATATAAGGTGGCCTCTTGTTTTATTGCTTTAAATCAGAAAACCACCGAATTTCAGACATTTACGTGTGTGCCTCTTGAACAAGGGCCCTCTGATTACAGGACATGGCCAGAGAGCCATTTCTTCCCTTCTCCAGGAAAGGAGACACTGATTTATGTCAGAATCTGTTTACTAAAAGTTGCTCAGACATTACACCAAGTAAGCTAGAACAAAAACAGGATGCAGGCCAAGTGTTCCGAAGAAATTCCCAGTGAAACGATACCACCCGAAACCTCCACGTTTTGCTCCCGTTTATTTAGGGCATTTTCACATGGAATCCACCTCTCACTTGCCTAAAGAAGGAATTAAATGTATGTGGTCTCCTAGTTTTACGAAGGTATGAGTGTCCCAAACCTAGTTTATTAGAACTGAGTTATGGGTGTCACTAGTTAGAAAAGTACTAAGTCTTATTTCCTGTCCCTGTCTGATGTGACTTCAAATTAAAGCATGTCATCAAGTGGTGGCAGAAACTACTGGAAATAGCATCCCACGAAACATTTCGTGAGTGTACTTATTACACAGCATGTGGGAAGATGAATAAGACCATCTTTGCCTTCTAGGAGTGGAAAGTCCCTAAAATGAGACTAGATGGAGAACTAAGGTGGTATCTTCTGAATCCCGGTTTTTACTTCAGTCGACAGATAAGTGGGTTGTGTTGCAGAGATACAGACACTGTTCTCTTTAGCCGGGAATCATCTTCAAGGCAGACGGGTGGGTCTTTGTATTCCCCTGTACACATTTCCTGAGTGGGACTCGGAGGGTTCTTGTCAACACAATTTCAACCAAACTTCACTGTGAGGGTTGCCAAGACGGGACAAAGGAGTAAAACCAAGATCAGAACTCACAATAAAAGAAATGTCTAGAAATCAGTCTGTTGTCTTTTTTTTTTTTTTTTTTGGTAATGAGAAAAGTAATGTTACATTTTAGGTACATTTCCCAGCGTGTATGAGAGGCCTGGTGACACGCCGTGACTCTAACTATGGGTGGGCCCTTCACACTGAACGCAGGTGGAGCCACAGCAGAGGCCTGGGGGGACCTGAGTGAACTTGTGATAGGGCGTGGGCAGCCCTGTAGGGGTGAAGAGTGGGTGGGCCCTTCTGGAGTGGGCCGCAGGCGTCTACTATGCCTCTGCAGGAGGAGCCCCATTCTGACCTCAGTGGCGCGCACACAGGCTGCAGTTCAACTGACCACCAAACCCCACACAGTCTCCGCCTAGAACTGGTGGGTCTCCAGTTCTGACTGCACGGACCCAGGGCGGTGCTGCCTGATGATGGGCTTGAAGAGCCTTCCTGCTCTGCAGTCTGGCAGGCTACCCCAGGGTCTGGGTGCTCTGGACACAGTGGATGACTTCCTAACTAAAGAATCAAGGCTTTCTTTCCATTCAAGGATAAGCAAGAACCACAACAAGCATATTTTAAGTGAAAGATTTAACTGAATTTTAGGCAGAAGACACAGCCATGCCATGCTTAATGCAGAACAGTGGTAAAGATCTGAACTAGAAGGCGAGTGCACTGCACTTGTTTTTTAACCCAGCTCCAGGAAACTGGCATTTCTCACGAGTCTGCAGAGCCTGTAGGCTCCAGGGCCATCTAGTCATTTATCATCATCCCATCCCTTCCCTGCTGGCACTCAGGCTGCTCCGCTGACTCCCGTTGTCTCAACTCCACGGGCCCACTCAGGTGCAACACAGATGTGAGGGCCTCGGCGTGAACAAAGGAGTCAACCAAATTTCTCTCCCTGTAGCAATTCAGCTATCACTATCTCTTCAGAGGCCCTCACTTTTACATTGCACTACTTACTGTGCACTGCTTGCCTCCATGCCCCCCTACTGTCCTGCCTACCCATGCCCTGCTCCTGGTAAGCATGGGGGAAATAATTGACTGCCATTGTGTCTTTCTTTGGTCTGCTCACCGCCGTGCTCAGTATTACCCTCAGTTTGCTGAATCTTTAGTTAAGAATCTTCTCGATGTGTCCCCTGATCCAGAGACACAGAAGCTGCTCGAATCTGGCTTGTCTGCCATCACTTCTTAGGGATGCTCACCACGCTTCTTCCCAGAGAGCTGGCGCCATCATCCAAGCTCAGTGAGCTCAGGAGGGATGAGGATGCATGTGCCAGTGCCCATCAGCCAGTGTGAACTGCGGCTTTAGCACTCGGCCAGCATCTTCCCGTTCTTCTGCCCTTCAGCTGGTCACCAAGGCCTCCTGCCGGGGGTCCTCTTGGGTGGTGTGGCCACATCTGCAGTCGTCTGTGGCTGCCTCCACAGACAGGAGCGCCCACGGGGTGCCTGGCAGCTGCTCTGCTGAAATGCTGTCCAGAGATGATATAAATGCTCCCCATCTGCAAGCCTACTGTTGCTAACCCATTTTCTTTGTTCTCGTTTTAAATCCTAACAGAACCTTCTCTCCACAAACCCTGACTTTTGTGTCTAATTTATTTCTGAAGTGTGATTTTAAATTCAGAGTTAAAAAAAAAAAAATGAGTTTCTGAATTGTTCCCCAGGCAACCACCCTGTGGGGTCCAACTGAGACTTTGCTTTTGCTTTGTTCGCAAATCTGCAGCCTAGGGATACCGTCCTCAGCTTGGCCCCTGCTCGCAGGGGTGCTCCCTGCCACAGTGGGACCTGTTTCCATTGGCTCCTCCTCCCTCTTCCCTTCTCTAAGCAGCCCTTCCAAATGGAACTCCTCCTCCTTGTTCTCTGTCTTGATCACACACACATTTGCTGTCTTGTGTGACCACATCAAAAAATGGTCCTGTTCCTTGAGCCTCTGGCAAAAGAGCATCTATTTTTTAACTAGAGGGCAAGAGCCCTCCACCGCATCCATCTGGGGCATTTCAAAATTTCCCTCAACTGACAGGGCTCCAGGGAATCCACCAGCCCCTGCCCTCCACTCCCCTCCCCGCCATGTTGGGGGCATAAGAGCCTGTTCTGTAGCTTTCCTGGTCAGGGTGCAGCTTCAGGTTGCTGCCATGGCGAGCGGAAGCCTCTTGACCTGTCAGGATGGACACTCACTGCTTTCTACCCACTGTGTGGCACAGAATGAATTTCTATCTCTAAGTTCATTTCCCTGCCCATTTACTTCCCAGTTCTAGTGACTTCGTTTCTCTGCATCTTATTTTTCTATGTGTACAAAAAGGTGTTAAATGATTTATCTGAGTGGCTCTTTCAAGCCTGACGTGATGTTAGTGCCAACCCAGCTGGTTCCATGGTCATCTTTGCTGGGCTCTGGGGAAGGCAGGAGCTTCCTTTTAAAGGAAAGCTGGGGGCCTGGGGGAGGAGCTGTTTGTTTTGTTTTTAAGCCAGAAACTGAGTGTTATGGAAGCTGAAAAATGCAGCAAAGCAGTTTGACTTCAGAGTCCAGGACATTTGAAGCAAAGCAGTTTGACTTCAGAGTCCAGGACATTTAGCAATGTCTAACCAGCCTAGTGAACGAACACTTGAGCTACCATGTTGGTATTTGTGAAATTAAGTGGAAGTCAAATTTGAAAGTCAACCTGCAATAAACAAGCCAAGCGAACTATGGGTAGTCACCAGTTTGTTCCAGGGGAAGGTGTCCTCACTGTTCCTCTGCAGAACTTTGTGGAACCATGGCCTTCAGGGAGAAACAAGGACCTCTTAGAAGGCAATCCTTCTCCACAGCCACAGCCATGCAGCCCGCTCCCTCCCTCTGCCTTCCCCAGAACAAGTAACTGAACCTCTAACTGAGCTGCCTCAGACCCTGCCAGATGGGCAGAGCCTTTCTTGGGATCTGGCTGTTGGCAGCTGCAATGCAGAGCAGAGTTCATGGCCAGGTCGCTGCAGACCCAGCGATTTATGTTCTCCAGATAGTGGCTGGTTGGGTCTCTGCCGTGAAAACTCTAGGGCAATCCAAGTTCAAAGCCCATTGTTCCATAGACCAATCTGACTACGAGGTCTGACTTTCTGCATCTGAGCAGAAAAAGAAAAGAAAAAAAAAAAAAAACCTGTAGCAGTCACAAGAATGAAAAGGTAGAGAGCAGGAAATCTTCCCTGTGGAAAGAAAGTGGGGAAGATGATTCCTTGGCTTTCTGGAAACAGCATCTCGAGCAGGCCTTGAGATTTGTGACCTTGGGAAGATAGGAGCCCTGTACACAGGGGTGCAAGGCAGGAGCTGGAAGCCACACTGGCCCCAGGCTTTGGCAGCTGCAGGGTCTCCTGAGCACAGACCCAAGGGCACCTTCTCCTGGGAGCCTGAGTTCGAGATCTCTCAGCTGTCTCCAACCCAGAAGTCACAAGAGCTTCCTCTGCACATGGGCAGGTGTCTGTGTTTTACATGAACCATGTTTCCATGGTAAATAGATTTTAAGAATTCCCAAAGGACAGACAGTGTCACCAACAGCAGAGAGTGGAGCCTCTGGCTGCCTCATGTTTGAAAGCGTTAAAAATAAAGACAACACTG
This sequence comes from Galemys pyrenaicus, assembly GCA_019455555.1. Lineage (NCBI taxonomy): Eukaryota > Metazoa > Chordata > Mammalia > Eulipotyphla > Talpidae > Galemys > Galemys pyrenaicus. The sequence continues at coordinate 892,276 of JAGFMF010011407.1, read as the reverse complement.
ACATTTGGGGTTGTAATGTGACGGAATTACAGTCTTTTAAAGTCAAGAACCACTTATCTACACTACATGTAATATTCAGTGTTTTGTTCACTTGTCTAATTGGATTAAAATATTTAGCTCCCTTTAAAATCTTGATTGTGAATTTATATCGCAAAATGTAATGTCTGACTTGGGAAGTATAAGTGGAGCAAATGTATCTGAAGCAATATAAAATTCAATTTATTTTTCTTCCATGAGTTTTATTCTGAAATTATTCACTCTTGGACAAAGTGAACTGTTAAGGGAAGAGCAGGTTTGGTTTAAATGAAGCTTTCTGAGCTTTACAATATTAATTGAGCACAGGGCCTCTACTTAAAAACATAAAGTTAAACTACCCTATTTGGGTTGCTTGGGGAAGCTTCTCAAAGGGCCAGAAGACCCTTATGTCTGAAATGCAGCACTGGGGTCTTATGTCATTCTTTAAAAACACTCAGGCAGCAGGGAGTTAATGACATTTTAGCTGCATATGTTCAAGTTTATTTAAAAAAATATGCAAGTCACTTTGGCTGACAGTGTCTTGTACACAGTTTTGAAAGAATCAGGGCAAACTTTAACAGAGTCAGTTTTTATTTGAAAAATATTTTCTGGGAATGTATCAGTGTTTATTTTTGAGACTGACAATTCGGGTGAAAATCAGGATAAAAACAAAAAAACAACAATTTGCTTGAAATCAAATTGTTTGTTTTCATCTATTTAGAATTCTTTCCAAAAAATCTTGGTTGAGGAGGAGGCTTTTTAATTTATTTTATTCAGTGTATTTGCTGTTCTATTCAAGCACCATCTGTTTCGCAGGTAGCTGACTTCACGGAACAACTATGTCAGCTGGGCAGAACCCCTGGGGCTGGGGAAAAGACACCTCAAGCCACAGGAGCACTTCCAGGGCCCAGCCCTGCGACCTGTGTGGCTCCTTCTGTAGTGCCCCCTCCTCCGCTATCCCCCTCCCCCGCACTCCTGTGCTGGTCTCCCTAGAGCTACTTTTGCAAAGCTTCTCTTCCTGGATTGCTTCCGGTCACTAACAGGCCTTTCCTCAACCCCTATCATCTTTTGTCTTTGTTTCTTAGTTTGTTTTCAGCTCTCTTCCATGAGGCTTTTGGCATAATGAGGTAATGTCCATAATTTTGAATATAATCACATATGGCTGCTGGATCCATGCACAAGTTTAAATCAAATTAGAAAGTAAATTTTCTGCCAAGAATGCTCAAAAGTCATAGGGCCAAATGATTAACCACTGATAAATCAGTCTCAGACATGGTTTTCAAAACTGTAAAAGTGATTCATCTAAAGGAACTAAAAAGGACTATCCCCCACAAACTGAACACTGAGGATGGAAACAGGCTGTTGGGAAGATGGCGATCAGAAAATAGTTATCAGCCAAAACCATATTCATACCTGAATAAATATATAAGCAAAATAATCCTGTTGTATAAAGATCCTCTAGGTGAACCATTCCTCTCCCTTCCCGGCTCTCAGATGCCATCTTTCTAAGACAAGACTGTCATTTCCTCACCAGCTGGCACCCTTCCTGGCCAGAGGTTGGAGATCCCGGCACACTGGGCCACAGCCCCGACCCTGTCAGTCCTCACCTCACTCCTCTGGGGCCCAAGTTACCAAACAGAGACACCCTCCCCACGCAGCTTGCAGGGGCTTGGTCCTGCCTGGCCATGGGCCACCTCTGGAGAAGCGGCGAGAGCAACACAGCCCTCGACCAGCTGACACCTGGATAAGGATGGAGAATGGAGGGAAACCCTGTTTGGAGCAAACTGGTTTGTGCCTCTAGGTCTCTCTTTCTCCACAAGTTCTAACATAGCCATTTCACGCGACTTTTCAAAGCCGTTTTGTTTTATCGTTTCCTCCAGAAGAGGCAGGGGGTTAATAAAGCCATTGATTTTAGTCATTTGTAAACTTAGAGCAAGTCAAAAAAGAAGCCCTGAGCTTAGTGCTCAGCTCCCTGAGCCTTGCCCCCCAGGCAGCCCGCAGGCCCATGCGGCTCTCGCCAGCCTGGCTCGCGGCACAACAGCATCATTTCAGGGGAAGATGGGAATTCTCACAGCCAAAAATGTCACTGTGGCATCATTAAGACTGTGACCAGCTCCCTCTGCCAGACATGTTGTTGTACACATTTCAGAATTTAAGCAGAAATGATTTAGAATAATAAAGTCTTCTTGTTTGCTGTCAAAGGCCGCAGGCCACTCCAGCCTGGTCATCTGCTCCAGGACATGAGGCCAGTACACAGGTGCAAATCCGAGGAATGTGACTCCGTTTAAGCTGCCCATGCTAGAAAATATCAATTCTCCTTGGGCGCCTGGAGATTCTGAGAGTTTGATATGCAAAATTAAGTTGTTATGCTTCGCTCAGATGGGCTGAGAAAATGGATAGCTTTAGCTAAACCATCCCTAAAGCATAGAAGAAATGAAGGACTCTCTCCAGGAAAACAGTGAGTGTGGCTGACCACTCCAGAACCCTCAGAACACAGTGTCCCCAAAATACCTGCAGGGGGACCTCCCTGGTGGTGCAGTGGGTTAAGCAACACACTATGAAGCAAACAGCAGCCACTGCAGCATGAGTTCGATCCCTGCCACTGGCCAGGGAGGGGACCCACATGGCGTAGCAGACCTCTCCTGCCTCGCCCGCTGCTGCCCTCGGCAGCGTGTTTCGGTCAGTCTGCCTGTTCTGCTCCCCACTCTGTCTGGTGAATCCTCTCACCTCCTTCAACTCTGGCCTGTACCCCAGCTCTTGTATGCATAAATAAATAAATCTTAAAAAAAAAAATACCTGCAGGGGAAAATAGTAGCAGCCTTACTGCAAAGGCTCATGGAAGCTAAAGTCACAATTCAAGTTTACTCCATGGCCACAGGACACTGCGGCCTCACTCGTGGGGCACACCGCCACCTTGGGGAAGAAAGGGCAGACCTTCAGTTTGGGACACTCAGATGGATCCCAAACTGGATCCCTGCATCCTTTCTGAACACTGGCATTTGCCCATAAAAGCCAACAGTCCCTCCACCAAATTTCTTTTGTCATGCTCATATTAAAATAACTCTAAATGTAATATCTGCATCCGAAGGATCCCTTAGAGATGAGCCAGATGGGCCAGTATCAGCTAGCACAGGATGGTCAAACTGTTTCTGTTGCTTCAGGCAAGAGAAAAAAGACTTGCTAGTTTTTCTGAGGGGTTTTTTTTTTTTTTTTTGAGATTTGGTTTTGTTTTAGATGCATTTCATAAAAATGTTGCAATCCATTTGGCAATTATCAGGTTTTTAAAACCCTGGAAGATGTTTCTAAGCATCGACAGTCCGTGTTAAGATCTGAGTGTGCTGTAAGGTAGACAGATGGGGAGTTCAAAGGCAAAGCCCACATAATAACGATGGGGGCCAGAGTGGAGAGGAAACTGCCATGCGCCTGGAACGTCAAGAGGAAGGACAGAGAGACGAATAATGTGGGTAATGTGGTCCCTGCACTGCTGACTCCATGGGCGTCTTCCTTCCCTGTATTTCTCCCCGGGACTCTCTCAAGTTTGGACAGGAGAGGAAAAGAAAATTCTAGACATTGCTTTGACCTACTGTGCAAGAGATCGTGCAGGGGCATCTCACAGAGGCACGCCTTACACGCCGCTGTTCCTCAGAGTCGGGCTGGCATGTACCCATCCTGCAGATGTACACACTGAGGCTTAGAAGAGACCTCGCTGGCCTGTCAGGGCCTCCAGAGTCATACTTTCTTCTTTCTATTGCCAAGGCGTCACAGGTCCTTAGGCTTTCGTGTCACCCAGAATTGACTGTTTTGCTAAAATGCAGATTCCTGGGCCCTGCTCCAGGTGGCTCCCCTGGTGTGTGAGGAGAGATCTCAAAATCCACACTCCTTTAACTTGTCTGTTTACAAGCATCCCAGACCCTGTGGTGTGTGTGTGGTGTGACTCGAGAGGACAGTGCCCCTTTCTGTGAGCAGCTCTGAGGGCACTGTGGGGACAGCCCAGGCAAGTGACCTTCCGGCCTTACCTCCACCACTGGCGTCCGGGGCTTTCACTTTCTATTTGATGGTTAAAGGAAAAATTGACCCTGCACTGAGCAGATGTCGGGAACAACTTTCTGAGTGACTTTTCCCTCAGCCCACCTCAAATAGTGCATTTTCATTTTCAAATGAATTTTTCCTTTAACCATTCCAAGCACATATTGTGTGATGTCTCCAGGGGCTTATGGGGCACCTGGGTGTCATCCTAATTGTTAAAGGTGAGGCCACAGTCAGTCCATTGGCCACCTCATTCTAGCAAATTGCTTGATGGGCAAAAAGCACAACCTCTCTGACTGGAGTAGAAGCAACTCAGAAAAAAAGATTGCATTCCATATTACAGACAGGACACTTTCTGCCCTCCAATTATGCCTGCTGGAAACTCCAGATGTAGTCTGAACAGGAAAAGCCTGGACCATCAGATTTAGGTTCTATTTGCACTGCTGTGCATGCTAGCTTTACTTTAAGCTTCAGTTTCCTTTCTGAAAAATGGAAACAACAAGCTCAATCTTGCAGGCTTGTTCAGGGGTAAAAAGAATTGATGCAGTAACGTGCATAACTCTGTCTGGCCCTCTGCAGCACTCTGCTGAAACAGCATCTCAATTATCTCTCTGCTAATTTAGGAAGAGACTCCTTTCACATTCCATTCACAATGCCTTCCCTGTGGAAGCACCTCTTTCCTCAACCAATTCAAACTTACACCTCCAGGGACGGTTCAAAGAGGACGTTCCAGTAAACCTCCTGACTGCTGCAGTCTGCTGCCCTTCTGCCCCCTCCACATTGTTGCCTGCATGGTGCAACTTAGCGCTCCGTGTGGCCTGTTGATTCACAAGTCCATTCTCCCATAGGAGTTTGGATCCGTGACTTGCACTTCTCAGCATTTCCCACTGTGCCTGGGGTTTTTGCCAATTAAGATGCAGCTCTGGAAAAAAGGCAAGCAAAACCCACCATGCACAGCCCCAGGGTGTTCTGTGGGGCCTGAGTCAGCCCTGAGGACTCACACCCCCACCCTGCCTGTGGAACAGTACCTGGGCTCTCAGATGTCCCACCTCTTCGGACAAGCTCTGTCTCTCCAGCAGGAGCTGGTTCTGCTTGTTGAGGAGCTGAACGATCTGCTGGGCTGTGGCCTGGCTGTGCTTGTCCAGCTGCATTAGCCTGGAGAGAAATCCACCACAGAATTAGAGCTGGGCCCTAAGGGTTGGCGGCTGTGGGCTGTGGAAAGCCTGGGGACCAAAGCCATCTTCAGCCCTTTGCACTGTGTGTTGAGGGAAGTGTGCAGCAGCCAGCTGTGAGCTGGAAGTCTAGGATAGCACAAAGGTGAGGCATCCACCAGCCCTGGGCCTGTGGAAGGCATCTGTTGAGTGGAGTGGATTGCGTCAAATGTGAAATGGAATCGGAAGCCTTCTTAATGAGCTGTCAATTAGAAAACATAGACAAGTTGGGTAAGTAAAAGAAAAACTGAAACTTTAAACTCACAGAGGTCAAAGATGAGGGGCCTAAATGCCCCCATTGTTCATCTGGAAACAGCCCTGCAGGCTGGAGCAGACGGCTGGCCCTGGCTGGGGAAGTGGGCGAGGGTGATGGAAACACTGAACTAAGGGTTTTCCATTATTAATCACTCAGTCAATCACGAGCTCCGGCATCGGCATCGCTGACCAGATGTCTTTAAAGATCCTAAATTTATCATTCTGCTGATGGGCTCGCCTCTCCAGACTTGCTAATTCACTCAAACCATTATCCTCATTTGTCCACAGCTTCCTACAGCCAGTGGCACATGCACTGTGGAAATGTGGGCTTTGGATTAAATTTAGAGTTGAACAGCAATCCAGAAATGTTCTGGAAAGAGGTTTGATGTCTCATGCACCTTCCTCACAGTCCTCCCCAACCGAAAGCACCAAAGTGAAACGAGCATAAATTCAACAGAAAAAAAGAAGAAATCTTAGAAGTCAGATGCGCTTCAAAGTCCAGGTTGCACGTCCAGTACTAAGTCAGAGACCTCTCAGGCTCTCTGCTGCAGACACTGGCTTCGGGCCACCCTCACTTCAAGCTCACTGGAGCCATGTTTCTTGTGGGTTTTGGGCACAACTAAGCTGCTCTTAGGACAGAGATTTGGGGTTTACCGTTGGGAAGATTCATTTACTCAAAATGATGAAGCATCTAGAGACTGGTAAAACTGCATTTTAGGAAGCCTAACAATATTTGAGCAGCGTCCTCTAAGAACTGCCTTTGAGGGGGCACTACCTCCACCACCCCTGCCCTTCTAGCCGGGGCTGGGTTTCAGGGCAACCTTGTTCAAGCTGTCTCAGAAGGCCTCATGCAGTCCTCACCCCCCACCTGGTCCCTGCCTCACAACGCCGAGGCAGTGTGATTCTCAGTCACACCCAGTGGAGCAGCACTGGGCATACTCCCACAGTGCACACAGGCCTCCAGACTAGGCCAAGCCAAAGGTCAGCCCCACCACAACCTCCAGCTTTCTACCCTTTTGGGAAAAATGTAAGGACCAAAGGCACGACTTAACTCTTCCTTCCCGTGTCTGTAGCTATTCAGGGCTACTGTTTGGCATCAGGATGGGACTGAGTTGAATACCAAGGACCTTTTCTCCAAGTGTGAGTGCTTCTGTACCACATTAATGATATAGGCGTCTCCCTTCTGCCCCACTACCCTCCTCTGATCTTTTTTTTAAAAAAGATTTATTTATTTATGCATTCAAGAGTTGGGGTACAGGCCAGCAGTGCAAGAGGTGAGAGGATTCACCAGAGAGAGAGTGGGGAGCAAAACAGGCAGATCAACTGAAATACACTGCTGATGGGAGCAGCAGTGGATGAGGCAGGAGAGGTCTGCTGCGCCATGTGGGTCCCCTCCCTGGCCTGGGATCTAACTCGAGCTGCTGTGCAGCGGATGCTTCACAGGGCCGTGCTCAACCCACTGCACCACCAGGGAGACCCCTCCTCTGATCTTAAAGGGAAAACCAAGTTTCCTCTGGTGAAGCCACGGCTTGTAAGAACTTTGGAGAGTCAAAACTTCCCCCACAGTCACCCCTCATACTGTCACATGGGGACATTATTATTCTGAGGACAGAGACTCAAAACCACCCCAACAGTGGCGGACCAAACAGCAGCTTCCCTGCATGGTCTCCAGGGCATGAAGCAGCTAGGACGGCAAGGATGCCCCAGCCCACAGAGGAGCCTCACAGCAGACAGTGCCCGGGAAAGGCTAAGGGCCTATTGGCAGCTGCTGACAAAGACAAGCTCCCACGAGAGCACCTGCTCTGCTGTCCACACTGGAGAGGTCTGAAGATTCAGAGCTGGTGACCTTTTTCCTGGAGATGCAGGCGATTCTGATGCTTTGATATTTAAATCAGCATTAAATCTATTGCTTTGATATTTAAATCAGTGAAAAGCATCAACATTAGCAGTTGAGGTTTCATCCTCCAAACAAATGAGGAGCCACTAGCTACTGAGGTGGTGGCCCTCCCGCCAGTTTACTGGAAGCAAGTGGAATGGAAACATGGGACAGATGACACCAGGATGGCTTAAAGCAAGAAGTCACCAGGAATGGCTGTTCTTAGGCCGTTCTCGCGGTTCCTGCTTTCAGCTTTGTAGAAGTAGGATAATGGTCCTGTGAACTGATGCGTCAGTCTGTGTTCTGGTGTCCTGAAAAGAGACGGATGCCTGGTCCAGAACACTGGGCAGAGTCAAAGCCGGCTCCGGAGGCATGGAGAGCCGGTGAGGCACTGGCCAGGTCTGCCTAGGCCTACCTCCTATGGAGCCCTCAGAACCTGGATGAGGCTGTTGGTGGTGGTCCACAAACTGTGGGCCTCAGACCCCTGCGGCAGTTATTAGGGCACATCCAAGGCCATCCAGGTCAACTGAATCAAGCCCCACATGCAAGCGCAGCCTCCGAGTGGGGCAGCGGACGCTGAGGCAGTGAGACAGCCTTCCCGTGGAGGAGAAGGGCCATGCTCGTTCACAGCTAAGGGTGGATTCACTTTGACTCTCAACTTGAACCATCCCAAACAGTCCAGGCAGTCGCTCTTGGAAGTGTTTTTCTCTCTTAAAACAGTACGTCCCCTCCTTTTTCAAGGACATCCCTATTCTGTCACTCTAAGAGGAATCATGTCAATCACAAGCTCTGAAAAGGTAAAAACAGTAACAACAAACCCAAACCCACATCTGTTAAGAGAAACAAAAACCTGATTTTAGATAAAAGAAACTATGGCAGCTCTTCCAAGACCTATTTTGAATATTGGAAAACAGATTTTTTTTTCAGTAATAACCTAATTTGGGAACAGCCTTCCACAAACCCTGGGACAGCCCAGCCTACATACTGTTCATGGGTGTTCCATCACCACCAGTTAGTGTTTCTTGGGGTGTCCTGCTGACACATATAATGTCTTTTCTTCCCCATAGTGGTGGCTGCTCTTATTTTCTTGTCCTTCCAAGTTCACGTCTTCAGCCACCACTGACACCTGCTAACAGAACACCTGTGCTTATCCCTTTGTGCTGATTATCTAAATAAAAGTTCCCTACAATCTTGTGAGGTGGGGACAGCTTTAGTCTCTTATTTTATTTTTTAGTTTTTTAAGATTTTTAGTTATGCATACAAGAACTGAGGTACAGGCTAAAGGCACGGGGGGGGGGTGTAAGAGGATTCACTGGAGACATAGTGGGAAATACGATAGGCAGACTGACTGAAAAACACTGCTGAGGGGAGCAGCAGGTGAGGCAGGAGAGGTCTGCTGTGCTATGTGGGTCCGCTCCCTGGCTGGGGATTGAACTCATGCTGCAGTGGCTACAGATGCCTCATAGTGTGGCATCTTAACACCTTACACCTCCAGGGGAGTCCCCTAAACTTTATTTTATAGGTGAGAAAACAGAAGGGAGATGTCCGATTGCCTTGCATGAAGACGCGTGAGAAACAAGTGCAGAGCACTAATGCCACCCTGGCAGTGCCCGGCGGTTCTGAGCCAGTGTTAGTGGTCGGCTGAAAGCGAGCGTCATTTCAGCGAACCAGATAAGCCCTGGTAAGCACTTCCCAGGGGTGAAGAATCTCGGCAGACTCTGGAGGACATCAAGAATTACAAATGGTCTCGCCCTCAGAAGGTTCCCAGCCAGTTAAAGAGAAAGCAGCTTGGACACAAAAAGCTCTGCAAGGGGCCTCCCTGGTGGCGCAGTGGGTTAAGCAACGCACTATGAAGCCAACCGCAGCCACTGCAGCATGAGTTCAATCCCTGCTGCCCGCCAGGGAGGGGACCCACATGGTGCAGCAGACCTCCCCTGCCTGGCCCACTGCTCCCCTCAGCAGTGTGTTTCAGTCTATCTGCCATTTCTGTTCCCCACTCTATCTCTGGTGGATCCTCCTACTCCCCACACCTCTGGCCTGTACCCCAGTACTTGTATGCATAAATAAATAAATCTTTAAAAAATAAATAAATAAAAAGCTCCCCTTGAAATAGGGTAACGGTATGAAACTGAATCGGCAGCGCAGTCCGTGCGAATGCAAGAAGACTCATGCCCTTGTCTTCTGAGAGTTCGCCAGGTGCCTGGCGTTGTGCTGCGGGCTTTACATTTAGGTAAGTTTGTAGCGCTCGTGACAGTCCCATGAGTCAGGAATGACCATTAACCCCACTTTAAGGATGATACAACTAAGCCACTGACAGGATGCAGGGACTGGTCTGGGCCTTCCCGTGTGAGAGGTGGCGCTGCGAGGGTGGGGTCTGGAAACGAAGCTGTGCTGCGGGACTCAACCGGAAGCTGAAGGCCCACAGGGAGTTAACCTGGACCCAGTAAACTTTACAGCCAAACCAACAAATACGGATATCGTCCTTCCAGGAGTGGCAGTGCCACTCAACACTCCTGGGCAGAACTGGGGCTTCTTTGGGGACAAAGGGCCACTGCACCCATGCTGGGATACACGCTCACCTATGCCAAAGCTCACCAGGAACTTCAGGCGTGCGGGGGCAGCAGTCGCTATGGGAACAAGCAAGGCCAGGTTTCGAAAGCTCGAGACGCAGATAAAATTAACAGGAACTGATATGTTGCGCAGGCAGATCTCTATTGGCCCAACAGCGATCCTCTCCACCACACCCAGCGTGCATGATCAGAACCAACATTTCTTTTTAAATATGCAAGACTTCAAGATAAGATGGAGCAAGTGGTGAAATACAAAACAACTTTATAGAGCTGAGTGGGCTGCGGAAAATATCTTATGCAAAACAGAAGCCGTGCAAGCTGCCAGCTCCGGTCCTGTGCTTCAGACATTCATTTGCTATGAATACTGTGAAAGCAAGCGAATACATATATTTAAATTTTTTATGTTGTATGTGATACATACAAAATATATGCAGCTTATAAATGTTATGAGGTATAATAATCAAAAGAACACTCTTGAACCTGGTACCAGAATCACAGGGCCATTTCCTCAGTATTTTCTCCCTCCTTACCCCATGAATATATGTTTTTTTAATTGGAGGTTTTAGTTTCACACAATTCCACTGGGAGCATCTTACTGAATATTGTGTGTGTGTGGAGGGGGGGATGGTGGTGGTGGAAAGATTGTTTGGGTTTGGGTTTGGGTGGTGTTTAAAATGACTTTTGTCCTGAAATGTTTTCAGATGAGAGGCCCTTCCTTTGGTGACTCAGGCTGAAGCTTTACCTTCCCCTTTCTTAGATGAATGTCTTCAAAATGCTCAGGTTCAAAATTTCCCTGGAAAGGCGGGCCTCCACATCGAAATAAACATTTATCAACCAACTATGGACTTGGGTTATAAAACACACACTCGGTTCTCTATTCTCCCCAGTTGTGCCCTCTTATATGTACTGTATTTATAACAGTATCTATGTATATGTATTATAACAAGCTAGTAAATATTACGTATTTTACATTCATTAACTAATTTAATTCTCACAGTAGTACCTGTTGCTAAGTGTTACTATCACCTACATTTTGTGCCTGAGAAAAGCAAGGCCCATAGAATTAGTCCTTTGCCCAAGCCCACACAACCAGAAAAGGTAGAGTTGGGATTTCTGAGCTGCCAGCGGCTGCAAGCCTGCTTCTTGCTCATCTTTGCTTCCGTGGCGCAACTTCCTACTATTGTACCATTCCCCAACCCCTTTGGTCTGCCCCCTTCATTAGACATAGGACTGGCATAAGGCTGGGCTCCCTCCTCTCACTTTAAGCACTCAGACTAGGGGATTTTTTATTTAGACTAAAAGCTCCTAGTGTGAATGGGCAGAGGCTGAGGCACCTCAAAATTTGATCTTTGCCTTTGGCCCTTCCCTGTGAGAGTCCTCCCTGTGGACTCACCCAGTATTCATGGTCTCCTCAAATTCATTACCTGCAACACCAGACTCCTCGCCCAGTGCTCTCTTACATGATCAACCATCTCCAAGTCACTCTTGCCCCTCCGTCTCCTTCAACCTCCACATCATTCCATTTCACTGCCAATTCTGTAGCCCAGAGCCCCTAAACCTTCTAAAACTCTAGGCAGCCCATCCCATCCCATCCATTCATTCCACCTTTCTTTCCTAACCTCACCCAGATTCCTGCCATCTTCTCATGGGACTGCTGGCTTCTCTGGTCCCCTCAGATACATATTCCCCACAACAGCTAGACCAGAACAAGCTCTCTGACACAAAACTCCAGTTATGGCTGTTTGATGACTATAGCTCTAAGCTCCTTAGCCTTGGTGACAAGGCCCTTTTTTATCTGATTTTTGCCACAATCTACCCCACCCTTTCTGGGATGTCCCACATTTCACCGAATCACTCTGTAGAAATGGCCTCTTGCCGCCACAGTCATTCTTGACCTTCTGCCTAGCATGGCTTCTCACCTCGTCCTAAAGTCTGACTCTCTGGCCTCCTCATGCAGTCTGACTGCTCCATTCTTACAAAGTTCCTCCAGACCTTTCCTCAGTGTGTCCATGTGACCGTGCATATTTCCACTAGTTTCCCTCCACACTTCCCACTGCTTATCTCTCTGTCACTGGACCATGAACTTTCTAAACACATGAATAGGTTTTTGTTCAGTTCTCCATTTCCAGCACTTAGCAAAGTGCCTGAGATTTAAACTGTACTGGATAAATGCATAAGAAGGGTAATCATTTATGAAAGAACACTTCATAAAAATAGAAGAACTATCATTTCACCTGCAATATAAATATGATAATCAACAAGTATTAATATGTAATAACTTTGTTTCTGAATGAGCATAACATAAAAATTATGGAATTTTTAGTATGATATTGGATTTTACCGTTTAGTCAAAAGAATCTTAGAGTAGATGGAATGCTAGACTGGAAACAGGAGATTCTGGTTCTCAATCTGACCACAAACTACTTATACTGTGTGTGGGACTCCCAGTATAGGTTTTAACAGCTTTCTGAGTAATTCTAGTGATTTCTCAAGTTTCACAACATTATGCAATAATTCACAATATTAATCACACATACAAAATGAGATTTTCTGGAGAATAATTTCTTTAGTGGCTCCAATTCTGATTACTAAAAGAACCAACTCTCTAAATGAAAGAGATAAGCTTTGGTGTAACTTTTAAGAATGAAGCATATCTTGGGGTCACTTTGAATCTCAGTTCCCTCACATGAACTGAGAGGATAAGCCAAAGCTAAGGTCTGAAACTTTACACTACAGGTCATCCAACTAAATCCACAGACTGTTTCTGTACCATCTGCAAGTTGATCTAAGTGAAATAGAGTCAGAAAGAGAAAGGCATACCAGATGATTTCACTTATATGTGGAATGCTGAGAAACAAAACCAAGAAGTAGAGAGAACCAAGCCACACCAAACCGAATCTTAGAATCTGACTGTGGTATTGAGGCTACCAGGTGGATAGTGAGGGGGGTCAGGGTGGGAAGGGGGCCCAATGGACTGTAGTAGAGGACTATGGGCCTTGGTGGTGGGTGTGGTGTGATAACATATGTCTGAAGATGTATGAACCTATACCTCTGAATTATAAACAGTATCGTGTATGTTACTGCAATTTAAAAAGAATGGTTTTTATGTTCTGAAATGATTGATTTTTGAAAAAAATAGTATTTTGTGACATGAAAATTATATGAAATTAAAATTACAGTGCTCCTACATAAACTTGGGTTGAACACAGCCATGCTCACTCATTCACACAATGTCTGTGACTGCTTGTGCACTATTCCAGCCAAGCCGAGTTGCTGTAAAAAAGACCTCTGGTCACAGAGCCTGAAATAATTAATACTTAACCCTTTAGAGAAAACATTTGCTTAGATATGATTAAGTTAGTTATCCTCTAGCTCCAAACATCTACAATGTTATGATTTTACAGAATTTTACAATGTTCCTGTCTTCAAATACTGGAGTTATCTAGTCATAACAATATACCTAGGTTGCCCAAGATGATGTTTTGAAAACCCAATTACCAACTAAGCTTTAATTAATTTTGGTGAGTAAATCATATTGGTTTAAAGTTGTACATTTTGTTCTCATACTTTAAAATTGCTGCATTTTACACAATTCCATCGCATTGATGTGGTCATACAGAATAAGCCATGTGCATAAGAATTTGGAACATATTTTAACCAGTTATTCTCACTGAGAAAATTAAGGCAGTTTCAAAGGCTGGGTTTTCCTTTAAATTTCCTTTGCCCTAATGTACTGTTTTCAACAATGATTTCAAGAGAGTAATTCATTCTAAGGGTCACACAATTATGGGAGCATTTACACTTTCAATAAAGAGAACTTATATTCTGTACTTCCCCTTCAATTTTTCATTCTCTCAGATTCCCAGTCTTGTCTGTCTGCAGAGGTAGAAGTGGGGCTGCTGAGGGACAGTGATGATATTTTAGAGGAAAAAACCCAACTCTTCAAAAGAATCTGGTTATGTTAAAGCTGAGGAGTCATTCAGTCCAGTGGATTATGGTGAACTTTAACCCAGGGAGTACAAGTGACTTAACCATGGTTGACTCTGAATCCAGTGCTCTTTTATGAAAGGCCTGATTTCTGTTCTATAATAAAAAAAAAGAGTTAAGGCAAAAGTTCACAGAAAAAGGAACACATTGGACTACTCACTGGAAAAAGCTGACTCAGATTCATTTTCTGAGACCTGGAGGAATAGAGGGGAGAAAAAAATTCCCTAGTTTAATGCCTGTCCAACAGGAGTTCTCAGTGAAGAGAAACGATTTTGTTTTTGTCTTTTGTTCTTTTTCTAACTTCTACTCTATCACAGACTAATGATTTTGTGAAGTACAGTAAAAGTCCTGCCACCGTCCAATTGTCATAAAAGTTTCTAAACTCTCCATTTCTGTTGCTATCTTGTCATTGACCAGTGTGAGGAGTCTTTGGTCTGGAAACCACACCTGAGCAGAACTGACCCAACACATAGACTAGTGCTGGCCTGAAGGATGCAGAAATGGGAGGCCAGAAGTTCCCAAGACCAACTCAGGAAGTTCGCTGCTGGCGACACCCCGTGCTAGGGCACTGTCAGCAAAGTCTCAGCTCTCGGGGCATGCAGCTCTCTCTCCAGTAGCCCTTCAAGCCTCTGCCACTGTCATCCAGGTGATCTCAAGAACCTACTGCTTAAAAGAGAGCTGCCAATGGAAACTGCTCAAAAAAAAAAAAAACACATTAGAAATACAGCACACTGATAAATATTTTATCTAACCTATTGAATTCCAGTTTTGTCAAGGTGAAGGTGAAAAGCCCAGTTTCACTTAGGAACATCAGCTGCATCTCTGTCATCTAAAAGTGTAAGCACTCTCTGACCCAGGCTGAATCTGTAATACGCTTGGAGAGTGGGCATGCATATCGGATCCTGGCACCCTAGGACAGCAAGGACAGGAGCTGACATGTCAAGAATTTTAGACTCTGAAGAATCTAGGCAATGATTTGCCTTGAGTCTCAGTTATCTTTTATCGGCTTTTTTTTTTTTTTTAGCAAAAACAAAGTCATGGAGTGTACAGCCCCACCATGCAAAGAGAATCAGGGCTGAAGAATCAAAAGTGAAAATCACAATCGTTGCAGAGTAGAATCAAGAACACATCTGGCTTAATGCCATAAGTGAGAGCAGCAGCCCCAAATGCCCCTCAGTCCACATCTCACCTCAACTTCAATTTAAACATCCCTCTTTCATAAAGCTAGTTCTTTGATAATAGTTTCAAAGAGTTGTGATAGTACAAAGAATACCTACATCATCTTCTTTATCCAAATTTATATATTATTCTTTTGGTCATCTGATTTCCTGCTTATGCCTTCTCTCTATACATATGAATATTATATTTATAATATAAATATATATAATTATAGTACACCTATAATATTTACAACATAAAATATATAGCATGTAAATGTATATTTATGGCATAGTGCTTATATGTATTTACAGCTTCAATAAAGAGAACTTAAATTCTTGTAGTGTCTCTTTAGTTTTTCATTCTTTCAAATCCCTAGAACACAATGTATTTTTTTCTGAACCATTTGAGGTAATATATGCATATACCATAGCTCCATTCTCATGCCTCAGTGTCTATTTCCTAAGAATGTAGGTAGTCTCATATAGCCAAGGCATATTATCAACTACAGTATCTTTTGAATTCCAATTTTGCCAATCCACCCAGTAATGCCTTCTTCTCTTCCATTGCACTTAGGTGGTATGTCTACTTAGTCCTCTTTAATATGGAACAACGAAAACACCAGTTTTATTTTGATGAGTGCTACTTATAACAAAAGCAACCACAACCTTAAAAGAAGACACAGAACTATCGGAACACAAGGGTGTCTCGCCAAGTTGCCCTCTCAGGTTTTAGCAGCAGAAGAGTGGAATGTTTTCAGGGAGAATCTGTTATGAGGTCCTCCTGGTGCTTCCAGAGACCACAGCCCTCTGGGGGTGACCCCAGAGTAGGTTCCACATTGTAGTGAGGTTTCCCTCTCTATTTTTTCATGTCTGTCCATCCTTGAGATAGTCAAATTGGTCACAGGTATGCTCAAATAAGAGTGAGCCCATGGCAGATATGTAACCAGATTCAATCACGATGGTGTGCTTATTGGCACACATCTTAATTAGGTTTTAATGCAAGTAATTTGATAACCATTCCTGGCCATCCACTACAGAACTGTCAGTGCCGAAAGCTTTTTATTTACCTCCTCTTCCATCTAGACTGAGGCAGCCTCCCCCCTGACCCTTGTCAAAGAACCCCATCTGCTGGTTGCCACGGTAACTGAAGGCAACCAATTGAGCTGAACAGAGTGACTCAGAAATAAAATCTGCAGCCAAAGGAATTCTGCAAAAAGTAATAAATCATTTAGTAAAAGGGGGTCCTCCACACGGTGATGAGCGTTAGGATAATATGATGGCATAACTCTTCCAGCTAGAAGGTCCATGGCAGATAAGAGTGATTAGATCTGCCGGAGCACTCGTTTGCTTTCTAGTGGACTCCAGCAGCAGAAGAGCTGTGTCCTGTCCAGTTACATGACCCCCGGAGGGGAGAAGGAACCAACTATGTCAACAGTTTAATGGTAGGGATGTGAGATTTTTAATTTTAAGAAGTGGCAGGAGAACCAGTCTGGGTTTTCAACACTCCTTATTGCACTTAAAAAGTAGCACAAATAAACAAAATGCCTCTCTGTAGATCACATGAAATCCCACCCAAAAATCACTGTGGCCTTGAGAAAGACAACAAAGAGAACGTGATTAAATTTGCTTTGGAATAAGCCCCATCTCTTTGTCTTCAGTCGACTTTCAGGAGTTCCAAGCAGAAGTCATCTCTGTGCATAAGACCTGCTGTCCTCAAGCCGGGCAAGGCTTCTATGAGCAGTGGTTGCTGAATGCTTCTGAGAGAACAAATACTTTACTTCCCTAAAGTAAGATTTCCTAAATAGGGGAGGCAGAAGAGAAAGGGAAGACAGGACATTTCTGGGGGCCAGTCTGGTTGACAACAGGCAGCACACGTGGCCCCTTCACAACACGGGGCCCTCACTCCCTCACTGGAAATTGCACCGACCATGTAGACCAAGAAACCCCTGTAGGCAACAGTGTCCAGACTTTAAGAACGAACCAGACACGCTAAATAATACATAAAGCATTTAATCTCTGCATGTCAGTTCCTTGGTTCCTGTGATGAGAGAAACAAGGTTTCCTGGTGGCAGAAACAACTGCCCTGAGAGCCCATTACACTAGGTGGTGCGGGGTTCTAGGGCACAGAATTAGCAGGGTGTATGTTGAGGGGAGGTGGTGGGAAGAGCCGGGGCAGTCAGTCTTAGCCTGCCAGCGCCTCTTCTCAGTCCTGTGCCAGCTTTTAAGAGGGGTGCGGGCAGGGCTCTAACATCCTCAACCCCTGACCCGTATGGCAATGGGCATACCCAGTGTACTAAGTCACTCCCAGAGACTGCTTTCTGGTTTAGGAAATCGGAACTACGAAACAGAATGTAATTTTTTTTTTCTCTCGCTTAGGTGCTAAGAAAAGGCATCTTAGAGTTGTAGTGAAATTCCATTGACGGAGATGGGAGCCCTTATGCGCGCTCGATGAACCTTTCTGGTGCCCAGCTCCTTCCAGAACCCTCCACACCAAGCTCTCCCTCGCCCTGTGCGCCGCTGGACGGGCGACTGGTCTCCCGCCCGGGTGCGGGGCCTGCGCGCCTCCGCAAGTTAACAGCCGGCAGAGCTCTGAGTGCACCCGCAGCTGCACTCGGCCCCCTCGAGCCGGGCCGGAGCAGGGGGCGCCCCTCTCCCGCGACCCGCACGCGACCGACACTCCCGCTCCAGGCGGCGACAGCCCCGCCCGTTGGCCTGCGGCCTCCAGCACTTCTCCATCAACCTCCCGGCTGCTCGGCCCCGGCTTCGCCGAGCGTCCAGCTGCCCCGCGGGAGAGCCAGGGGCCTCCCAGAGGCGCCCCGCACCTGGAGGGCGGCAGTTCCAGCCGCCCGCCCTGGGCCAGGGGAGGTCGGCTGGGAAGCATCTGGCTCGGGAGACTCCGCGGGGGCTCGCAGGGCCTCTGGACTTTGGCAGAAGAAAAGGATTAAACGGAGGTGGCAGTTGAAGGAAAGGGGATGAGTGAAAGCTTCATTAATTCCAAGCTCACGTCCCAATTTCTTTCTCCTGACAAGCGATGAGAAAAAGTTTGTTTTCTTGTAATGGGGAAAAGTACTGTGGGATTGTATTTGCTTTTCTTACCGTTTAATACTTATTTGTAAGCAAAAAAAAAAAAAAATCATGGTCGATGATCATGGAGGACTCAAATTTAATTAATAATTTAAAAAGTCTTGAATAATAGACCAAAGAAATATTACAACTCGTTTTAATTTCTGTGTTAGCGATTAAGCTTTTCATGTGACTTAACTGAAACTGGCAATGATCTTAAGGACTCAAAGAAGTGAAAATGAAAAGATGCTGGATATGACATTTCTTTTTTTCCCATTCTCGTCTAATAACTAAACTGATTTTTATGATCAATCCTAAAATGTGCCATGGAAAACAGGACTTTCTGATTCCATAAAAATATTTTAAGCGAGTGCTGCTTTATGACACAGTTGCTCATATTTGAATTCCCTCTCCCTCTTTACAAAGTTATCGTTCCTTTCATTTCTAAGCCCTACTTCCAATTCTTTTTGTCCCTGCTCATTCTCCCGAATTCTCCTCCATATTTCAATTCCCAGACACTCTTGAACTTTTGCACAGACTGCCAGTTTGAGCCTGCACAGAATAATCAGTATATTAATTCCACTCAGAGACAGTGAGATTTTTCTAACACAATCTGCGCAACCTGAACTCTTTCCTTCAGAAACATTTTGCCTTTAAAAAGAAACTCCCAGCATGAGCCTCATAAGAAGCGACATGTAACAGACAGTGCATGTGGCGAGAGGCATGCAGCTCAGAATTAAAAGAGATTTTTTTACTTTGTTTCTTCCGTGCCATGTGCATAATGTACATGTGGACGAAACTGACATCAGACATTTAAAGCAGAGCGGGGTGGTGGTAGGGTGATGTGATGGTAGAGGGAAAGAAAGAGAAAATATGTTGATAAAAACAGTAACTTCTGTTAATCTACATTTTCCAGTTACTGTCTTAATTAAGAATGTTAGGAAATATGTTGCGGTTTAATTGCACTGTTTAAAGAAATTCTAATGCTGACAAAATTTGGACCTTGCACAATCAGAAGGTAAAGGGATGAAAGTGGTAACTTCTGATTGGTAGATAGCCATCAAAATACAGATACCCCGTTCTAAATTCAGAAGACAAAGGATGTCCTGTCATAATGTGTTACTCATGTAAGGAGTGCTGCAAAAACAGAAATGTGTCTCTAACAGAAATGTATCTAACCATATTAAATAAACATATTTTTAATAGAAATACAAAGAATTCACAAAAATATAGTATACTTTATCTGAAATTTCTGAGTGACATTGTTGTCCTTGCAGGAAATATTTATTAAAGAAGTTGATAACAATCCTCAAATGATTCTCTGGTGAACTTGTAATGAAAGATAATAAAAATCTCTTTTTTCCCCCTGAACCACAAGTTCATAAAAATAATGAGAGTTTGAAAACACATTTAGATTTCTGCACTCTGTGCCCTGTTCTACAGAAGCCCCGTCACTCAGGTTCTAGGCTTCATTTCTCATTTCGGGGGGAGTGTTTGCATCATTATACAACACAGTAAATTAGATTCTATTTCAATATTTAAAGAATCTTTGATAGAAGTTGTAATAGGAAAAGGAGCTTATTCCCTGTAGTTGACCGCAGCTAACTCAATTTTCACCCCATGCCATTTTCTGGGACCTCCAGAACTGGGCTCACTGTGAGAAGGGAGATAGCGATGCAAGCCTTAAACAGGTGATGCTGTTTGGTGCACTCTTCTCCCTGGTGTGCAGCATAAACCAGGCACTGCCCCCAGTCCCATCAGCCAGACTGACTTCACTCACACTGTTCTGATGAGTTGGTGGGATAGCCAGTTCTTCCAGTACCCCAACTACTCATTTCACCTTCCATTAGCCTTGATTTCTGATCTACCTGGAGCCTCAGACCTAGTTGTCTATTCCATTGAGGAGGCAGACCTAACCTTTCCACCAGTTAAAGATACGTGCAATGACCCTGGCACAACAACAAAATAAGACTTGTTTAACTGAAAATGTAGCTGAAATGTCCAAAGAGATTGGCTATGAGGACAGACTTGAAAGATCTTCTGCCTCAATCTCTCAAAAGTTACTATTTTATTATTTGTTCAGAAAACTTGACCATAAGTGAAATTATATTTAGTTTTTACTCGGGAGTGGAACTTAAGATTGCAAATTTCTGACTGACTGGCTTGTGTGACCCAACCTGAAAGTTCAGAGTTCATTGCTAAATTAGCCCCATATTCTTAAATGCCACTCTCAAGGTCTATAAACAGTGAAGGGGCAGACACATCGCTCAGGTGTTTTAACACCTGGGACACATATAGCTCTCAGCTAATTCACTAAGAAATGGAAGATTTTTCATTTCCTGGGATTTCTGGAAATACTGGAGAGAGGATACATTGCCCCCCCCCCCCCCCTAGCTGGGCAACCTCCTGGAGCAAGGTCTTTGTGAGGCAGCANTCATTTCCTGGGTTTTCTGGAAATACTGGAGAGAGGATACATTGCCCCCCCCCCCCCCATAGCTGGGCAACCTCCTGGAGCAAGGTCTTTGTGAGGCAGCACTGAGGTTGGTTTGTGGAGCCCGGACCCCTGCAGAGAGATAACGGAAAGGACACAGAGCAGGACCAGAGCATATTAATTGCTGGATCAGAGAGAAAGGGGAGTTTAGGCAGACACAGAGGCGGGAAGAGCTCAGGAGCATAATTATAAGTTGGAAAGTTCTGAGACAATTCTCAGAGTTCGAAGAACATTAAAAGAAGAATACATAATGCTGGGGGGGAGGGGGGAGAGCAGTACCCGCCCGAGGGCCAATTGCCTCTCCAGCAGCGGCAAGGCTGTTCCTGGGCTCACAGGACCATTTGTTCCATTACACAATCTCCTGAAGCCATTTAGAGAGAGCTCAAACAACTGCCTGTACCAACACGACACATGGCTTCCCATCCCGACTCTTTGCTAATCCAGACGCTCCAACCATCTTTCTTTAAGATGCCATATGGTTGGCAGAAGCCTGTAGATCTAGCAGCACATCTGCTTGTACATTTCTTCCCTCCATCCCCCCAACAAAAGAGGGATAGAGAGACAAACTGAGAGGAGGGCATGCATGTGTACCTCTGCCTATGCAGCTATTTCTTTTTAAGCACTCTAAACAAAACTATTAAAGGAATTGATTGGGAATTATTCAGAGCTCAGACAACAAGGCAGTTTATTTGTTTGTCAATGATTTAAACAAGATTAGAAAAAAATTAGAAAAAACAAAGATGGATGTCTCCTTTTTCCAAAGGATGATTAGTTTGCTTTCTCGCTAGGGGAGAGGGACTACACCCTTGCCTGAAGTTATTTCTCCTCTTCTTTTTGGTCAAGGAAGATAGACAAGCTGAGAAACTAGCAGATACCGGAGCCTGCTTTGTTAGCAAGCACTGCACGGCTGTATGCTAATGAGTCGGCAATGACACACAGTTTTTTTTTTGTTTTTTTTTTTTTTGGTATGATGAGCAAAAGATTGTTGACACTGTTGAAATCCTGGCTCTCCTGGCCTGTGAGCACACGAGCTGCCTCCTTGGAATCTGGCCCCCAGTAAGACAGGCTGCAAAAAAATAATACATTCTACTCTCCTGATGACTGAAATCTGGCCATTTGTAACTTAGAGCAGTTGGGGAAAGGAGAGGAATTAAATAATATTCTATCAGGCCAGGAGTCAAAAAGACACAGGTGAAAATTATTAATTTCTTCAGACCTAAAAGTTAAAACCAGTAGGTACGTGTGAACAAGCAAAGCCACCAGGCTGCTTTCAGGAGCGAGATCCTGAAAAGTAGGGTCCGGGGCTGTCACTGGAGTCTTGATCACACAGGCCAGTGGGCATATCCACTCTGCACCAGAAGGAGGGCTGTGTGTGACGGGACAGGAAAAGCTAAATATCTGATCTTCTGGTAAATTTGCTTGAACAATGTGCTGGTTGACCATACATGGTTTTTATGTCTGTTGAAGAGCAAACAAGCAAAGGAAATACACTATCATTATAAAAGTAGCCTTTTTTTAAAAAAATCAAAGACGGGTGGGAAAGGAAACTGCATCTGTTGTACACTAAGTATATTAAATGGAATATTCCTTTACCTGACCACACATATATATGTTATTCTGCTTTAACAGATGAGGAAACTGTGGCTTGGAAAGTTTAAAAAGAAAAAAACAAAACATAAATTCAACAAAGCTATGCAACTCGAGTGTCTAATTCAAAAGCTCAATCCTCACACAGCCCAGTGGACTACAGTTACGAGGAAGATTTATCTACAGTAAAGTCTCTTATAGATCAGCCCAGGTCCCACTATGCCAAACTGAGCAGGTCACTGCTAGCTGGTGAACAATAGCTTATAGTTAGAATGAAGGCAAGGGCAACAAATTATAAATTTCATTTATTTATAATCTATAATACAAATGAAATTCATGCAACTGAAATATAAAAGCACGAGGAGTGACTTTAAAAGCATTGAAAATTATAATGAAAATATCAGAATTTATCCTTTCAAAAAGTATGCCCTTCAAATTATTGATCTTGGAGATAACAAGTAATTCCTGGAATTACTTGTATAGACTGAAATTTAATATAAGTTTATGTATTAAGTGTATTTTCTCAAAATCATGTTTTATTATAAAATGTATGCAGTGAACAGTTATACTACTCAGTGATGACACAAGAGTACAGATTCCATTATCTATAGAAACAATAAACTGTCATTAACAATTCCCTTATACTCTTTGGCATGTAGTTATGTATTTGAATTAAAAATAAAAGAAAGTTAAAATTTGTGTATGATCTAAGCAAATTCTTCTAAGTTTATTTCATTTGCAATATGAAGCAATACTACGTACCCCACAGGACTATTGTGAGATTTACAGTGAATATTTAAAGTGATTACTACTCAGTAGATATAGCGTTCCATAGCTGAAAACACATCATCATTGTTATTATCTTCGGTAGTGTGCTTCAGAACATGCACAAAGTGCCCTCATATACATTAGTTCGTTCAACTCTGAAAATAGCCCTGTAATGGAGGAAGTGTTTCTTCTATCTAATGAATGAGGTAATTAATATTCACTAATAAAAACCATAAACAATTGTGCCCTTTGAAGTTACAGTGTTAAGTGTTTTCTCAACCATGTTTTAATCCCAACTATAACCCTTTGAGGAAGGTTTTAATGATATTATTATGATTCATTTTATGACAAGGAAACAGGTTTAGTGATGCTGCCAATACCTTGCCTACATTTACAAAGGTAAGAACTAGAAGATCTAGAACAAGTCTACCTACTAAATGATGATCCCAACAATAAATCTAAAGTAGTAAAAACAGGATTAAAGTGTGCTGTCTTTTTCAAATCAGGGGACCTTTTGCTCGTTACAAATCGCCTTTAGGTGGAACTGTTTTAACATTATGGACATTTGACAGGGAAATTTCCTAGCACAAAAATCCTTGTTCTCACCAAATTTCTACCTGTGCTACCAAATTCTACAGAGTTCATGTTTCAGATGCCACATGAGTGTTTATACTCACTCAAGAGTCCAAATGCTGGGTGCTCCCTGTCACCTAGAGAATAATTGAAGCAGTGTTCTCTATAACATGGCATATGCATGTGAAGGTATTGCGCATATAAACACATACCAGGGCCCTCCCTGGTGGCGCAGTGGGTTAAGCAATGCACTATGAAGCAAACCACAGCCACTGTAGCATGAGTTCGATCCCTGCCCCCGGCTGGGGAGGTGACCCACATGGCACAGCAGACCTCTCCTGCCTCGCCGGCTGCTCCCCTCAGCAGTGTATTTTGGTTGATCTGCCTGTGCTGTTCCCCACTCTGTCTGGTGGATTCTTTCACCCCCACCCCCGCACCTCTGGCCTGTACTCCTGTGCTTGTATGCATAAATAAATAAATCTTTTAAAAAAATAAACATATCCAATAAAGCTGTTATTATATATTTGGAAGCTAATTTAACATCACTGAAATTGTCAGAAATTTCTTATCAAGATAACTGTCTTTCAATAAAAATTAACTATCAATAGAAAGCTTCCAAATCAATTATTTGCTAGAGATGCTAGAACATTTGGAGGTTGCTGATCAGATGTTAACATGAGGAAGTGGGATTAGGTGCCACTAAAATCTGGATTTATGGTGCACATATGTGTTTAATCAGACAATTCTCTCCACATAAAGCGACTGAGCTGCCCTCCTTAATTCTCCTTTTATATCTCATGCATCGGGACAGGAAAGCTGTAATCTTAGGTGAGTTTTCTCTATCCCTCTGCTCTCTCCCTCCCCGAATCTCCTTTATCTGATTGAACTTTTACTAATTTCCAAAAATCTAGCTCCCCTACTGGTTTCCTCCAGTACCAAAGCTTCTAGGCTACTAATTTCATTGCTGAATTCAACCATTTAAAAAGGTGGGCTAGGATCTCGAATGAACAAACAAGTGTTTGCTATCAGTCCAGTGCTTCCAAATTTATAACTCTTTGAGAGTGGGTTTTTTGGTTTTGGTTTTGGTTTTTTGTGGCAATGCCAATAGCAGTTTGCAGAGGGTCTGTCTGAACACAGTAGGTTGTGAATGGAAATGTGTCACTTGGAATTTAGTGCAGTCTAACTGCAAGGTGCCCCCATTGTTTCAAACCTAAAGAATATAAATCTTGGAGTTTCTTGAGAATATTCAGAATGCAGCAGCACTCTGACTTGTGAACAGAGTAGAAACTTGAGAATAAGACTAGGTTCCCAGAGGCAGACGTTTTAAGCTCTCTGTCCTTTCATAATTTCAGAAACTAGAGTAGTCCAGTGGCACAAGAAGAAAAATATTGTTTTATTCTAACTTTGCTAAAGGTTGAATTCCCCTATCGAATTTGAGTGTACTTTCCAGAGTCTACTTAACATTCACCCCTGGAGCAAACACAAACTTTGATTTCCTGTTACACATTATTCTCCGTGCTGCACTTGAGCAACTCACATAGATGGTATTCATTATCACTTACTTTGTGCTAGGCACTAATTTGAACATTTCTGGTAGTAACTCATTCAATCCTCTTTAAGAACCCTCTGTGATAGATAACACACTTTCATAATTTTACAGACACGAAAGTTAAGGCCCACACTTAAGTAGCTCACCCCAAACTACATAGCACAGAAAAGGTAGATTGGAACCCAAGCAACTCAAGTTCAGAACTTACACTCTTAACAGCCTCCTCTACCATGACTCTGAGAGTCAGTAAGCAGGAAAGAATAGGATGCCTAGCCTACCAGACACCTACATTTCTTCAAAGTAAAAGGGAGTTTTTACAGGACTGGTCCTACTTATCTCACAAAGTTATTAGGGGTCCTATGTGTGAATATATAATGATAGTTACAAGTCATTACTATTTTGTTTGCCTCATCAATTTCTGCCTGTTGGATGCTATCTGGGGCACCCAAAATGAGAAAAATGAGGATCATTTGTTTTGCCAATTAAAGACAAGGACAAAGACTTGCTCATACTGCAGTGGAGTATAAATGCGCTCCCCCCCAAAAAAAAAAAACAAAAACAAAACAGCCTCATATTAGCTGAAAATAAATGAGATTAGCCAGGCCCACTGAGATACAAAGTGATGATCTGACCTGGAATAGAATGAGATAAAATGACCTGTATTTTTTCTTCTGGAAACCCTTATAGTCAGGTTTGCTGTCTAAACTATGGTGCATATGGCTATTAAAACAATACTACAGTAACTGACTAAACACAGTCAACATGATGAAAAGGGTGATGAGATTATATATAAAAAAGAAATGCTGCTTTTCTAGAGATAGAGAAAATTGTTAATACAAATGAACAGCTGTTTGGAAAGAAAACATTATTTCCAAAACCCAGACAAAGCTCTATTTATTACATTTCAGAGACACATAAATTATAGTGTCTGAAAACTAACATGGGTATCTGTGATAACCTAAGTTATGCAAAAAGCTGAAAGGTTAAGCCAAAATAAAGACTTTACTGTGAAAAAGGCATTTAGAGAGAAAGTTCCTTTTTTTCCTCAAAGGATCAGGTGGATAAATTCACTATGTCAGATAGCTGAATGAGTAGTGTTGCAGCACTTCAGAAATCCAATAGAATATTAATTTATTCGGAGATGCTAATATGTGCTACTTAAAAATCTAAATGCAAAACTCACGATTCCTATTGGTCTGCTGATACTCTTGTATTCAGATTGATCCTCTTGGCATTCCAGGCCTACCAGGAGCTGCACAGAAGCCACAGGAAGTTGTCTGTGCTCAACCTCTTATGTGAAGTGCAGGTCAGCACAGCCACTGAAGCAGGCCTGGGTGCAAATTTGTTTTCATCAATTCTACCTCTCCCAGAGGACACCTGGGTTCACCAAAGCCTTTCCCACAGACCAACATGTGCTTGGTCACAGCTAGTCATTTCCTCTGCTACATTCCAGTAAAAAGTGCTGGTTAAAGCAAAATAAAGAAAATCCTATTTAGTTGGCTTTAAGGAAAGTAAAGGATGGCTCATATAATCAAATTAGGGGGCACTATCATACTTCATTGACCTCATGGCAGATTTAACTCTGAATCTTTTCAGTTTATCACTCTAATCAATTCAAGTAAAATACAAATTTCACTCTAGACTCAAAATATAGCAAAATAACACAAAGAAGGATACTGAAGTCCATAATCACCTGTGATATTTATAGGTACTTTCCAGCTATGTTGCTTTACTATGAGGTGACCTGAACTTGAATGACAAGGGGCTACCCAGCAGGAAACTTTCCTTTATCACCATACACAAGAGCACTTGCTTTCTCCCTTCATCCTCTTCTTGTTTATTGTTCTACCTTACTTCCTACACATCTCAGGAGGTGTTGTGCAGCTTAGTAAGTTAGTGAAGGCTTGAGATTTTTCTAATGAAAGGTGTTATGGTGTTATGTAAATACACAGTATTATTTTGTCTTTATTCCAGCATTACTGGTTAGAAATAGTTCAGTGTGTGTAAATATGTTTAAGAATGTGTATCAATTGGATTTTTTTAGTAAGGCCCTGGTATTCCAGTTAACTAAGAGGTAGTAGGCTTAATTGCACAATGAAATATTTAGTCTATGACAACTATTTATCAATCTTTATCCCTTTCAAATAAAATTCTAATTAGATGAATCTACTACAAGTTAGTCATTTTCTCAACTACTAGAACAAATTTCTAAGTTATGACCTCCCATGAAAATAAAGAGGTAGCTGCAAAGGTTAAAGTTCACAGCATAGCAACTAGCCAGCCATCAGAGGGTGGGAACAATGTGTAATTTTCCTGTTAACCATTAGCATAACTGAAAAGCCAATAAGTACAACATTTAGGAAAAAAAAATAACTACCATCTATATGACACCACATGTTTTAAATTGGGATTTATAAAAATAAATATTACTCTGAGGGTTGAGTGTCAGTCAGGGCCACATTAGCCCTTAACAGCTGCATTTCTTCCACTCTATGTACACTATATTGTCCAATGATGTTAGCAATCTAAGACTAAGAGGACTTGATGCTGGCAATATTCATGAGATTCTGAATAAAGGGTTAGCCTTTTTCTGTATATAGTACTCTACACCTGCTGACTCACAGAAACACTGGAAGTGCACGTGGATTATTACTTGGGTGGGATAGGAGACATCACCATCTAAGTATCCTCTGTGGGTCTGTACCATTTGGCTCAATGATCTGTAATACGCCTACCTCAGATAGCAAAGCATACTTCTCATGAAAATGGGAGTCAAAAGCATAGGCACTAGATGATAAAGATGGGAAGAATGTCCCAATGGATTAGTAAAAAAAATCTATCAAATGGTAGTTAAGTGAGTAATGTTACCATAGATAGCATTTTTGTTATGTATATTATTTTTCCCTCCCAAGATAAAAATGGATGATTTCATTGTGCTGTACTGGCATTATAATAAGTGGCTGGAATTATTAATGTCTAGGAGTTAGAGAGCTCCTAGTTTCTATGAGGCACGGAACAATACCATGACATTGCGAATGTAAGAGCAGTTAGAAGTCAAATACCATTTGTCATTTTATATCCTGTCTAAAATGGTCTTCTAAAGCATGGGATCCATACCTACTTCCTGCATATGGCTCTGCATCGTAAGAGTCAAGTATCACTCTACAGATACTCCTCTAGTATCTTACTTCATCTGCATCCCATGTTATGTGTCTTATCATAATACATCACAGTTGTTTCCTGCACATGTTAACGTCTAGCAAGTAAGCAGGTGTAGGGTCAGAGAACTATCAGGTCTTTCTACCCTCCTGACACTGGTGTAATGATGGACATCTGCGGTGCTGCGCAAGTGGGCGCACCTGAGTTTGGACATGGGCTTATATGGGCGGTGTCATGAGGACGCCAGTACGAACGAGCAGTGAGAGTACCCAACCAGCAGTGAGTGAAAGCAGCAGCAGCAGCAGCAGCAGCAGCAGCAGCAGCAGCAGCACAGAAGACCAGCAAAGCAGCCGAGAGGGTGAAATGCCCCCCGGCATCCCTGCCTGCCTTGTACCTGGCCACCTCTACTAATAAAAGCATAAAAGCTCCAAGGGCTCCAAGACTCCTTCCTTTCCCTGAAGGAACCACCCCGGACTTGTTTTGTGCCTCCTTCCTGCCGCTACAGCAGGGGTTGAATCTCAGTGGTACCCACATCATCTAGCTCAGTACCTGACATAGGAAGTCACCTAATACAAGAGCGAATTGTAATGGCACCTCAGAGTGGACTTGACTGTGCTTCTGAAAACACATTGGCCCAGGGTCAAATGGTACTGCAGTGTTAATATTTGTTTCCTTTTTATACAGCTGAGCTTCAAGGAACCTGGCAAAGCTGCCATAATCCACTTTCAACTAAAGTAGGGTTGGTTGCATTTTTGTTGCAAAAATCCCTTCTAAAGAACCTGGGATTTTTCTGTGTTTTTTTTTTTTTTTTTGGACTGAAAGAAAACTAAGAGGCCAGTGCCTATGTGAAGGAAAGGTCTTACAAACTTTCTAGGTAAAAAAAAAAAATCATGGGCACCCAGCAGCACTATGATTTTGCTAAAATTGTTTAAATGCTGACCAAGAGGCAAGGACTTCAAGGCAATGCAGAGAAAACAGTACAATATTCATTTTTCTATTATTTGCTCATTCATTGTTCAACAAATATTTACTGAACACCTACAGTGTTTTCGGTACTCTGTAGAGGGAAACGGTGGAGAACAACTTAAATATGTAAGATTTGGCTCCAAGTAGGCAATGTAATTGCTAATAGGATTCACATTTGTGGGAATTTTGCAAAGCTACTTCTAGGAAAGTAGTAGGAGAGAACCTCACCGGTAGAAAGCAGGCAATTTAAATCTAAACTTTAGATTGACTTAAAGGTCTCATTCAAAAGATGATCTCTTTCACTTACCCTTGTTTAAACGCAAGTTCAAACATATTTATGAGCTCTGGTAACAGTACCTATCAAAGTATATTAAACACTGGGAGTCACGATCCATTTGGGCCTAGGAAAAAAACCTTTGCACCAGGGAAAAACAAAGCTGTAAACATGTGTGAGGGAAGTGATTCAGGTGTAAGTGAATGGTCTTAGACTTCAAAGGGGAATTCATTCAAGAAAATTTCTGCACTCATTCTAAAGCACTGCATATTATTGATACAAATGTGCAATGGTACATTTATATGTACCGATAATCTGGAAATAGGAATGGAAATGGAAATGGAAATAAATGTCTTACTAGTGACAAAGGTTTCAATGCAATAAATTTCAAAACACAGTAGAATGGTAATGTAGCTCAAATCCGAGTGAACATGCCAAGAACGAGAAAATGTTTCCCATTGATGCAAATTTTTTTGGAGACTAAGAAAGTGGAGTTTTAAAGTCTCAAAGACTCTGCAAGTCATGCCACAGACAGTTACAAAGAACTGGTAACTCCTGAGAACAAGGCAACAGGATTAAAACAAAGCCTCAGAGCGCGTCTCCCCAGTTAGGATTCATGGGAGCACGAGGTCAGGGATGCCTTTCAGGGCACAGACAGGAACAGTCAGACTGACCCCATGTACTTTCTCTTTGATCAACCTTATATTTTACTGTATTTTAGTAAATTATCCATGTAGTTGTATTTTGACAGCTCTCTTTACAGCAGTAAAACAAAATGTGTGCATCGCAAATGGCAAAGATTCAAATTTCAGCTATGTTTATCCAAAATAGCACTGAACTGCTTCTGTACTTATGCTATACTGCCTACAGCTTTACGGAAGGAGAGACAGATGGGATGAATTTAGCAGGGAAACAGCTGTGGCTTGAAGAAGAGACAAGCAAAAGTTTTGCTATCAGGCTTCATTATGTATCAAGGTACCAGTAAAATGTGTATCAGTAAGGCAGCCAAAAAAGTGTTTTTCATTTGACTCATGATAATTACCTTTTCTCAACAGCTGACAATGTTCTTAGTGGCATTAAATAGATATAATAATTAAGCAATAACACATAACGGGCAGTATCTTGCTGGGAGTTGTGGCTCCCCTCAGGTGCTGAGAGGCACAGGCTAAAGGACTTCTGACTCCATTGCCTGATAAATGCAGCAAGCATAAGAAGTTGCTGGCGAGAATGTATGCAAACAGAAAAAAAGGAGAAAACACGATCCAGAGACTAGAAATTGGGGGCTGATTTGTATGGCTGTGCCATTACTGGAAGCAACTTAAGCAATCTTTCACCTCTAGTCTTTCACCCATTCTTCACAATAAGCATGCATCCTTCACACTTTGCTTCCATCAACTAGAGCTGTAATAGCTGTAGCTTGTGAAAATGGAGCGCTGAGCTATTTATCTCCTGAATCATCTTTGCCTGTGTGAAAAGTCCAATTAAATGAATGCTCTGCTTCAACTTGTGAGAAAAAGAAATCTCTAGTTTTCCCAATGTTGAGATGGTGATTAATCATCCGAGCTCAGAGTGGCCATTCTTGACCAGCATGGACCTCTGCTCCTCAGCCCCAGAGTAAGTGACAGATCTACTACTGCTGGTTGTAGTAGATCTTTCTATATAAAGTAATGCTCACTGCACAAATTTTGTGCTTAAAATAAGAAACCAAGAATTTTGTGAAAAAATATGCTTCTTTATAATTTATTAATTATCTCAAGTATAGGTCTCTATATTGGTTGAATAATATGCTCTACCTAGTTCACTAACTGTAATATTGTTGTGATAACAGGAGAAAGAACGCCTACAAAAAGATAACGAAATACAACATATATGCAATAAACTCTGGTGTGACTGTGATATATGGTAGTATAAAGTTTTCCTTAAAAGTCTGGAATTACCTTCTCACTTACCGAGTGGAGTGGTAATAAAACAAAAACATTAACATACTCAAAGTACGGGCCTCCCTGGTGGCCCTGGGGGTTAAGTCTCAGTGCTGTCACCACCTGGCCTGAGTTAGATCCCTGGCCAGGCAGTTGACCCGCATATGGCCCAGCAGATCTCTCCTGTCTCACCCATTGCTCCCCTCAGCAGTGTGTTTCAGTAGATCTGCCTGTTCTGCCCCCCACTCTGTCTCTGGTGAATCCTCTCACCTCCTTCAATCCCTCTGGTCTATACCCCAGTTCTTCTATGCAAAAATAAAATCTTAAAAAAATATGGAAACTGATTATTAACTACTCCTTAGGTATTTTATTATCCTGTCCATCCGCACTCTTATCAAAGTGTGTGTATTTTATTTCCTTTTATTTATATCTATTACCCCTTAGTCTTTCTGTAATACTTCTTTAATTGTTAGTGACTTTCCAAGCAACACTTCTCAGGCTTCCAGATGACTATGTCTTGACAAGCATCCTAATAGCCATTAATTTTCCAGATCCTTTAGAACCAGCATCCCTCTATAGGCAGAAAGACAGTGAAGTGTTATTGTAGAGAGAGTACAGATTTAGGAGTTAGGCAAACCAGTCTGAATTCTAACTTTCTGATATTGGTTGCAACTGTGCTTACTTTGCACCCCCTGGGCCTCAGTTCCCTCATTTGTAAATTGGGATAAAGCCATGGAAGGTTTTTGCAGAACACCTATAAGAGTAAACTGTCAAAAACAAAGAAGTATTTTATGGGAAGAAAAGATTTTCCTGAGTTTTTTCTTTCTGTTATTATATTATTCAAAATTATTAGTTTTCTTTTTCTCCTCACTTTCCACAAATCTGCCTTAAATTTAAGGTAACACCAATATCTTTGAAACTTAATATTTTACTCTCTACCACATCTTATTCCATCAGAACTTATTTTCAACACGGAAACAGAGGATACGCATGTTTAAGATAAGTATGCAACAGCTGGGGCATGTATGTTAGGACTCAATGTTAGGACTGGTCAGATGCTCTTGTGGGACAATAGTGGTAGTTAAAGGGCAGGAAAGCAGTTCAGAGAGCATGGAAAATGGGAACATATCACAATGCCATGACTGATGTAATAAAATATTATGCTTTAGGGGACTATGTTCACACCTCTCTAAGTGTATTTTATCACATTTCAGTTCTGCAATCAGATTTCAGGGTTTGTTTTCCTTTGACTTTTGTTTCTTCCCTTTTTTGTTATTCATATCCTACATATGAATTAAATCACCCCAAATCTGTCTTTGTCCATAGGAGAAAATTTAAAAAGGATTGCTGTTGCAGGAGCTAATTCTAAGATTCTTTATATAAGCATCCTTCTGATGGACTTGGGAACAATATTACCTCACTTCAAGTTCTGCCTCTTGCATGTGGTAACTGTGTGATCTTGAGCCAGTTATTTAATCTTACTCTGCCTCAGTGTCCTCATTGGTAAAATGGAGATCGTGCTACTTGCCTCATAGGGTTGTTACAAGAATTAAAAAAGCTTAGAGTAGAAAAAAGGCTGGTGCATTGTAAGTGCTATAAAAGTTAACTGATGCTATAATAATAATAATAACTATTATTTATATATTTAATTCATGTTCTATAATTATGTACCATATAATAATATTTATTATTTTAAAGAGTGTCAGAAAACATGTTAGCAAGAAATTTATATTGAGACTGTTCAATGTCTATCAAGCTGTGAAAATCGGGGAATAAAGAAGAGAGAGCCAGGATCCAAGAAACCTTGATGTATGAAATGAGAAAAAAGACAGACTCTTTGTCAGGGACTACAGGTATGGATTAATTTCTCTTATAGCAAAGATCTTTGTTGATTACTTAGACTTTGTTTAAGAGCTATGCTCCAAAAATTAGTAACTTGCTCCATATAAGAACCAGATAAGAATCAAGATCAAGTAGAAGTTTGTTTTGTGCCTCCTGAGTCCTCATTTCAGGATGGATCTTAAAGGTTTCTAACTGGGAGGTCTCTATTCATACCAGAATACTTGAAGATTACACTTCTGACAGAGATCCCGTGGATATTACAGTCAAAAAAGGGAGAAAACGCAAAACAACAGTCTAGCAACAATGCTAGACTTATATATAAGTCGATACGGTTCCCTCATACTGTAAACGACAATAACCACTTTTGATAACCACCTAGAAAAGGGGTTGGACAGTGCCAGCCCAACTTCACAAAACATGCTTGAGGTTGTAATTATGGAAACACAGAAATGTTTTCTTTTTTAAGGATCACTTTTGAGTGACTTAAATCAATAAAAGCTTTATTAAAAACCAATGAAAACTGAACTTACATGCAGTACTTTATTATCAGACATCACATTTACACAAGTATTGTTACCAGGAGACAGTTCAAAATAAATACACCTATCCTTGAAAAACTTTTTATCATTGTAAGATCAGCAACAAAGGGAAGCTACTACAAATACAGAAATTGATAAGCCAAGTAAAGCAAATACATTTTTATTTAAGGGGTACATTCTTTCCCAATCTTTTCTATAGGGCTTCTATGTTATGTGTCATTGGCTATAAGTTACACATTTTAATAGAAAGATTTATGCCTTAAATCTAAATTCACTAAACAACATGAATATTTATCTGAATTATTTCTAGTTTTTGTGATCATTTTCACTGTTGATGTGACACTGAGTAAGAAATTTCTCTCAGTTCTTCAGAATCCACAGGATAGACACACTCTGAATTTGATTATTTATAAGCTTCTTCCCATAAGGAAAATTAACAAAATAACTAATAAAATACTACAAAGCAGGATGCATCTGATCAAGAAAGAATAGCAGGTCCATTTAATACCCACGAAACATTAATGTTTCTAACTTGTGTGATAAATATCTGATTCCACTACCTATTTTCCTTTTGGAAAATTCATTACTGTATATTTTGACAATCTGCTACACTAGAATTTGGAATTTGAATACAGCAGGTTTGGTTGTTTATTCCCCGCCCCCGCCCCCCCAACACCCAGATGAATGCACAAAGACCCTCGACAAACAAATGTTCTTTAACAGGCAGTATGGTGAGCAAATTCAACATTTATTAAAAATATAACACCTACTAAAAGAGCTCCACACTGAACTCTAGTTCTCCCAGTCTAATTCTACAGTAGAAAGAAAATGAGAGTAAAATGTCCAGGAGAATCACAATGTAAAAGGGGGGATAAAGATGGAAGATTGCCTTCCCCCACAAACAAGAATTAAAGAAATAACCTTGCCCATTACCAAACAGAAAAAAATAAACTACTTTCCTCGACTTAAAAAAAAAAAAATCCTGAGAATGATCAACTTATATATCTAGGCATATTGATATAAAAATGTTAAGACAAGTTTTCCCCGTGTATTTACATGAAACAAATTAGAAATAGTTCACAGTTCATCTAAATTTCTTTTATCATTTCTATTAAGTAAATCTATGCATATGGTTTCATCATAATCGGAGACATCTACCTTTTTTTTTTAATGCTATTTCTTTTTTCCACAATATTCCCCGATTTGTCATCTGACTACCATTCTGCCAGTTCACTAAACTAATCCCCTGAAATACCCTACAACTTTTAGCTTTCAGTAAAACCTCAGTGGCTCAGTGACCTGGCATAACCCAGGTCAACCACAGTGTTAATAAGGGACTTTCCCCAATGGTCAGGGCAGGATTAAAAATGAAAACAGAACCTGACCACTCTTCTCAGACCAGATTATGTCAGACTTTCCCTTTCAGTGAACCAAACCAAGAAGAAAAAGCTGAGGAATGGGGCATTCCATCAAGATAAGCTGCATGCTTCTGATTCATCCAATGGATAAGGAAACAGAAAACTAAAAAGATGAAGACCAGGAGGGGAACCCACGTGCTGAGCATCCCCGGTGCCTTAGCACAACCTCACTGCACTAAATACAGAGATCATTTTTGAACCATTGTTTGTTTCTTAGGGTCCAGGACAGTGCACAACCAAATATTATGACAAATTTGAAATTGCTAGTTTGCGAATAACATTATCAAATGTACTCTGCCCTTGAAATACGGCTCAGAGGGTTCTAATAAACTAAGCACATTTGCAAGCACTAGAAGAGGAACTTACTACAATGAATTATGTTGCTAAGTGAAGAATGACCACTTAACTAATAATCCATTTTGTAAATTTGGATTTAATATATTGACTTCGCCCAAAGTGAGAAATAGTGACAACAGCTTGGCTTTCCATTAAACTGAATTTGGAGTTATACATTTTGAATTTGGGTCATTTATTAAATTTCCCAGTCTCCAATCTCTTAGCACAACTAAGTGTGATTAAGATAGAAAGAAGTGTAGCAATTAAGTGTTTTAACAATTGGCCAACTTCTTGTGTTAGGGTAAAATAAAACCTCAAAATTCCCTAGGAATTTTTGTTACAGCTTTTAAAACTTTTTGTCCTTCATTTTGAAATAGAAAAAGTTCTTTTTTTCAATTTTACTTTTAACATGTACTCTTGATTTTTGTCTTAAATTACTGTGGCAGTTTTGTCCTAAGTGGTATGTGTAACTTTAAAACTGATTTTGGTTATTGAAACTAAAATGAACACTGTTACAAAGTTTGTGTTGGTGGATTCTATTCAGCTCTTCCAGCACGTCTTCCCACTTTTTCTAGATTTCTCTGACTATGTAGGCACCCAGGACAGTGGATTGCACATTTGTTGTAACCAGATAGATGGCTTACAAAATGGTTTACTGCTCAGTACCCAAAATACAGAGACAAATTAGAAACTCTTCTCTTGAGTTATTCACTATCTAGTATCAAATGTACTCTATGTAAGCAGAAAGGCAGTGCAGATTATAGAAAGAACACAAGTTTTAGAAATCTCAGTGATTTAATAATTTAATCTTTGACAAAGACTCTTTCTTTGCTCAAACCGTAATCAGGTTCCATCTGAGCCCTCTTCCTAACTGACGTTGAATTTGGGCTTCACTGTCTGCCCTGGTATTTGGAATTGAGTCCAATTCTAAGCCGAGGTCCCTCTCTCCTTACTGAAACTGTTCCTGAATAAAATTTGAATAAAATAATTTTACTGCTATCAGGATCTGTCTCATTTTGACACCTCTCCAACACTCACTTTGTCTTCAGGAAATGAGATTATTATTATAGTAAATGAGATAACATATTATACTTAGCTAAAGTCAAATGCATATTAGCCGCTCAAAAAAATACATGTTTTTAACACCCCCAAATGGGATTAACAATATAGTCTGTGGTGCACTAGGATTGCAGAGCACGGAGAAATGCATGAAGAGTGGGTGTATCGGCTCCCATGGCTCTAAGATGCCCAAAGTGGAAGAGGCCTCTCTATCCAGATAACTTGGTGTAAGTTTGTGAACAGATACTCTGATTTTAGCCATGCATGCCCAGATGCTCAATTTAGCTTCAGTGGCTCTGACTCAAGGTTGGATAGGAAGGACAATACTAGTAATCCACCTCGCACAGTATATCTGAAAAGAAGTATCTATTTCATGTTTTAAAGGTTGTTGAATATATCACAACTAGACAGCTACAGCAAAATACCATATTCATCAGCGAAATAGAAAATTTTAGTAGCATTCATCTGTTCTCATTTTAAATTTACCACAGTATGTAAATTAGAGGATTTAAAAAAGCATCAGGCAAAAATCTGAGATAGGTGTGAATGAAAAGCACAATCAGAAGCAAATTTGTGACTGCTTGAAGTACAAGAGTTTGCCAAATGGGCTGGTACTTAGATTTTACTACTAATCTGAGTTTATGTAAAGCCAATAGAAAGATCTCAATTATTGTTAAATGCCCAGAGTAGAAATTTGCTGCTACACTGCTGTATAATACCAGTTTCTAGTTGGTTTTTGAAAACATCTTAATTTATATACTGAGATTTATTATAGGAATACCATACACAAGCTGAACAGTAAACACACAATTCCAGTCATACATATATGTATAGATATATAAATTTCAAAGAAAATAAAACAAATACAGTTTAAATTAGACTAACTTACCTGACTTTAAAAACATTTTACTATAGTTGAAAAATCTACTTAGCCAGGAACATCAGTTCTTTACCAACTTAACATTTCAAAATACAATTAATGGCAGAATGAGATAACCTGGTCATTCTTAAAGGATTTTCTTTCTTATATCCAGACTATTTTACGCTATGCAGAAATGCACAGAGGCAGTTTTGCAACATACTCTCTTGTAGATCTCAGTGGGTCAATATGTTACACTAAGATATCAGCATACTATCTATACAACACCCTTTCTGGTTTCTATAGAACAAAGTACCTTCAACAAGTGAATCATATTATGTGAAGCTGAGTGAAAATCAAGCTGCTTTTTCCCTGCCCATCCTCTAACCTAAGAATTAGGTGACCTGGGTCTTTATACTGTACTGGCCCTGTGGACTTGGGCTCAGCAGCCAATAACAGAGTTAAAAATAGGTGAAGTAACCACAGAGTCTAACCTGAAAGATAAGGAGACAGATGCCCACTTTGGGTGCCAAATCAAACTCTGCTTTAAGACCAATTTTGTAGTAAGACTGAACACAGCCCTAGTCTGACTTCCTAGTCTCCAAATGCTATTGATTACTTCCTGCTTCCTTAAGTAGCAGCATGATATTTAACAAACTCTGAAACTGGAGATAAACCTCTTTCTACCTCATAATGCTCATCTTTCAAAATGATACACTTTTGAATGCTTCCTATATTCCAATACTCTTACAGACAGTAGGAAAACAGTGATGTGCAAGACAGACAAGCTGAGCTCAACTCATGGTATATTCTGAACAAGGAAAACAAACGGGGTGAGTATAGAAATAGCTGGTCTGAAATTCTTTGGTGTTTTGAGAGTCTGGTGAAGGATCAGACCTAGAACCTTGCCTTATACAATATAGGTATGCAAAGACTAATTGGATACACTTATTAGAAAATAAATGAAAACATATTAGCCCATCCATGTATGGATTTTAATTTAAGAATCTTGCTGCAGAGAGAAGGGAAAAGTCCTCTATGATTGTAATGAACCATATAGAGGAAGAAGGGTCTGAGAACCAGGAGGAAAACAGATGAATCTACAGCAATGGAATCTGTGAAATGAGAGAAATCAATAGAGCAAAATGGAAAGACAGAGAGATCTAACACTCTGGAAGGGATTTGTCAGGAAAGGTTTCCTAGAAGGAGGAAAGCCTGAACTGAGCAAAATTTTTTGTACTGTTATTTTACATTTCCCTTTTCGAAAGTAATACATGCTCAGTGCAAAAAGCTTACAAAGTATTGGAAAATGTGAAGGAAGAAAAGACACAAATAATCCTACTCTCTAGAGACAGCTAAAATATATTTCTGTGTGTGTGTGTGTGCATGTGCTAATGATATAAGGCTGCAATGTGAAATCTACTTTTTACTGTGATCCAAGCTAGCTTGAATGTATGTGTATTTGAGGCAAGCTAGGGCAGAGAGATGTATTATTTCATATAATAGAGGGGTAAGGAATTTGCAGTCCTCGGAATAAGAAGAAACAGAATTCAAAAGTTATTGGGAGAGGGGGAAGCAAGAAAGAGGACAAAAGTTCTAGAGTGGAAACCCAACCTAGAAAAGTCTTTGTGTTTTTTTTAAAGATTTATTTATTTATGCATACAAGGGCTGGGGCACAGGCCAGAGTTACGGGAGGTGAGAGGATTCACCAGACAGAGTGCGGAGCAGAACAGGCAGACTGACTGAAACACACTGCTGAGGGGAACAGTGGGCGAGGCAGGAGAGGTCTCCTATGCCACGTGGGGGTCCCTCCCTGGGCAGCAGCAGGGATTGAACTCGTGCTGCTGACTTACTGTGCCACCAGGGAGGCCACCTAGAAAAGTCTTTGAAAGAGACTAAGTATCAGTGGAGAAACTTACATTGTTTCTTTTTTTTTTAAGATTTATTTATTTATGCATACAAGAATTGGGATACAGACTAGAAGTGCAGGGGGTGAGAAGATTCACCAGAGACAGAGTGGGGATCAGAACAGGTCTATCTGCTGAAATAACACTGCTGAGAGGAGCTGCAGGCAAGACAGGCGAGGTCTGCTGAGCCAGGTGGGGCACTTCCCTGGCCAGAGGCAGGGATTGAACCTGTGCTGCAGGGACTGTATTTTGCATCATAGTGGGTTGCTTAATCCACTGCACCACCAGGGAGGCCAAGAGAGTCTTACATTGTTTCTAAGGGAGGAGTATACAAATGTTCTCCAACTTTTTTCTTAAAATATTGTCAGTGAAATCCATGGGGATCAGCAGTGCTTTTGCACACATTAAAGATTTTGGGGTACTCAAGGAGAAGATGCTGAGCAGTACACACATGTTGGCACAGGCAAAACTTGAGCCCACAAGTGTGAGAAATAAAAGCTACCTTTTTTTACATTAAAGCGGAATCATCTAGTGTATACTTCTTTACCTCCCCTTAGAGATAGATACATGTTGAATATTTTGATATGTCAGAAACCACCCTTTTTTTCCAATAAGTGATTATTTGGCATTTTAGAATTCCATTGTAGGGACTTTTTGGAACTAATTTCCTGATATTGGGCATTTTTATTATATGATTTACTATCTTTGATTATTTAATTTTCCCCTTAGAAATAATACTACTGCTTGGAGTCATAATTAGAGGAATTGGCCAAAGAGAACAATCATGACAATTACTGCACTATATTTTATTTTATTATCTATTTAGATGTATGTCCTGTAATCGCTCACCATTTTATCTGGAGTTCAAGGACAGTGCTAGGGGGATGGTAAGTGTATGGCAGGGAGGTGGATTCAGCCTGGCTGGGAGTGAAACAGGAGGCACAAGGCTACCACTACGTGGGGCATGGATAGGCCTAAGGGCTGGCATCATGTGCAGCATCAACTTGGTTTAGGGCCACTAGGCTGAGCATCCAGCCCTGGTCAGGGCTTTCCTGAGTGTACAGCCCACAGGCCTACCCAGACCTCACTCTAGGTTGGGCCTGGTTGCGCAGGGTGGGGTTTTCCCTTTTTATCAAAGAGGTATAACACTAGTGCCTGTACTCTGGCACCGCTGACCTGATCTGGCTACCTCTAAGAACTGTCCGTGTCTTCCAATCCTCCAGCATCACCTCCTGAGGTGGTGGCCTCTGGCACTGTCAGGTCTGGTGGCTGGCATTGGCCAGCTTGGGCTTCCAATAGGTGTTGCTGGCCGCTGTGGTGCCACCTCAGCAGCACCGAACCCTGTTTGCTGTTATGAGTTGAATCCTGGTCCACCACTTGCTGGTGAACATTGGTCAGGCTCTTGTGGAAGGGATGGCACCAGTTTGAATGAGTAGCCTTTGACTGTGACTACTGTGGTGAGACAGTTGGCCACTTGTGGCCTTAGCGATGTTTTCCTCCCCCCCCAATCTCTTGTTTGTTAATAAACCCTGTTGTTGCACTCTGTGCCTTAAACATGTGAGCTCATAAGGGAGAACCCACAGACAGTGATCTCTCCCCAAGTCTTGGCACTGTTTATGTTCACTCTGTTTTAGGAGATGAGGGAAGGCTAAACATTGGCATTGCTAGGTTGGAAAGTCAGCTATAGTTTCTCATATAATTCTTGACACCCATGTGCTTGACTTTAAATAGTTATTGTGGGCCTCCCTGGTGGCGCAGTGGGTTAAGCAATGCACTATGAAGCAAACCGCAGTCACTGCAACACGAGTTCGATTCCTGCCGCCAGCCAGGGAGGGGACCCACATGGCATAGGAGACTTCTCCTGCCTCGCCCACTGTTCCTCTCAGCAGTGTGTTTCAGTCAGTCTGTCTGTTCTGCTCCCTGCTCTGTCTCTGGTGAATCCTCTCACCTCCAGCAACTCTGGGCCTGTACCCCAGCTCCTGTATGTATAAATAAATAAATCGTAAAAAAAAAGTTACATAGTTATTGTAAATTTAGTCTAGAAGATGGTAATAAAGTGAAGACACCAGGTTCTCCTCCTCCACATATTCACAAATAAGTTACAACAGAACAAA
This sequence comes from Galemys pyrenaicus, assembly GCA_019455555.1. Classification (NCBI taxonomy): domain Eukaryota; kingdom Metazoa; phylum Chordata; class Mammalia; order Eulipotyphla; family Talpidae; genus Galemys; species Galemys pyrenaicus. The sequence continues at coordinate 850,753 of JAGFMF010011407.1, read as the reverse complement.
GTCAACAATTCCTGAAAGATAAATCAAGAGCAACAGTACAGTGAGAAGAGGCAGGAAAAACTATAATTAAATTGCTGTTGACTAGACTGGGGCAGTGCAACCCAGGAGAGGGAGGGTGGATACTATATGGAGCTCCCCTTTTGTGGTTAACTCAGGGGCACACCCCTACATAAGAGACTTTGGAGACCTGACAATGCATTGAAAAAGGGGTTGCTTGGGATTGACATGTGGGGTAGAGGGTGCACTACTGGCGAAGCAGTTAAGGTGCACTACTGGGGAGTTAAGGTGCAAAGTGATGATTATTGGCTGGAGCCTGAGGCTCTAATCTAGAACAGTCAGAGTATGGACTTGCACAGAGAACCAGACTGGATTGCTTGTGTCTCCAATAGACAATGGTACTATTTGCAGCCTTAGGCTGTGATATATAAACCACCTTCTTTACCTCAACCCAAGGTCAACAACAATACCAAGAAAACAACTAAATGTTCTCACTAACCAAATTCTTAAAGGAAGCAAGTGCCCCGGGATAAAAAAGCAAAGTGAACAATTCCCAACTAGTGACTTTGTCATATACATGGTCCTTATCTTGTATAACATCAACTGCACAACCACAGCCAAAAGGTTGAGGCTGGCATGAGAGTATATGAGATATTTTGGTGAAATAGTTGGCCTAGGGGAGGGTATCACTATGTATCCTCATGACACAACTCAGCACCCACAGCACAGCAGGAAGCTTGATCCCTTACTGCTCACCGAAGGTGACCTTTTGTTGCACTATTGTCTGGTTCCTTCCTACCTATTACTCCAGTATCCCTGCCACCTGAACAAATATAAGGGCAGCAGTATATGAAATACTAGACACATAAAGATCCTGGACAGAGGCCTCCCTGGTGGTGCAGTGGCTTAAGCAACACACTGTGAAGCAAACAGCAGCCACTGCAGCACGAGTTCCATCCCTGCCGCTGGCCAGGGCAGGGGACCCACATGGTGTGGCAGACCTCTCCTGCCTCGCCAACTGCTCCCCTCAGCAGTGTGTTTCAGTCAGTCTGCCTATTCTGCTCCCCACTCGGTCTCTGGTGAATACTCTCACTTCCTGCGACTCTGGCCTGTACCCCAGCTCTTGTATGCATAAATAAATAAATCTAAAAAAAAAAAAAGATCCTGGATAAAAAACCCAGTATTAAATTAAATTAACATTTTGTAATAGGGGTATGAAGCCAACTTAGTAAGATAAGGACAATTTCCATTACAACTCACAGAATCTAAAACAAACACTTCACAAACACTTCAACAACAATCCTCCCCCCAACAAGTCTCAATTCAGCAGAACTGTGGAACATACATGAATAGGCATTTATAGTCATTTATGGTAACAGTTGTAACAGTAATTGCTAAATTAGGAAAAACAATGGATGACGTAAAATAGGAACAAAACAAAGATTGGGAAATTGTGAGATTGCTACAACTAGAAGTAGTGTATCAAAAAAATATTGTAATTTTATTAAATATACAATAGAGGGCCTCAATATCTTGAAAGCATAGTAGCAGAGAACACAAAAACAGAACAACGAAGTGTGAAAAGAATTTAAAAATGTAAACAACTATTCTAGATAAAGAGAAACAACATTCATATCACAGGGTTACCAGAGTACGAAAAAAAAAAGGTACAGAAATTTTATTTTGAGAATCAAAATGAAATCATCTCAACATTGAACTGAATCTGTATTATGATCTAAAAGGCACAAAGAGCTCCAAACAAAATACTAATAGACCAATACACTCCAAGATACATAATAAAATTGTTGAAAGATAATGAAAGGAGACTATTTCAATTATCTAGGGGAAGAAGAGTAACCTACAATGTAACACCAATTAGATTGTATGTGGGACTTTGAGTGGCAACTTTACAGGCAAGAAGGGAATAGCAGAAGATATTTAAAGTACTCAAAGACAAAGATTTCAAGCCTAGAATATTTTACCATGCCAGACTATCATTCTATACCAAAGCAAATATAAGGAGCTTCACTGAAAAGCTAAAATTAAAAGAATTTGTCAATAGAAATTTAGACATAAAAGAAATACTAAAGGGGCTACTATAAAGCAACAACAAAACAATTTAGGTACAACTGACACCTAAATCATACAATGTAGAGGGGGAGAGTGAAAATGTGGCCCATTAGAACAAGTTTGCAATTAGCCTGCCTAATGTCATAAAAATAGCTTACCATATACTAATCTCATAGAAGCTTCAAGCAAAAATCAACATAAGTGAAACAAAAGAAAATGAAATGGAACCTAAACAAAACATAAAAGATGCCAAAAAATAAATAGATGAAGACAAACTAAAAAAAAATTGTAAATAATAGAATGGCAATGAGCACTTAAGTCTCAAAAATCAGCTTAAATGTAAATGGCTTGAATTCACCAATTAAAAGATATAGATTGGCTGAGAGGATATCAAAACAAAATCCAATCTTATGCTGTTTACAGGAAACCCATCTTACCAACAATAAGAAAAAAGGCATAGGAACAGAGTTAAAGGCTGAAACATGACACTAACAGGAAATGACTATCAAAAACTATCAGAAACAATTATATTTATATAGATTCCTGATTAAACAAGATAATAAGAGATCGTATGTTTAAGTGCCTAATACAACAATAAAAAATAAGGCTCATAAATATACCAAATGATGAACAATTATTAAGACAATTATTAATAGAACTAAAGAGAGACAGTGACAACAACCCAATAATATCAGAGGAGTTTAATACTCTACTTACCTTTCCAGACATATCAACAAGGTAGAGACAGAAATAGCCTTAAATCAGAAGCTATACCATACACTTAACAGATATCTATAGAACAATCCACCAAAAAAAAAAAAAAAACAAAAACAACATATACATTTTCAGGTATACATGGAACATTTTCAAATACAGAGAATATTTTGGGATGTGAGAAAATTGTCAATAAACTATGAAGATTGAAACAATACCAAGTACTCTTTCTGACCATGCCACAAAACTAAATTGACTATTTAAAAAAGAAAAAGAAAAACCATAAATACATAGATAATAAATAATATGCTACTTAATAGCTTTTGGACTGAGGAGCAAATAAAATCAGAAATCAAAAAATACCTTGAGACTAAAGAAAATGGAGATACAAGCTACCAGAATCTATGGCATGCCCAAGGAAGATAATTGCAACCAGGCCAACATAAGAAGCAACAGAAGTCTCAAAAAAAGACTTAAAAAGTCTAAAAAACAAGACTTAAAAGGTAGTAGTGGGGAAATAAAAATCAGAACAAAAATAAATGAATAGAATTTTAAAAAAAAACCCACAAAGGTCAGTGAAACTAAGAGTTGGTTCATTAAGAAGATAAACAACATTAATAAATCCCTGGTTAGGTTACCAAAGAAATTACACAGAAATAAAAAGAATCACAAGAGTTTACTATGAACAAGTAATGCAAAAAATTCAATGAATGAATGGACAACTTTCTAGGACAATACAGTTTATCAGGACTAAACCATGAAGAAACAGAAGAGTTGACTAAATTGATCACAATCATTGAAATTGAAACAGTAATAAAAAGGGCCTCCCTGGTAGCATAGGGGTTATGTCTCGGCGCTATAACCGCCATGGCCTGAGTTTGATCTCTGCCAGGAAACTGACCCACATATAGCACAGCAGACCTCTTCTGTCTTGCCCACTGCTCCTCTTAACAATGTGTTTCAGTAGCTCCACCTATTTTGCTCCCCCCTCAGTGGTGAATCTTCTCACTCCCTACACCTCTGGCCTACACTGCAGTTCTTCTACAAATAAACAAACAGATAGATAGATAGATAGATAGATAGATAGATAGATAGATAGATAGATAGATAGATAGATAGGTCTTAAGAAAAAAGAAACAGTAATAAAAAAACTTCCAAACTCAAAACCAGACTTTACAAGCAAAGTCTATCAAACTTTTAAAGAAGAATTTATGTCCATCTTGCTCAAATTATTTCTAAAGATCCAAGAAAAGGATGACAATATTAGCCAAATACCAAAACCAGATAAAGATAGCTACATACCAATATTCTTGATGAGTACTGTGTAAAAATCCTTGACAAAATTCTAACAAATAGAATTTAATAATATGTTACAAGGATTACACATCATGATCAAGCAACTTTTATGCCAGGGAAGCAAATATGGTTTAATATACATAAATCAATCAATGTATTATATTACATCAACAGAAGAAAATACATTCATATCAATGGATGCTGAGAAAAATTTGATAAAATTCAGCAGTTATGATAACTATTCTAAACAATATAGGCAGAGAAGGTACCTACCTCAACATAATAAAGGCCATATATTACAAGCCTACAAATAATAAGGTAGTTAAGGTGGAAAAACTAAATGCTTTCCCTTTAAGATCAACTTTAAGACAAGGATGCCCAATGCCACCTCTTCTATTTAACTTAGTATTAGACATTTTAGCTAGAGCAATCAAATATTAAAAGGAAATATATGAATTCCAGGTTGGCAAAGAAAAAGTAAAACTACTGTTACTCACAAATTATAAGATACTATATAAACAAAATCCTAAACATTCCACAGGTGCTACTAGAATCAATAAATGAACACAGTAAAATGGAAAGCTACAAAATCAACATACAAAAATATATGACATTTTAATATACAAACAACAAAAGAGAAGAAAAAGAAATTAGGAAAACAATTCATAATTGAAAGATGGAACACTATTTGGTCATAAAAAAAGATAAAATATTCCTACCTATAGCAAAACGGAAAAGGGAGTTTTGTGTAATAAAATCAAAATGACAAGGGCAAATACTGGATATTTATATAGTAGACAACTCGACAAAGCAAAATACTCTTAAAAACTAATGAACACGAAAAAAGTAGTGAAGTTTCTGAAGTTAAGGGGAGGGCAAGAAAGAAAGGATCAAAGGGCTACAAGGGATGGTAGCAGGAAGACAGTTGAATATAATCTAAATATCCCTTCATAAGGAATAATAAAACCAATGCTAACTAAGGAGTATCACTAAATAAACTTGGATGGCCATAAAAATAAGAGATACGTAAACTTGAAAACAAAAATGTAGACTTGCTTTAGGGAAAATTGAAACAGAACAAAGATAAGACCAACAAACAATTTTTTAAATCACTGGCTTTTAAGGCAATTTGCAAGTTCATTCCTGCAGAGTGGGACTCATAAAACATGATTCTAGAACTTAGACCAAAGAAACAGGTGTGAACAGAAATAAAGAAAAAACAAAAAAAAACCTATTTGATTCTACTTGATTCTTCCCTTTCCCTCATGTCTCATATCCCATCAAATTTTTGGCCAGTTTTACATCTAATATAGTTCTTCATTCTCTCTTCTATACCTCTATTTCAGATATTCATTTTCTACTTAGTTTTCCTAGCATCGTAAAACCCATCCTTCACGCTGCCACCAGAGTGAGCTGTTTGAAAAGTACATCTTCTATGATACATAATTGAAAATCCTTCATTGACTACCCTGCGCCTATATGATGGGGTCAGGTCCCTGGCATGGATTTGCAAGGCATTCATGCTTCCCATCTTCCACTCCATCAACACTGACCTGTTTGTAGTTGCTCCACCACATGCCACTTCTCTCCCAGAGCTTTTCTCCAGTTTTCCTCTCTGCCTGACACCCAGCCTCACACATCTCTTAAAGTTAAGTTCTGGCATCCCTTCCCGCAAAAAATTTCCCAGTGCCTCCCAAGCTGAACATGTGCCTCTCTTCAGTGATCCCTAAGCTGCTACATGCACAGCTCTGCTAAAGCCATTTGTAGCTAGTGCTGGTTGGGCTAGAGAGAGGGCCTATAACTCTCGTTCTCCAAAAAACAAGACTCTCTGGAAGCCAGTGGTTGCTTAATTTACCTTCCATAACCCCATAGCCTGAAGATTTCCTATTTTATAATAGGTATTCAGTCACTTTTGTTTATTTTTTTGTTTTTTAAGCTACTATACTGTAGCTTAAAAGAGTTGAAAAATAGCTTAAAACACCAGGTGAATTCAAATCCTAAGGGCTTGGTGGGAAGAACTGGGGACACATTTGGACTCAACATATATAGATCCTAATCACTAGCAAGTAACTTTTAAAATAAAACAATTTCAGTTTCTGGAGAATCATTCATTAATTCAACATTGGTTTATATACTGGGATTTATTAATCTATAAATTGTGGTTCATCTGGAAGATTTCACAATCTGAGAGAAAAGAACATAAAATGCCCCAAATACAATGCTCTAAAATGCTAGAAAAAAAGAAACATGGACTATAGAAATAGGGAGTGACTAATAGAATTTAGACTTCAATAAGAGCTCAAATTTTTGGTTAGTCCCTCTCCTACCCAGTCTCCCAAATCCTACCCTGAAAGTAGTTGTCACTGAAATATCTGGAGATCAACCCTTTTCTGGAGTCACTTACTCTTCATAAGGAAGTGGGAGAGCTCTAGAAACACAAGATGGGAGCGTGGACCTAAGGTGGCCTGGGCTGCCTCATTGCAGTTGCTTAGGCTTCCCTGTTCTAGGTGAAAAGCTAAGAGGAGACCAAGCCTATGATACAACTAAGTTGAGCAGGAACTCACTAGCATAATTAAAATCAAGAAATTAACACACAACACTAATAATCTGTTTTAAAAGTCACATGGAAAAACTGGACCACTTCCAGACAAGTAGCACAAAAAATGATGACTGTAGCACAAAAGTAGCACAAAAAATACACAGAAGTATATTTGGTTTTAACAAGAAGTGACCCTATCAGCTCTTTCTGAATATCATCCTCCAAGGGCAATTCTCCCTGGCCTTAGAAAAGAAATGTTTCCCAAACTCAGTTCTATATTATCCCCTTCATTTATGTACAGAAATCACTATGTGAAAGATCAAATTAAGCTGACTAAAAAGAATTTCTCACAAAATTCGCAACTTATAACTCTTTATAAATCAGGTTACTGATATATATCAGGAAATCAAAAGCTTAGAAAATACATAACTCATTCCAAATGACTGTCAGAAAATTTGTAAAGTCAGTCATATGTGTAACTGCTAAGAATCTTACTAAGCACCATTAAACATGACCTACAAACCCTATGAAATAAGGACAAACTAATAACACGATGAGGAGTTAAGTGGTCCAAATAGAATGTGGAGGTAATTCTTGTTTTAATAATATCAAAACATACTTCATTGCTGTGATTAATACTTATTGAATAGTCACTGGGCATACATCATTATACAATAAAATTCTAGATTTAATCACTTAACATTATTAATTAGATATATTTATTGGGTAGTTTTTCCAAATGTACAGAAATAGATGAGGTTAGCATTTTAAAAATATGTGTATTTATATATGTTAAGTAACATATATAATTTCCAAATAAGATTTATCTTACCAATATAAATAATTAATATTTTAATTTGAAAATGGGAAAAAAATCTCTAAGATAGTACATCTCAAATAGCAGTGCTTTGCAAATTCAACTTTAGTAAGAAACTATTCTTAGTTTATAGTATCAAAGTGGATAATAAAGCTGTAGTTCCGCAATCTCAAGTAATATAAAATTGTTTAAAGATCTTAAATATTTTTAATGTTACGAACATAGGCCTACAAATAATTATAGATTGAGGAAATAAATTACCCAACGTAACAAATTCCACCTTCTTTAAAATATTTAAGTTCTACAACAGAATGAAAATGAAAAATTAAGCTCAAGACGCTTTTCAAACTATGTACTTCTAGATAAATATAAATTTATAAGAGTACTACTAACACATTGTTTTGATATTTCTCACATCTTTTAAATGTATTTTTATTAAAATATTTTAAAATTTACATATACTTGCCATTAATTGTAATCCCCATGTATTCCCCATCACCATCTCACCATCACCTCAGTCCCTCGTGTTCCCATCCTCCCTCAACCCTCCTCCTCCCCTCCCCACCAGGTGTCCCCAGTCTGTCCTTGACTCCTCATTTTTG
>JAGFMF010011407.1:805972-842668 GCA_019455555.1 Galemys pyrenaicus | reverse complement strand
TCATTTTTGGTTTCTGTGTCTTTATTGCTGTTATTGTTATTATTAATATTGTTCTTATTCCTTTCCTTGATCCTCATTTGGTTCCCTTATGTTCCTCATCTCACATTTTAATTATTAGTTTATATGGTGCCTGAATTACTCGTCTGCACAAAAATAATACAAAATAGACTCAGAAACAAAAATAAGAGTCAAATCTAAGTACATCTTTTAAAATGATTATCAATTTCCATTTGTGAGTGGCAAAAGTATATGCTGCCTTGCAGTCTGTATCAATTTCAAGTTTTCTTTCATGATTCAGCTCTATCCTAAGAGTCTGGAAATATTTCATTAAAAATTAATGTGTTAGCCACACAAATGGCAAATATTGAAAAATAGGAATATAAATAAAAAATAATAAAAATAGTAAGTCTACTAATATGAAGAGGAAGGAAGACAGGAGGGGGAGGAGAGCATGTGAAATGGAGATTTTAAACATCCGGTTTCTATTCTGGACCGTTTATAGAAACAGACAGACACAGCAAGCGGAAGCCAAATATATTCTCCGGCTCTGACAGGATTTGTTTTCTGTCTTGTCATTAATTTTACTATACTCTTCCTAATAATATTTTTCCAGTGGTCTAGATTTCCTGAACCAACAGTACCAATCTCAGGAAACGCTTATAAATGAGGATTCGGGCACACTCACTAGTCCAACTGCCTTGCAAGCTTCTTGCTAAGGGTTTGAAGCTTTCCCAGAACTCTTCAGCACAAAGCATAGTACTATGGCAAATCATTCCCCAGCCTATGCATATCCACAAATCCCTCTGAATGTTTTTTTCTGTTTGTTTGTTTTTGTCTTTTTTTTTTTTTAACTATGGATCACAAGACCATGGATCACAAGACCCCGGTAGGGCACTAGGTACCTTATCTATTACACAGGTAAAGAATGTGTGATGCTATTTCACAGAAGTAACAAACTCATTCAACATGTACCATCATTGTTCTTTTCAGATGAGTGATTCCTCGTTAAATAGCAACCAAGTACCTACCTCATTCTAACTTAACTCTTTCCATTTAAAGGCTACTGAAAAAAAGTCACAGTGTTTATCAAAACTGCAGCCATACACACAGGCCTGTCCCTACATCAAAATAAAACACAATAGAGCTTCCCTACACCAAAGATAATGAGGGAATTATTTAGAAAATAAAAAAGATTTGTTTATGCAGACTATAAAAAACATCTCTTTGCATCAAAATAAGTGTCCCTTTTTATTGCACACTGATTATTTTCTATAGAATTCAAATTGTACATGAAATTATAATTGTGCCTTGTTTAATGTAAATTGATTGTCTCAATTATTGAGAAAGGAATTGAATTTTAATGGACTACTCTGCTGGAGATGTGCCAAGCAGATCAGCAAAAACTGATAGCTTTAACTGTCAAACAGTTAAAGGTACACAGCCAAACATTTATATAAATCAGGAAGGACAGTGTGCTCTCAATAATTGATCCCAATGTTCTTCAGACAGTTAGTAAGCTTTTCTCTGTGATGAAATCAATCGTTAACTTTTAATGCTGGAAGACTGCGACAGTGAGAGTGTAATTTGATTTCTCTCTCAGAAAAAAATTCTAGTAGAAAGGACTCCTGTGGCTATGCTATTTTAAAATGTTCCCTCTTTCTACAGATTAGCGTATCTATGAAAATCAGGGAGACCAACATAAAATCCTGAGGCGCTGTCACAGAGTCACTAGCACATTGGAATGTCTGAGGGAAGGTCATCACCAGTGTGTGGCTGTAAGCATCTCCCGGTTCTGTGCCACATAGTTACTGTTTCACTTATCTCCTTTTTATAAATCCAGTGTCCACGAAGTCAAACAAGTGTCCTCCATACTTACAATCATGGCAAGAGCTGACCTCAGTGGTTTTGGCACCCAGATGGTTGCAACATTTTATAGTTAAATCACAATGAGCAGAACTGGAGGTATAGATATACATCTGCCTAAAACTGCTTGCCTTCTAAGATCTTTTTCTTATATTGTCAGCCTCAAGAAGCACTACTGATATAGGCATAACAATCAACTTTGGTTATAATATGGTGAACCATTTACTACACTGCAAAACCTATAAACTATCATGAATTGATTTTAATTGCACTCTACTAGAGATATTTTAGTAATGAAAAATATAAGGTAGTAATCATATCAATCCAACAAGAGCTGCCTCTTTTTACCATGAAAACTGGCATTAGTAATCTTAACATACATAGTGATGTTATGTGCAGAGTACAAATTAAGTTTTGGTCCAGTGAATATTTTATGTCCAGTTCACTGCTACATGCAAAAAAATGAAGCTAGACTACTACCTCTCATCATGCACACAAACCAACTCAAAATGGATCAAAGAATTAGACATAAGGCCTGAAACCATAAAAGATATAGAAGAAAACATAGGCAAAACATGTATGTGACATACATCTCAGTAACATCTTTAAAGACATATCCCCTAAAGCAAAGAATGTGAAGAGAAAGATAAACGCTGGGATGACATCAAATTAAAGAGCTTCTGTACAGCAAGAGATACTACTCAAAACAAAGGGATACCCCATTGATTGGGAAAATATTTTTTCACTGCATACAACTGATAAGGAACTGATCACAAAGATCTACAAAGAACTCATACAACTCAAGAAAATCAAAGTAAACAAGCCAATCAAAAAATGGGCAGAAGAACTTCTGCCCTTCTCCAAGGAGGAAATGCAAATGGCCAACATGTGTATGAAAAAAATGTTCAACATCCCTAATAATCAGGGAAATGCAAATTAAAACCACGATGAGATACCACCTTCTACCGGTAAGAATGGCACATATTAAAAAAACTAGCAACTACAAATGTTGACAAGGATGTGATGAAAAAGGAACTCTCTTGCTCTGCTGGTGGGAATGCAAACAGGTCCAACCTCCATGGAAAGCTGTATGGAGGTTCTTTAGTCTACTAAAAATGGAACTACCATATGATCCAGCAATCCCACTCCTAGGGACCTACCCAAAGGACACAAAAACTTTAATTCAAAAGAATACATGCACCCCTATGTTTATTGTAACACAATAAACTTTGAATCAACCGAAATGCCCAAAAATAGATGGCTGGATCAATAAGATGTGGTGTGTGTACACAATGGAACACTACTCAGCAATCAAAAAAGATAAACTAATGCTATTTGCAGAAATATGGATGGAGCTTGAAGGGATTATCCTCAGTGAAATAAGTTAGAGTGAAAAAGAAAGATACCGCATGGTCTCATGTATAGGAGGAATATAGGGGATCAAGGAAAAAAAGTAATAATAACATTAACAACAAGAAGAAAACAAAACAAGAATAAGCAGACAATTACAAATTAAAGACATTCTGAGGGAAGTGGGAGGGATTGGGATTAAGGCAGGGAGGGGAAGAGCACAGGAGATAATAGTGATGGTGCCAGGGTGGATTGGTGGTGGAAAGTCTATGGGAACTACACATAGGAAAGAAAGAAAACATTGTAGTAAATAAATAAAAAAGATTTTATGTTCAGTTCATCCAACTTATATGAATGAATTTCTATGATGCTCAAAATCAAACTGAATACAAGATATTTCTTTCTGTAACAAAATTCAGGAAGTCCAGAGAGGATAACAAATTATTTCCACTACAGTTTTGGTTGATTTCTTCCTACGTGTAGATCTGACTTGTACAAAACAACCTCAGTGTTAAGAGAGTTCCATTTCTACATGTCCTTTTCAAGAATCCATTGTTCTGTGGCAAGTAGATATTTGATTACAGTTCCATGATTCATAATTAGTAAATATCAGATTTTGCATAGTACAAACTAACAATGTGACTAATAAAATGCCATATCCAAGGCACACTATTTTACTGAATGAAATATGGCAATAAACGGGCATCCAGAAAGAAAGAGTAAAAGCAAAGCAAGAGAACCATGACAGGAGAGAGGGAAAGGAACCTAAGGGAGTACCAGACAAAGAAGATTAAGAATTAGCAGGTAAGTAGACTGACTAGTTAGAAATCAATTTTGCATGAACAGCATGTTTGGCATCTCAATACCCATTCATCACCTACCCCCACATTTTCTGAGCACCGGCTGAGTTTCACTTAGTAGCCTGAGTCAGCAATGCCTCAGTTATATAGATGTCTACTTTCTCTTAATGATGCATTTGCAAGCTTTAAACATTAACATTTGCATTTAATGGAAAAGAGTGACTCAAAAGTCACTTTAATGATATTATTTTATATTTCTACAAAATGCCTTTAAAAATACCTGCTCTTCAAACTGCTACATATTTTCCACAGATAATAAGGAGAAAATGATTCTACTCCTATTCACACACACAAACACACACACACACACTGTTTCCTGAATAATAGCCATTTTTAAAACTAACTTTTGGAAAACAAAACCTCAGAAAATATCATTATATATCATCAAGATAGTATTACAAAACCAAACATTCTCTTTTATCTGTTAAATTTCTATTCCCAGCAATCTGCATGTTGTACATGAAAAAATATTTCATAAAATTGCTCTTCCTCCCTTAATCTACCTTTTAATTGAACAAAGAAAAACAGTTTTCTTATTTTTAATTTTTGTTAAGGTAATATTGGTTTATAACACCATATGTGATTTAGGAGTATTATTTAGTGTCAATCTATCTCTGTTTCTTTTTTAAAACCTTATTGTTAATTCTTGGAAAGAACGTTTTCTTTAACCCCCAGGATCTTCAAACATGTATTACTTTTCTTCTGTTAAGATTACTTCTACTTCTGGGCCTCCCTGGTGGTGAAGCAGGTTGAGCACAGCACTGTGAAGCACTGTGAAGCATGCGCTGCACTGTGAAGCATCCGCAACACAGCTGCGCGAGTTCCAACCCTGGCCAGGGAGGGGACCCACATGGCTCAGCAGACCTCTCCTGTCTCACCCACTGCTCCCCTCAGCAGTGTATTTCAGCAGATTTGCCTGTACTGCTCCCCACTCTGTCTCTGGTGAATCCTCTTACCTCCCGCAACTCTGGCCTGTACCCCAACTTTGTATGTATATATAAATTAAAAAAAAAAAATTACTTCTACTTCTTTTCAGGACTTAGTTATTTCTTTAAGGAACTATACCTAGTCCCTCCAAACTGGGGGAAGTGCCAGTTTGATGTGCCCCAGAGCATACTGGTTTACTCTCAACATAGTACATTATACCCATGTGATAACCACGTGCCCTGCCCAGAGAAATAGAAACTCCTGAGTGGAGAACACACTTTTTGTTTTTGTGCGGTTCAATGCTAAATAAATATTAATAAAAATAGGTACACATTAATAAACTAGAAAATACAAAATAAAATACAATCACAGATACATAGTTTTGGTTTTCACATTCTACATGCAATGTTAACATTTGTAAAGAGTATAAAGCTAAGCAACAAACATAACTCCAAAAATGAAAAATAAGTTCATTTAATGTAAAGTGCTAAATTAAAATCATAAGGGTTAGGGTAATGAAAATATTAATGAAACGCCCTAATTCTACCTAAAAGACAAAAGTAGGAAGAAAAATCTGTCTTTAAAGAGTGCATTTATTCAAAGAGATAAGCCAGGCTTAAGTGTGAAAAAATAAAAAATAAGCATTATAAAAATATCAAAACTGGTGAGATATAGTTTGTCAGAATATTTTCTCTCAAAAGTCATTTGCGATCTCCTAGTACCCATGTTCTTATATTTTTATTTTTTAACTTACATGCTATATATAGCATTTTCCCTCCTAGGAATGGAAGCAAAAATCTTCTATAATCTTCTCAAGATAAGAAAAAACTGATGTAGTTGCAATAGGTAATTCAAAGAGTGGTGAAGTTACAATTGAGGATTCAAAGAATGATCCTCTTGTCTATGTTGAAAATATGATTATTTTAAACAATTAGGTAAGTATACCCTTCTTTAAATTTTATTTGGGACTCATATAGAAAACATCGCTGAAGAGGACACATAAATACACACATGCATTCACACACAGACATTTAACAATCATAGCTTTATCCCACATATGGTCCACATGATCTTCTATAAATCAGTTGTTGAAAATTTGGAAGGCATTTTTCCTTCTATGGCAACCACACAGGCTGTTTAAATAATGTATTATTCACTCCCAGTCCTACAGCAGTGCTATACCTAGTAGGTCAAGCACAGGTCATTGTCCGTAGGTTCTTTACCTGTGTGCACAATTGCAAGACCACCCAGGCTCAGGGAACAACAGTGGTGTTTATTGATAAACAGGAAACAAAGGGTTTCTGAGCCCACAGTGTCTGGCTATCTCACCCCAGACAGTATTCAGAGTGTCTAGAAGCCCTAAAAAAAGGCTACTCAGGAAGATGGCACTAGGCACTCAAAGGTGGCCAGACACAGAGTGCTAGTCACTGGTTGATAGTGCTGGACAACACTGGCCAGGCATGCTAGTCACCATGGTCACCAGGAGATGTCAGAAACACCATTGTTGATATTTCTTTGTGAGTTTCTGGCCTACGCCAACAACAAACAGCTATTTGAGACACCAGGCCAAGGCCTACAGCACTCCTTTTCTGAGATGCTGAGGGTAGGGCTAGAGGCAAGCAAAGCAGCCAGGCATCTGTGAAGGTCCTCAGCATCTCTTCTTTCTTAGGAGGTTGGCTGCTGGATTTTTCCTGCCTTGGCTGCTGGGAATAGAATTTCTAAGCTGGCCCCTGCCCTGCCTAATATCTTCTCTCAGCATCCCCTGCCCTGCAAGCCTGATTTGACCATTTTCAACCTTTCCATTTAGTTCAATCAGCTAATTCTTCTTTTTGATCTTAATAATTAACTAATGAGCTGGGCTTGAACCTGATTGGTTAACTTAGCTCACATCTGATTGGTTCATTCTATGATCCAGGCATCAAATATAAAATGGAAAACTTAGTTCCTGCACCTATCAGACCGTTCTGACCTCAGGGCAGGCTCATGGGCTGATCTGCTCTGAGTAGCCACAGCCAGCAGTAAGCTCTTTAAGGCCAGAGGCACTCTGCACCCAGTACCCCCTTCAGTGGGACCAGGTGTAAAAAATGCAAAGTGTGTGTGTGTGTGTGGTGTGTGTGTGTGTGTGTGTGAGAGAGAGAGAGAGAGAGAGAGCGAGAGAGCTGCAGCAGCACTGGGACATGTCAGAATGGGACTCCACAGGCCCCTCTACTGTTATGAGGACCCAATAGGGACCCACGCTCCTCCCTGCTGTCTTGAATCAGAAGTACCCACACTTACTCCTGTATAGGACAACCCTGAGACAGCAGCCCCGTGGGGCAAGCATGGTAGGAGAACCACTGCCTCCCTCTGTCATTGCTGCCCTCTGCCAGTAGCCTGCACCCCAATGAGGCCACAGTGGCAGGCAGTAAAATACTGCTACCAGCTGAAGGTTGTGTTGCCTGAAATGAGTTTCTGATGCCAGAGGCCCAAATGGTGGAGAGGAGGCGATGCTAAAACTGGGCTAGCACTATGCTCTCCATCAACCCTGGCCTCAGAGGTGAGCCCCTGTGTTGCCACAGGGCAGTCTCCCGATCAGGGTGGCCTGGGTGCTGCTCCCAGCAAACACCCACCACTGCTGCAGAGCCTTAGGGGCTGGGCCTGCAAACCTGGCTGCAAGGGAAGTGGCTGCTTGTGAGCAGTGGCTGGCAGGAACTCCCAACTCCCGCTACTGGTTTTAGAGGGGCCTGGAAGCTAACATAGCAGTAGGGCAGGAAACTGTCATTGCTGTGGCCAGCCCACTTTCAGTGGCCACCCCTGGCTAGCCCTCCAACTGTATTCTGGAGCAGGGGGCGGCAGACTGTGACATCAACAATGCTGCTGGTCTAGCAGCTTATTGGGCAGAAAGGAGCCATTCTGGGGGGAGGGGAAGGGGTGTGGGTAAAGATCCAGTTTCAGTTACAGCTGTTATTGGGAGAAAGCAATCCGAGTTTAGCTTTTCTGAATAAAAATTCATCCAACATGTCTCCAGTCCTCCTTGGGATTTATTCATAATGCAAAGCGATATTAGAGTCTAAAGAGAATGTCTATTTGGCTTATAAATTTTGGGATCATTTGAGGGAGACATTTGACATTTTATAAACTCTTCCTGGTTTATATGGCCTCCTCCTTTCCTTTATATAATACACCCAGGTAGACTCCTAGGAAAGGCATCCTACCTGATTCATATATTTCTATGGCTTAGTGGAATGAAAACTAGTGCTGACAAAAAAATTTCAAAATAGACAAGTTGCAATCAGTTTCTTTTTATTTAGAAACATGAATCCACGTATCACTCTGATATGATGAAATGATGGCATATAAATCTAAAATAATAAAGCCATATTGTTAATACTTTTAATAATATGTTATCAGTTATTTAAAACCAGATTTCTAAGCAGCAAGGTGACTAAAGGAATGCCTCTCTAAAGCAAACTGATAAGGGGCAGGTAATAGGGAAGAAGGGGTTATGTACACATTTGCATTAGCAAAGGAGATGCAAATAATTCACTTCTGAATTACAATTCATAAAAGTCTTGAAATAAAGTTACTGAGAAACCAATACACTGCTGATGCAAATATGCAATATTACTGCAGGAGGTTAACAAGACAACTCACCAGTGGATTAATTATCATAAAGCCAAATGAAGAGCAATTTATAATTAAAAGAATAGCAACATTAAAAGCCAAGATGCTTTCAGTATAACACTGATAAGGTAATAATAACTGAATGGCTTTCCCCTAAATCTTCGGAGGTAAAACTATTACAGCTTGTGAGATATGGAAGCAACCAATGGAATATTTTATCAGCATTGTTGATAAATTGCTCTGGCTTATAAAAAACAAATTTTAGTACTTTTAAAACATTCACTTAGTAGGTTTTAAAGCCACCCATAAGAACTGCAGAAAGAACCTGTAATTTTGGCCGGTCTTCTGGTGATCACTACCCAACAAGCTTTGGGTTGTCCTTTTGATATTCTTCTAAATGAGGAAAGATCAACTTCAAGAAATGTCCTCAGACCCAGGGAAAGTTTTATTATTATACACCCTGAATCTGATCACAATAGGCTTTGATTTTTACAAAACCAAAAAAGAGACCAGAAAAAACTTCTAGAACAACCAACTCCTGCCCAAGCTGCCAAGGTAGGCTGGTCCACAGGACACACTTCACTCTGCCTCTGGATTTCTGGCAGCATGGCTGGGACCAGGAGGGCCTCCCAGGAGACAGTAAATAGTGTCGCCCACCACTGGTCCAGACTGAGTGCCTTGACCAGTCCAAGAAGAGAGGGGTTCTGCACCACAGGATTGAGGCGGAGGAGTAGACCTTGTCCATCTTTTTATTTTCTAGTCTAGTACAGTGACTGGCACCTTTTGATTCTCAAACCCCCTTCACAGAAGTATATAGTTTTATTAACAACATGGGAATTTATTAAGTAAGTTCATTATTTTTGAATGACATGTTTATGAGAGAATTTTAAAATATGCTTTATTTGAAATAAAGCTAAATTTAAAGATTTTAATATGTTATTTTAAAAGTAACTTTCCTACCATTTATAACAATAAGGATGGACATTAACAATATTATAATAAACAAAGTAAGTCAGTTAAAGAAAGAAAAATACCATATTTTCGCATTTCTGTGTAGAATATAAAAAACAAAGAAACCAAGCTCATAGATACAGAGAACAAAAGCCGGTTGCCAGAGAAGGAGGGGTAGTGGGGAGAAAAATAATGAAGGATGTTAAAAGTTATAAACTTCCAATTATAAGATAAGTAAATCATGGGAATGTAACCTATAACACAGGAACTAGAGCTAACAATTCTGTACTGATATTTTAAGATTGCTAGAAGAGTAGATCTTAAATATTTTCATCATTAAAAAAGGAGCCTTTGTACACTGTTGGTGGGAAAGTAGATTGTTTCAAACCCTATAGGAAACAGTATGGAGGATTCTCAAAACATTAAAAATAGATCTACATGCAGTCCAGCAATACCACTCCTAGTTATCTACTAATTGAAGGGCTATATGCCTTCAAAGGTTCACTACAGTACCATTTACAATAGCCAATTTATGGAAACAACCTAAGTGCCCAATGACAGATGAGTGGATTAAGGAAGAAGCAATGGGATACATATATAATAGAACACTATACAGCTACAAAAAAGATGAACTATTTCCATTTCAGAAGACATGGATGGATGCTAATCAGAGTAAATCAGAAAGAGAAAGACAAATACTAGATGATTTCACTCATTTGGAGCATACAGAAACAAAACAAAGAAACAGGCAAGACCAAAGCAAAACAAACCATAGTAATCTGACGGTAGAATTGAGGCTATTAGAGAAGTCTGGGGAACAAAGGAGTAAGGGCCCAATGTGTATGAAAATATCATACACGTTTAATACATTTGCTTCTACTTTAACTTTTTTTTTAAGATTTATTTATTTATGCATACAAGAGGTGGGGTACAAGCCAGAGGTGTGGGCAGTGAGAGGATCCACCAGAGACAGAGTGGGGAGCAGAACAGGCTGACCAACTGAAACACACTGCTGAGGGGAGCAGCGGGCAAGGCAGAAGAGGTCTGCTATGCCATGTGGGTCCCCTCCCTGGCCTGTGGCAGGGATTCAACTTGTGCTGTAGTGGCTGTGGTTTGTTTCACAGTGTGTTGCTTAACCCGCTGCGCCACCAGGGAGGCTCTGCTTCTACTTTAACTTAAAACAAAAATTTCCCTGTTCCTAGATGGCTCCCAAAACACTCCCCCTACCCCCCTCATCAGTTAGTTGGTTTGTCCCTTATTTCCTGGTTATCTTTACAGCTAAACTTCAAAGAAAACAGTAGTTTAAATTTGCTATTTCAGTTATTCAACTTATATTAACTTTGCAACCCACTCTAATATAGTTTCTGCAGCCACTCTTTTACTAAAAGTATTTTGTTAGCATAACCAGTGTCATTAAGTCCAGTGGACACTTTCCAGTTTTAAACAATTCAACAGCAATTGGTTAATCACTGCTTCTTAAGAATTTACATCCATCTAGGGGGCCTCCCTAGTGGCACAAGGGATTAAGTCTCAGCACTATAAAACTACCTGCAGTCACGCCACCTTAGCATGAGTTTGATCCCCGGCCAGAGAGTTGACCCCCCTCCTGACGCAGTAGACCTCTCCTGTCTTGCCCATTGCTCCCCTCAGCAGTGTATCTCAGTAGACCTGCCTGTTCTGCTCTCCACTCTGTCTCTGGTGAATCCTCTGACCCTCCCACCCCCACACAACTGGCCCATCGCCAGTTCTTGGATGCATAAATAAAACAAATCTTTTGAAAAAAAGAGTTTACATCCATCTACATGTATAACATATTCTTCCAGTTTCCTCTTATTTCTCAGGTTACTTGTTGCAATCTCTTTTGCTAATCTCTTTAAAAATCTTGGGCTTCAGTAATCCCCTCTTTCTTCTGCTTGCTCTAAGTGACTTCATTAAATGAGCAGAAGAGCCCTCTCCAAAGATGAAATCCAAATGGGCAATAGGTATATGAAAAATGCTCAATATCACTTATAATTAGAGATATGGAAATGAAAATCATAATGAAAAACCACCTCACAGCGGTGAGAATGGCCCCTATTTAAAAGAACAAAAAAACAAAAAACATGCAACAAAAAATGCTGGCAAGGTTGTGGAGAAAAAGAAACCTTATACTCCTGGTGGGAAAATGGTCTAAATGTAAGAGGGTGGTCCCCAGGGAAAGGGGAGGTTGCAGGTTTCCAGCCCTACCCAAGAGATAATGGAGTTGAGCAGGGAAAAAAAGAAGTGAGGGAGGAGACAGAGAAGGATAAGGAAGGATGGAGAGCCAGAAGGAGATCAGGAGGTGATATGTGGAACAGAGACATGTGAAGAATCTGTACTTGCTTCTTGGTCTTTGACTGATTCATAAAGATGTGGATAAGAGACCTGTGGGGAGTCTAACAGTGGCAGCATTTTTCTTTACTTGATTTTTCTCTTTTCCTTCCAGACTTGTCTGGATGTTTCTGACCCTTTTCTATGGGTCCTCACTGAAACATGTCTTAGATTTGTGGCATGCTCTTGAGTCTCAATGGCTTTGGGCCATTCCTATTTAGCTAGGCAATTATCTACAAGAGGATGGGTAACTTCAGGTGCTTGATTTGGAAACTTTATTCTTCCCCTTTTTTGTATTGCACACTGGTTGTATTAAAGTTTCTTTTCTTTCAAGGTCTTATACACTAGAGTATGTTTTGTCTTGATGTGGTGGGTAGCAGAACCTATTTAGAGTGGGCAGGTTTAAGTGCCCCTTTCCCTGACCTATAACACAAACACTGTGGAAAGCTATGTGGAGGACCCTAAAACTACTAAAAATGGAGCTAACATATGACCCAGCAATTCCATTCCTAAGGATCTACCAGAAAGACACAAAACATTAATTTAAAAGGAAACCTGCACTTCTATGTTTACTTCAGCACTATTTACAATAACTAAGATATGGAAACAACCTAAATGCCCAGAAATAGATCACTGGATAAAAATGATTTGGTAAATACAGTGGAATACTATTCAGCAATAAAAAAGGCAAATTCATGTCATTTGCAACAATATAGATGGAGCTGGAAGGGATTATATTCAGTGAAATAAGTCAAAAGGAAAAAGAAAAAACACCAGACTCTTTCACTTATAGGAGGAATATAGGGGGACCAAAGAAGGGAGTAAAAAGAAGACAAGACTAGCAGGCAACTATAAATCTGAGACATACAGCAAGGGTGAGGGATCAAAACGGGAGGAAAGAGCACAAGAGACTATTGTGATGGTTCATGGGTGACTTGGTGGTGGAAATTTTATGGGTATTACCCAAGAGGAGGAATCAAACTGTTCAAAAATGAACAATGATGTAATAAGTATATATTTTTGAACAATACACATATGTGTATATAATATGTATAATTAAAAAATATAAGCGAGTTTGTCACTGACTGTCATTGTTTGGTTTCTCTATATGGAATTCTATTTTTATATGCAAATTCAACTACATCATTCTTCTGTTTTAAAAGTCTTTTAATTTTTTTCCCTTTAGTACATATTACATCATTGTTCTCGCTGCTTCACCAACCAGCTGCCCCCAAGTCTCCCCCTTACACTTTAAGTTTAACAGATATGTTATGCTCTTTTTTTTTTTCCTGTCCTTAACATTTCTACATTAAGACCTTCAATTTTATAGTCTTCCTTTCTTTAGAACAGGCGTCAGCAACTTGTAAAAGGATTGGGACAGGGCGTAACTATTTTAGACTTTGTGGGCCAATAGGTCACTCTGACTCAACTACTCCACTCTAACATGTAGCACAAAAGGAGACATAGACAATATGTAAACAAATGAGCATAACTATGTTCCTGACCCATGTAAAAATGGGCTATGAGCTGGGACACATTTTGCCAATTTCTGTTTTAAAATGCTAATAATAATCACTACCCTATTGCTTACAGGTTCTTTTCAAGTGTCATTTTACCATTGAAATAGTTGCTGATCAGGATAATTCTCCTCATTAAATGTACTGGTACCACAAAATATATTTTGCTTTCACAAAATTAATAGATACTATAATTATCAGGTATTTGTGAAAGTCTTTTGTCAATATCCATCTTCCTTTTAAGGCTGTAAACTCCATTAGACTGGAAACTATATTTACTTTGTTCTTTTATTCCCAGCATGTGGTAGAGAACATGATACATAGTAGCAATCAATAAATATTTGTTGAATGAATGACTAATTTGCTATCTGACCTTCAGTTGGCAACTTTATCTGCCTGAGCCTTAGTTCTCCATCTGGAAATAGAGATGCTATTAACAGCTACTTCCTAGGTTCCTTTCGAGATAAAATTTGCAAGAACATTTTATGGGCTCTGAACAATATACAAAAGAAAAAGTATTAATTGGAAGGATGAATTGGATGATTAGTATATGAGTAAATGAAGCCCAAGGGTCAAATCCATCTGACTTGTTTTGTTGATCCTCTAGCTAAGCATTGTTTAGCTTTTTTGAAAAGGGGTTGTAAAAAACAAACAAACAAGACTATAACAGAGATCACTTGTGATCCACAAAGCCTGAAATATTTATTCTTTAGCCCTTTAAAGGAAATGATTTCTGAACCTTGACTTAGCACAATGTCTGGACATAAATAACTATTTTAGTGAGTGAATAAATGAATTATTGTTATTCTGCAACTATAGTCCTATTTTAATATTTGGATGACTGAAAAATCTGTGCCATTTTCAAACTGCTTTTCTTCTATTTAAAAAGTAAGTCGGGCCTCCCTGGTGGCGCAGTGGGTTAAGCAATGCACTGTGAAGCAAACTACAGCCACTGCAGCACGAGTTCGATCCCTGCCTCCAGTCAGGGAGGGGACCCACATGGTGTAGCAGACCTCTCCTGCCTCACCCGCTGCTCCCCTCAGCAGTGTGTTTCAGTTGGTCTGCCTGTTCTGCTCCCCACTCTGTCTCTGGTGGATCCTCTCACTGCCCTGGACTCTGGCCTGTACCCCCAGCTCTTGTATGCATAAATAAATAAATCTTTAAAATAAAATAAAAAGTAAGTCACTGGGCCTTCAGGCTGGCCTAAAGGTTAAATCTCAGCGCTGTCACCATTACAGCCTTAGTTCGATCCCTGGCCAGGGAAATAAGCCACATATGGCACGTGTCTTGCCCACTGTTCCCTTTAGCAGTGTATTTCAGTAAATCCACCTGCTTTGCTCTCCACTCTGTGTCTGGTGAATGCTCTCAATCCCTGTCCCCCTGACCTACACCCCAGTTCTTTTACATAAAAAATAAATGAAATAAAGAATTCTTAAAAAAATAAAAAGCTATCAAAGTTGTACAAACAAATATCTCCCTCTTCTCTTATAACCTATATTTACTACAATTTAAAAAAAATGAGTTTATAAACATCTTTTTTCCTCAATTACATAAAAAAAAAGTATTTTTTGAAACAGAAGAAATAGGTTATTGGGAAATAGGACAGGGGTGGGAAGCTGAAGGCCAAGAAAACCATCCACTGGAGACTGAATGCTGTTATGTTCACGATTGCTATATGGGAAGTCCAAATCTACAGAAACCAATTAAATGCACACTGTAAAACACTGAGCTATATTTTCCCCTGGGAACCTATAATATACATAAATTAGAAATGACCAATCTATAGGAAATAATACGATGCTGTGTTTATTACCAAAAAAGTACTGCACAATAAAGGAAAGGAATTTAGAGTCAAAAGATCAAAATTCAGGTTTGAACTCTATGATTTACTTAATCTGTCACTTCCAGCAAGTTAATTAGTCTCTCTGGCTTTGATTTTTTTCATCTAGAGATAAAGAGTAAGTATCATTGATACCATAGGTGGCTATTATGAATCAGGTGCTCTTCACATATTTGATTTTGATATCACACTGCAAAGTAGATATTATAAGCTTTATATTTCATCAATATAAATGAAAAAGAAAACAGTGCTCAAAGAAACTAAACAATAACACTATGTAAATAACACATAATAACACTATGTAAAAAAGCAAAGGGTTTGAAGTCAAACCCTGACTCTCAAAATCCTATTATTATAAATTGTGACTAAGCTATTCAGCCTCCTTGAGCTTATTATATGTTTTGTCTTACAAAATCTCATTTATAAAAAAGCTTTGAAATTCCTTCATGTTACATTACTATTTATATTTTTAAATTTCGATGGTTTTCCTACTATGTTCTATATTAAATCTAATTCTGTTT
Organism: Galemys pyrenaicus; assembly: GCA_019455555.1. Taxonomy (NCBI): domain Eukaryota; kingdom Metazoa; phylum Chordata; class Mammalia; order Eulipotyphla; family Talpidae; genus Galemys; species Galemys pyrenaicus. The sequence continues at coordinate 826,887 of JAGFMF010011407.1, read as the reverse complement.
TTAGAGAGTAGTAGAGGTGATATGCTTTCTTCTTTGTGTACTACAAGAATAATCTAAATTAAGAAAGCATAAATAACATAAAAGTATTAGATTTTGAGCATGTCTTTTTAGTGCCACAGTAATCATGAATTCTATTTCCACAGCAATTTCCGCTCTGTTCTGTACCAAATACATTCAACATATGATATGTTAGATGATTATTAAACCTCTATTACCTTTGCTTCATTATTTCATGTAGTCTCCCATGTTGGACACACTGTTCTTCCAATTCATTATTTCTTCTCTGTAACTTTTCTATTTTGTCAGATGTATATCGTTTTTCTTGACTGAGCTGAGCTATTTTTGACCTAGAGAGGGGAAAACACAAAAATGAGAGATGTTATATAACCTTAACATATTTTAAACTCTGTACTGAAACATGATGGTGTAAATAAAAATTAATTTATGTAAAATATTTCAGAAATTGCAACAAAAACATATAGTGTAGGATATATGCTATAGGGTTTCAAGTGGTTGACAAAGGAATAACATCTTACCATAATAGAAATGGCTTCTCCAAGGAATAAGACAAAAATGACAATGATCAAACTCTTTTTATAAAAAGACTTATCCATTAACCAAACATTTACTGTAGGCTAGTCATCACAGTGGTAAAGAAGCAACCCCATGTCTAGTCTCTATAACAGAGAGATGTTTCTTTTAATTAGCATAGCTAATTTAAAGGCACACAATTAAAATAATAAAGTTCAAAAAGGTATAGTAATGAAAAATGGTAGTCTTCTGCTCTCTGATTCCCAGTCCTGCTAAATAGTGACAAATAACTTTAATTTTAAAGTTATTTCTTCTGGTATTTACCTCTATATTTCTAAATATACTTACACATCAATATCTCTTGCTTCATCAATAAAAAAAAATCTCTACTGATTCATTATAATAGATGAAAATTAAATTATCTTATATGTCCCTTGCCCCTATCTCCACCTTGTCAAAGTAAATGCTATTAGTATTTCAATCCGTGGTTAAATCATTATCAGTATTTACATTATGATGACTAAATGTTATTCCTTGCTGTAGTGTAGTATATTATGATTACATTTTCACTGTGCACATTTATTTTACCTAAATGAGTGGGCTTTAGTGACTGAGTAGCAAATCATTTCTTAAGTGAGAGTCCCAGAATCAGTATCTGTAATTCTTTTCCCTGTGGCTTTTCTATTTCTAAAGAGAAGGATCCTTTGGTTCTTCTGAGGCAATCAGAACAGAAGGCTCCCCAGTTTCCTATTTATTTTTGTGCAACCCTAACTATTAGTGAGTTGGTTGGAAATACAGGGGTGGAAATCTCACCTCTCAGAATGCAGACTTTCTATTAGTCTCTCTAATCTAATCTAGTTATTAGATTAACCAACCCCGTGAATTTAATTTCACAGAGAAAACCCCTAGAATTCTGTGTGGAGTTGTGCATAAGGTGGGGATGAAGCTTTCAATTTTGGTTCAGTCCTATGGTCTCCCTTCTTCCAATTTTTTCTTCTGGGATCTTAGAGTAGATCAGCTTGCTTCATGCAAAGTATCCCCCACTATAGACCCTCAAGAGTCGCCTTCTTGAGCAAGACATATACTGAATGACTTTGTTCATATGTGGAACACAGAGAAACAAAACAGATTCAGACAAAACCAAACCAAAACCAATCCCTAGAAATCTGATGGTAAAACTGAGACCACCAGGGAGTAAGGGGTGGGACGAATAAAGGTGGGAAGAAGCAAATGGATTATAATGAAAGATTATGAGTTCTGTAGAAATTTTGTGGTAACATACATCTGAAGAGGTAGGATCGTATATTGCTGAATAATATAAAGTATTATAAACCAATATTATCTTAATAAAATGAATTAAGCAAAAGATTCACTTTCCTCTGTTTGCTGAGCCTGGTACAGTTCCCTCAATCTTCTTTCTGTCTTATTTCATTCATAAATCATTTAGGATTATATTTATCCATTTTGGTGACTGATAAAGTCCCTCAGGAAATATGCCACCTCTTCAGTGCCTTGAGTGATTAAGTTGAGTCTCAAAATTTGGAGATTAGAAAGTTGTCTATTCAAGAAAAATTGCATCACTGCCTTTTTTTAATTAAACAGTGCTGCCACTGTCACCATCTCCTGATACTCCACTGCATCATAGGTTACAACTAAAAATATAAACCTCTGGCATAATGAAATTCTAGTGGTTGATGACTGGTTTGTTTCTTGAAAGTTAAGAAAGACTCTTTATGTAAAATTATTTCCCTCCAAATAAATGACTCCTCCATTAGATGAGCTAGTTCTTTATTTTTGGTCAAGAACAAATTTGGATTTGCTAAGGGAATACATCCTAATTACCAACCTGTCTCACATGTATGAAGTAACCTTTCACTTTTAGTTTACCTCATTTCTCTTTTTGTTTTCCTTGTGGTTCAAATGTCATCTCAAAGTAAACTTGCCCTGATTAATACCTTGCAGTTCTCAATATGTAAGCACATTTTTAAAAACTATCTCTAGCTTCATGCATACATTTTCTTATAATTCACTCCTCTAAATTGTGCTCTATGCCTCATCTTTCTTACTAGATTATACATGAGAGCATGAATTATTTTATTTTCAAGCTCAAATCAAGCATTTGATCTGCATTTGCCTAAGACTTTATATTTGAAGTCTAAATCAGTTAAATTAACTTGATTTTCTTTCAAAATCACATGCAACATAAAAGAATTTAGGGTAGTTTAAAAACTATTAACTTGGCATTATTCCAAGATTAGTATTTCCTATCACAATATACACTATTCACTAAAATTAATTCAAAAAGGATGAAATTATCCTAAACCAGATTTTAAAAATGCAGAACAATATCTATCTGTTCTTAGATACTTCCTCCCCCCAAGTTCACTTTTTGAAGGAAAATCACAAAGGAATTATAAATGTTACAACATAAAAATGTACAAGAAAAATAACATTTTCATGAGAATTTTCATTGTTGTATTGTTTCTTTAAGCAACCTTGCTTTGCAACCCAATATCTGGAAACAACCCAGAAACTTGTCAACAAAAGACTGAATACATTAATTATACATAGGAATATAAAGATGCTTGCATATTAAGTATGTTATGTGGCTATCAATGTTATTATGGACCTAAAATACTGTATATTAATAAAAAATGTTAAAAGTCAGTATATATAAAGTGATTCCATTTTATAACTTAAAATATTCTGACATACTTGGCACATATTAATATTATCTCTAGGTTTCAGTGTAGACATTAAAAAAATTTTTTCCTTTTCCATATTTTCTTCATTTTTTACAATGATCACATTTAAAAAAGATTATTTTGACTTTGAAAAATTCATAAAAAACAAAATGAACTAGGGATAAAATTTTCATAATAAAAAAACTAAGAACACATTTAAGAAGTGAAGTTTAGAAGCATTATTTTAATAAAGTACTATCCTTACTCTATCAAAATTCCAATTAAAAAAATACAAGAAGTATGACAAATTCAGTAGACATAAACTTAAATGTTCAATAAACATTTACCAAAACTCCAACTTTTACTATTATTCAAAGAAATGCATAATAAAACCAGATCATGCTCAAACACTGATTGCATGCCTATTAGTAGCCTCCACTTTTTAACTCTAATACAGACATACCTAATTTTATTGTGTGTCACTATTTGCTTTGCAGATACCATGTTATTTTTACAAACTGAAGGTTAGTGGCAAAAATATCACTGTCACTGAAAGCTCAGATGATGGCTAGCCTGTTTTAGCAATATAAGGTATTTTTAAATTAAGGTGTGTACATTTAAAAAAATATACAATGCTATCACACACTTAATAGACTACTATAGGGTAACCATACTTCTATACGTACTTCTATACGTAATATGAAAACAAAAAACTCATGTGATTTGTTTTATTGTAAGTTTTGACATATTGTAGCAGTCTGGAATTGAACCCACAATATCTTGGATCCTGTCATCTCAGTCTACAAAGTAACTGTGTATTTCACTTATATCTGTCAGGTAAGTGCAAGGTTTAATGATGTGCTTCAGGCCATCCAAATGTAATTAGCCAGTCCTAGATACAAACATTAGTCCATCCAGCGCTAAAGGGGTTGTTTTACCCACTGTGCTATATTGTCTCTCACTCCTTTATTATTTATAATCTTTCATTTTTTTTGGTCACACACTGACATGCATAGATATGCATATATGTAGACATACATATATACTCATCAGAATTTAGCACTTGAGCAAAGTAATACACACTCGATAGCCTTAAAGGTGTGCATAGTCTTTGGACCAGCAAAACTCTTTTAAGCATCTTGACTAAGGGTATCATCAAAAATTCAGATTTATGTACAAAGTTATTATCATATTATTCATAAGTGTCAAAATTGGAAACATTTTAAATGTCTAACAAATTATTGTGCATGCATCTGATTCAATTAAAGTTATGTTTCCAGAATATTTAATGATATTTAAAAATGTTCATTAGATAATATTAAGTAAAAAAATAGTATGCAAAACTATGGTGCACTTTTACTCACAATACAAATGTATATGTACATTCACATTTATGTACAAATGGTAATGACTAAAAGGAAATAAGTCAAAAGTTAACCATAGTAAACTGGATGATAATGTGATAGCACATTTTCCCCTATTTCTTCTTAGTAGTTATATATATATATACAAATGTGTCCTATATTGAGGATGCCTTAACTTACACAATCACAAAAAATATAAATGCTGTTTATAAAGTACATATTATTATCAGATATATGCTATATTATTTTTTTCTGTATTGCATATTTTTGGTTGTATTCTCTTTGTTTATAATGGTAATTTGTCTAGAGCTCACAATGTTCAATACAAATTTGGTAAATGTACATGGACAATAGTCTAGAAACCATAACATGCTGAAAGAACTAGCAGTTTGCAAAGTTCAAAGAGTAAACTCGTAAGTTTCTACATTAGTTTGAGATTACATTTATGGCATGGTTTTTCTGGGGTTTTATAAAAGGATAACTGACTCTAATACACTTTCCTAGAAAATTTAGATAATTTCTGACTCTGCAGAAGCACGAACTTTTATATTCCACTTATATTGTATAATTACATTTGCATGAAATACAGTATTTTATTACTATAATTAGGATTCAGTGGTAACTGCTTTTTAAGGGAAAAAAGGCCCCTTATTATTTTATTCATTTAGATTCTCATTTGACTTTTGGTATCAATCAGTAGACCAATATCAGTTTCTTCTTGTAGAAGATAAATTTTGTAGTATTCTAACCTAATACCATCTAAACATGCAAGGGAGAAAAAAAAAAAAAAAACAGTCCAAGCGGGCGTGTGTTCTTTACTTCAATTAAATTCACACAGTTGGATACCTACTGTTGCCAAAACAGTAATATAATTTATACATTATAGTTCACACAGTAAAACTACACTAAAAGTCATTTAACAATATTTATAACACTATAAAATACAGTGTTAAAATATATGAACTGCAATATGTACCAAAATTATAAAATTTGTTTCTCATCATCAGTGATTAAAACCAGGATCATTGCTCTAGCCTCAATACCCACAACCCTGGTGACAGATTAGAATTCAAATCTTAATGATCAATTTACAATTAACAAGATAGAAGTGAAACAAATTAAACCAACCATTATATATAAGGAGACCCAACGGACTCCCATTGTTCTTCTTAATTACAAAACTCAAATCACAAATACACAGTGGGCAGTGTTAGACATCAATCCACAAGCCTGGTAACTCAGAAAGTGACAATGATGAAAAAGAAAGAAGAGACGCAAAACCACTTCGATCCTGGTTCTGTGCTGTTTCCTGTTCATTTCAAAGCGCACGTGTTGACAGGCTAAAACCCAACACACGCCTGATCTCCATTCTGCAGCTGGCAGAAGTGCACTCCTAGCCAGCGCTCAACCTTTCTGAGTACTTCCCAGGGCACATTTTAGATTACATTGCAAACATTTTATTGCTGATTCATCGAAGCACCTGGGGAGAGGGACTACTTCCTTCACTTTAATAAAGAAAAATCACATTTGCACCAAAGTTATTTAAACATCTCCACTTACCTATCTCAAAAACAACCCTGTAACTGTAATAAGCTCTCAGAGTTCTAAGGAATAAAGATCAAAATGTAGCTCAAGTTTATGTGAATTTCAACCAAAATCAGCCAGAAGGTCTTCCTGGTGCCAATTAAAAGCAAAATGGAATTAAATCTCTCGTCTGATGGTCAAAGATGAGCTATGTAAAATGCACAGAATCAGCAGTTTATTTTAATTTTTAAATGGGATGTGCCATTCGCAGACGCTGGGGTTACAATACCACACGGCAGCGTGGACGCACACTGTGCAGGAAGTACTGTGCTAATCACTATGGAGGGCTTCCAGAGAACAGAAGCAATAAGGCTCTGCCATACTGTGACTTACTTCTAGTTGGGGAGAAAACACATACCACAGACACACACACGGAGGAACCATTTCTAAACACTTTCAGAGCAGTCTAGCATGAAGCTAGTGTAAGAGTGTATGGGAATGGTGAGCCCAGATTGCAGCTTTCCTAGTGATTCTGCATGGACTCTAGTCAAATGACTAGATCTGTGAGTAAAAAAGCTTCTTTAAAATGGTATGAATCCATTTGTTTATGCTATTTTGAATAACACGAAACTCAAAGAAATGTCACTAGTAAGAAAAGGGGAGCAGAAAATGTGTTTTAAATTGTTGATCAATATAAAATAAACATATGCACATTTGAGAAAAAAATTACTGTAGTAATTGGAGGAAAACCTGGATCAATATTATCATATTGTTTAAATGATTATTTTGAAATCTGAGCTTCCACGATGGCAGCACTTTAGAAGTCTCAAGAAACTCCACAAATTTTCTTGTATCAAAGCACAGGGGAAATTACTTAGGTCAACAATTTAGTAAGCCCACTTCTGGAGGGCTTCTATAGGAGTTAATAAGTTTGTAATTTCTACTTAAATACTCTAAGCCCTTCAAGTTTTATAGATGTTTTCAAAGCAAAAGGTAATAACAAAATGGAAAGTTAAATTTTGAATGAATGAGTCATGAAAAATCTCCTTTTCTTCATATAGGGAATCAGAGGGAAATTATAGGAAACAAAGAATAAAGAAATAAACAAAAACTCTAGAAACCACAATTTACCCTATCTACTACTTTTTTAGGAGATGCACAAAATGCGTATTTTGTAAATTGGAGGGTCTCTCAAAGTTATAACAGCAATAAGTAACAATTAATTGAGTATTTGGTATTTTTACTCCTGAGGTTTCGATCAAATTATAAAGTTATAGTAGTGCCAATTTCAATTCTTCAGATTTATAAAACAAGGCACCAGAACAAAACAAAACAAGGCAACCAGAGCCACATTTTACTGATCATTCTTTGTTTTTAAAAGGGTTTTAATTGTGATATAGACTTTATATCTGTCTGAAAAATAGCACTCAGACCTAAACAGCTAAGGCAAAAAAAGCTAGGGTGAGTGATAAACCAAATTGCTAGTCAAGACCCTTAAAACAATGCCATTAATGACAATAGAGGCTGTATACTTCTGTGTCAAGCATTATGCAAGATACTTTATATGTTTGTGTGTGTGTGTGTATGTGTTATTCTCACAATAATCCTGTAATATTTAGAAATGTTTTTAGAGATGGAGAAACTGAGGTTTGAGATTAGGAAGTAGACCCAAGATTACCAAGCTAAATGGTAAAGTGAAATTCAAACCTAGTTCTTTCTGAATTCTAAAGTGTATTTTACTGCACACTGCCTGTCCTTAACAAAGGGACAGGCTGTAACCAGATTCAAATCAGGAGATAGAGGTGTGTGGGGGTGACACCTCATATATTTGCTTCATTCATTCATTCATTCAATAAATATTTACTGTGTTAGACATAAAGGAACATATTCAGTTTGCAAAGTAGTTATCAGGAGTTAGAGGAATAGAAGTAAGAAGAGCTGAGGTTCAAAGTTCAAGTTCACTATACCAGTACAGGGTAGATCTAGAGCAGGAAAAATGTGGCCAGGGGGACCGGACACTTTTAACCCAGGCTTACCAATTAACCCTGAAATGCCAACTATGCCTCGTTCTCCATGTGAATTTAAAGGCTAATTTTTCTTGCCTACATATTACCATCATAACTACCTTGCCCTGGATATTTTCAGTGGTAAATGTAAAAGCTTGACACTTCTTATAGATAGATGATGGATTTAAGTTAAATCTTTTCCCTTGTACCAGCTGAACACTTTGACTATTGGTTTCCTCATCTATAAAATAAACTAATACTTCCTGTGTCAGGTTGTTGTGTAAACTAAATAATATTTACCCTTTCTCTTTTATGCATTTATTTTTTCTGAATTACATGTCATAAGGACCTAGGTAATTAATAATCAATCACAAAGCAATCTAAATATCATAAGCCCCAGATCAATATAAATTTATCTGAAATGATATCATCTAGTCTGTTTGTTTCTAACTAAACACTCACTTTACAATCTATGTGAGGCAAATAAAATATTTCAGGTAAGGAATAGCTAGCTACTGTCACTATTTTATGAGGGTGTCTTTCATAACAAAATTATTTAGGTTTCTTGTAAAATTTCTTCAAAGTATCTGCTGTTTTGGCAACCTGAGCTTTTCTCCTATCCAAACAAGATATTTAATTGGTATCTGCTAAGAAGGTACACATGTTGGAGCACATTCCTAGTGATTATAAGAGACTCTGTCTTCCTGTGAGCAGAAAAAAATGGATTCAGAAGCCCTCTGATTCCCCCCAAAGATCCCATCCTCTAAGCCAGTTTTTAGATGCAGGAACCAAGATGATCAGAGCCATGAGAGATCTATGACCCTCCCGTAAATGCCTTCTGAATGGGGTTGTTCACTGGGCCATACTGCTTACTTTGTGTAGATAAAAGTGAACCTCAGAAAAATACTGAAAAGACAATATACAGGTTATTCTTCCATTAGCTTATATTATAATATGATATTTGATATGTAGCTATTACGTGGATGTTGCTTTTTATACATCATTTCAAAGTGATTTTGTCCAATATAATTTATTTACAAAAGGAACCTACAGCTCAAGCAGGTCAAATATACAGGAAATTGCAGTTACTATCAAAACTGTGATGAAAACTACGTTTCTTACAACTTAGAATATAAAGTAATTCATTTAGTAAGGTAATCATAGTAAACATGCAGAAAAAAATTCATTGAGATCCCAATCAATGGATTTATAAAAGAGCAGTATGTCTATGAAATGAATGATGACTAGTCTATTAAAATAAAACCACTTTAAGAGAAGGAAAGGATAGTTGTGTTTCTCTTTTTTAAAGTATCATCTACTTTCATTTTATATATACATAGTTCATCTATTGTGATTTGACCTAAAGTCCGTTTGATTTATCTGCATTCTTTATTAGAACAATTAGCATCCTTCCTCTGTATCTGAAAACTCATAGCTCTCAACTCTAAACATCAAAAAGTCAAATAGTAGAAATATAAATAATCATTTAAAAAGAAAAATGTGGCTATGGACAATTAAGAAAAATATTTTCACAGGAAATATGTCAATGCATATTTTGACACTAGACTATTAAAGGGTGGAGATGCTATTTATAAGGGGAAATTACAGAATTCAAACAGTTTCAAAACTATAGTATATTACTTACCTGCTTTTTTGAGAAGTTTGTTCCAGTTTCTTGACTACAGTATTGCACTCTTCCATGAACTTCTTCAAAAGTACATTCTGGGAGGTCAGCAATGAATACTGCTCATTTTCTAGAAATAATAATAAGCCCCCCACCAATGTAAGATGTTTATGCTTGCACTACAATGCTTCCACCATATGGAGAGTGGTAAAAACACTAAGACCATTACATTTTTCTCACAGACCACTAGATCATTTTCTATGTCCTAAGTCAAAGGACAACTCACCTGGAAAGACAATAAATCATGTGGGACATTTATTTTCCTAATAATTTTATGCCAGACACATTTTTGATCAGACCAGCTTGTCGTAATGTTTAAAAATGTTGATAAATTGTCAAATACCTCAACTGGAATCATAGATGCTTATAATTTTGCAATATGCAAGATATTAAAATTTTATTTTGACAATTTCATTTTAAACAGTGTCAAAAATTATCACAACCAGATAATGTGAAAGTAAAATCATTGAGGAACTCTACTGTAATTCGTTTTTGACATTTCATATTTGCTCAGTCTTTTAACTCCCACCTTGTACACACATAATTCTTTACTGATGAAGATAAAATACTTAATTTTCTTTAGAATTTTTTTTCACTGTCAAGACTATAAACTTCAATAAAGATCTGGTCAAGGAAATTTAACACAGTGTGATATTTCTATTTAAAATCAAAAGGAAGTGTTGTTAAGGTGACTCTAATGGTAAATATTCTTATCTAGCACTAAGAAAATACCACAGTTCTTAATCACTAGGATCCTGCTAACAAGTGGGAGCAAACAGTAATTAATCCTATAATTTCCTCCTTTTCTTTTTAGTGGAAAACAACCGCTAAGTCTGATGAACTTTCATCTCTTCTGAACAAATGCTGGTAGAAAAAAATCACCACTGAAAGTGCTGGAGGGAACTGTGAGCATAAATATGACATTTGCTTCTTTATAAGTAAACAGATTATTTAATGAATTTTACATTAGCTGTCTTTCACCTATAGGGTAAGTTATAATTGTTTATCATGGGATCAAATATAGTATACATTGACTTATGTGAAAATTATCTTTAAGTGTAAGGTTTAATAAGTCCCTTTCTTTTCAATTTTAGCTAAAGGTTGGCAAAAAGCATATAACATGCAAAGCAAAATAAATGAAGGCACTAAAAATTAAGCACCATTTTTCTGGAACAGACAGGATCAATTAAACTTTTGTTTTAATAGTACAATCAGCTTGGAGTATGTGGTGTGGAATTATAATGACTGACACTGTCTTGTTTTGACTATCACTGCCTGTGAACACACAACTCACAAGTGAAAGGAACCACATAATGCTCCAACTAAACAAATCAAACTGCCTATTTTCAAAGTGCATTTTACTTTTAAATTAAAGGTAAAGAGTTACTGGCCAACTCAGTCTACAGAATAGCACCAATGTGATGAAAGATGGCAATTTTTAGCCAAGCTGCCAGCTGTGGTCAATGTCTTGTATTAGTGAATTTTAACAGCAGTTGTGAGAACTTGAAGAATGCAAAGGATTAAACATCACTCTAGATTGGGTTGGGGAGGGGGAAATCATACAAATGCTAAAAATGTTCGAAGCTGCAAAGATTAAATAAAGGAACATATCAATTTGGAGCCACTGAATTACATCCAGCTGCGACAGTGAATTAAGAACCGATTAATGGCTAAAGCTTTTCTCCAGTTTGGATGCTGAAGCAAACTCATTAGGCTTTTAGAGTAGCTATAATGTGTGTACTGTGGGAACTGTTCAATGCTATTCAGGAGACTCTAACTGTAAGCTCAGAGCATTTCCCGCAGAGCTTCTGATGCTATTTTCTTTATATAACATGTGTGCCTGAAAACCCAGCCAAAAACAAGCCCTTTGTTTTTCTACTTTGTTGTGGTCTCTCTCAGCTTTACGTTTCTTGAACACAGGTAAATAAACTCATAATCCAGATGGTGCAACAGATGTGAGAGCAGCACTCTGAAATCAACAGACAGTGGGCAATACTTTCCATTTTCTCTTTTAAACGCTAACTAATATGTAATTCGAAATCTCCGGTGTAGTTAGCATCTGCTCCCTTCGGCCAGCCAAAGGTTACAGGTGTTCCTGATGTCATTTCACAGTAAGGCGTGGGCCTGGCTTGTGAGCGAGTGCCCAGGCTCTAATCTTTCCCTACCACCTACCAGTTTTGTCATGCTGGGCCTCCATTTGCTGTATCTTCTGTGTCAGCTCCTGCTCTCTTTGCTGGGCCTGAAGGGCTTGGGCCTTTGCTTCATTGCTAAAGCTCTGCTGAATGCTATCTTTTTCCAGTCTACAAAGCAAAGAGGAGACAGACAGATATTTAATCTATAGACGCATGAGTCCCCATCATTCCCCCTATAGATCTCAGAGAGCTGATAGATGATAATCTTAAGCCTAAAAAGGCAACAATCTTTCCATAGCCCTTATTCTCCCCTTTAAGGGGAGAACCCAAATGATTTGCCTTTCATGCAATGTTAAAATACAGGCCGTATTTCCAAATAGACAAAAGTACACAACCTTGGAAACCAAAAAATCATGGCAAAGCTGAATAATGGTATTTTATCATTTTAAAACACAAATAGTTTTTTTTTTCTATAACACTTTTAATGTTTTGAAGTACCAATTAACTTTTTGTCCTCTGAATCATTAACATTTCCTAAAGATCCTGGAGTTATAGGAAGAACATGACTCAATATACTAAGTCTTAAATTCTTCAAACTAAGCTTTGTAGGCCACATCTGCTTTTCCTTTTAAACTTAAAATAGAACCTAAAATACAATATATGAGAGTCTATCTAGAGTCAAGTAAGTGATTCTGTAGTACCACAGGCATGTTTTCATTAGATATTTTCACACATTAGGCCCTATAATGTGACTATAAATATAGACAGATAGGGATAACTTTCCCAGCTCCTCATAAAGAAAAAAAAAATCCCCTTTGGATCACACAACAAGAAATTGCAGGATGAGAAGCTTCCACAGTCAACAATATCCCACGCCTCTATGAGTGTTCTGTTTACCCAATAGGATGGATCATCCATCAACAGCCAATCACAGTGGTTCTTAAAGAGACAACTACATTTAAATTGATTTTTTTAACTTTTTCAAATTGTTTTCCTTAAGAACTTAGAACCTGAAAAATACCTCCTCACAGGCAGCACTGTGGGTACTAACAATGTGCTCACACACATTAGGTTCCTCATACACTAAACATGGGTGATATGAGGGTTTCCTTCAATTAACTGACTTAGTTATTTCTAACTCCTAATCTCCTTGTGGGCATTTCTCATCCATGCTGCTTTAGTTTACTAATTGAGATATTTATTGCCTTGCCTTTGCCAAACTAAAAATAAACAATTCCATAAAGCTATCACCACTAGTCTATGTACCGCTGTGGAACTTCAATTCACTGGCTTCTAATTATAAAGCAACATAAGGAAAGTCTGTATTGAAATTGGTCAATGCATGTGGTAATGTTGTAGTATAAAATTACAGAATGAAAATACACCCACACCACACTCAAGGAATCATCAGGGGTCCACACTAAATGTGAAATAAGGTCCCTTCTGGTATTTCTAATAACAATACTTCCTTGGATTTGTTCCAAAATCTTGCTTCACACTCAGTTCCAACCTGGTATTTGCAAGAAATGGATAGTCAGACTGGGTGGTCACATTTTGTCCCATCTCCCACACACCCATTCACACCATGTATTTTCTGGCCAGAGATCACTGGACATGTCTTTTTGTTTTCCTGGAATATCTTCCATCCTCACCACCTCTACCCCTTGCTTAGTATATACTACTTGATTCTGTTCAAAATTCTGCCCCCCTTTTTTTATGACATTTCTAAATTAACTATTATTTCCTCAGTGACTTCACTACATTTGTGTATGTACACATCCTACTAAAATAGCACTACTCACACCTATGCTATATGTTTGTCTTCTTTTGTCATTTTTGTCTCTCTGTACTCTCTGAGCCCAGCTCAGTAGTTGGCACATATAAGATAGTAGTGAATGTTGGATGGATAAATATTCTTATACCCCTGCCACAGGGATAAAGAAAACTGCAGTCTTTAAACGAAGCTGGAAAATCTACTCAAGTTAAAAAAAGAAGAGTGCCTGGAAGAGGCTCTAATGGTTTTGCCAGCAGAGACGATATTGCCTAAAATGTCAGCCTAAAACGAGCACTGTGTATTCTTTCACTCATAACTATCCCAAGTAAGATCCCTACTTAGTACAGGGGATATAGGCAGAAAAATCTGGACTCTGAGATTCCAAATAATCAAGTGACCATAAAATATATTTTTCAAACCAGTATCCATTTGAGAGTGGAAAAAAAAAACATGATTAATAATTATTCTGAGACAATAGTCATAGCTGTACTACATTTTGCAAATTGGGACTTATGGTTTCCATATAAAAAGGGGTTTCCAGTCTCACCATAGATTTTTATAATTTACAAAGAAGAACTATTGCCTTATTACAGTACTCCTTAAAAATAAAATGATGCTCTACCAACAAATGTTGAATTGCACATCACTTTTGTTTCTTAAATTCTACCTCAATATTCACCCTACTGAAGACACTACACATTATCTTTGCATTTCATAAAAGCATATTTTTTCTTTCCTGCTTTTCTCCCTTTCCTCCCATATTGCCTTCTCCTTTTGCAGTTTCTTTCTTACTTAATAGCTTTTTATAAAACCTTACAATGCTAAAGCTGAATGGGAATCTCATATTTCTTTAATTAAATGTTTTAACATTATAGTTGAAAATAATGATTATAAAAATTTTAAAATCTGCTCAAAGGTTACATCTAAGTGATAGAAAGGCAGAGATTAGATATGACATATTGTGATTTAGGGAAAACTATTTTATAACAGTCTAGAAGCATCACAAAAATGGATCAAAGGTGACAAATAAAAAACTCCTAGATATCTCGAAAAGGGATTAGAGAACACCTATCAATTCATTTAACATTTGTCATAACTCTATTAAGTGAAATATATTGTGTAAGACACTGAATCAAATAAAGATAAATATGGAGTTAAAAAGGGGGAATTCAAAGTGGCCAAAATAGAGGATGCATAGAATACCATAAAAAATGTACAAGAGAAAAAAACATCAAAGCATAGAAAAAGAGAGGCAGATTTAGTTGGTGATGGTTTCTTGAAGGATAACTGAGTCAATCTTCCCTAACTGGTTTTCTTTCAGTTCTGACTCAAACCATTGATGATCTCTATAACCAAACTTACCATATTTTACAAACTGGAATAAAAACAATGGTGGTAATTTCTGGGTTTTAGTAAAATGAAGTGGAAATATTTATTCATAAAAGCTACAGACTGTAAACAAACTAAATGCCCATTAACTTCTAAAGGGACAAATTGGGTTAGAACCTTATAATGGAACATTATAAATAGCAGCAATACAAAAGAACAAACTACTGTTACAAACAACAATCAAAAGCACCAAGTTTAAAGAAGCAGACACCATTTAAATACACAAAGTTCTAGAAAAGTATACAGTAGAGTAACAGATCAGTGTTACTAAAATCTGGAGGTAAGGGACAGGCACAAGGGAACAAAGAGTGATAAGGGAATTTTGATATTCTTATACCTTGATAAGTTCTTTATGATTATGATGGTCCCACAACTGAGAACATTTGTAAAAAATCATTTAATTACTCACTTAAAATTAATGTTTGTATAAAAATTTACATTTACCTGGATAGAAGGATTTTCAAAAGGAGCAAATGTACAAGAATACTCACCTTCCTCTCAAAGTTATCCATATAATCTGTGACCATATATTGATTTGCTTTTCTGCATTTTCTTCCATTTCTTTGATTTCTCTTTTATCATGACAATTTTGAAATCTCTGATAGGTAGATAAGATCTTCTATATCACTTTGGTTGGATTCTAGAAAGTTATCTCCTTTTGGTGTCATATTCATTTGAAGTTTCTAGTTGCCATGTGTTGTGTTTTTTTGTATGTCAATGTGTTTTAGATCTTCCCGCCAGAAGATCTGTACTCTCTGACAGCAACAAGTTGGGACCATCAGGACAAGTCTGAGAGAGCATGCTAGGAGAGGTAAGTCTCTCACCTTTATCCTCACACTGGCCACATATATTCAGGGTGTCCTTTGTTCAGTAAGATGTGCTCTTTGGCTGTGCAAGCTGGGAGTGAGTTAAGAGGTCACATAGGAGAGAAGGACAGCCAGTAAAACTTGTTCAAGAACCACTTGCTAAAAACAGGATGAGATGTACCAAGGAGACCTAGACTCTCCAGTTGAATTAGGGAAGTGATAGAGATCATGTTAGATTTAGGTAAGCACCTCTACTGAACCCCCAAGTTGGGCACAGAAAATCTGAGATTCCTTTGTCTCACATGTTGTGCTCAATGGGAAGACTTGCAGTTTCTGGTTACACACATTAGCAGCTAGACCAAAGGTTGTGAAGTCAGGAGGAGCAGGTGTACCCTTGAACCTCTGAAGCTAGTCCAGGAGCACCTTGCTCAGAAGCTTAAGGAATGGCCCAGAAGCCTAATGTTCAGGCTACAGTAGGGAGGTCCAAGCTATGGAAGCAGACTAGACCATATGGGTGATCAAATCGGTGACTTTGAAGATTCTAATGCACAAAGGGTTCATGTTAAAGAAAAAAGAGAAATACAAATTTAAAAAGATGGAGAACCATTTTGAGAACTACTCCATTAGAAAGGGCAAAATAAGGGCAATGTATCCCAGAAAGGGAAGATAGAGAGAAGGAAATGAGAACTGCTTCAAACAAATAATAAAATTTCATAAACTCAGAGAAGGTAATAAATATAATAGTCCATGGAGCTAAGAGAACACCTGGTTATCTAAAAATAATGAGACTACACAAAGACACATAGTTATGAAACTATCAATAGTTTAAGACAAAGAAAGACTATTGAGGGTAAGAGAAAAAAAAGAAGTAACCAACAAGATATTCACACCAAGTTTACATCAGATTTCACTGAGGACTCTACAAGCAAAGAGAGAATGGAATGATAAATTCAAAATACTTAATGATTAAAACATTAGCCAAGAATACTGTATTTTGAGAGACTATCCTTCAAAATTGAGGGGAAAATAATGGATTTCTCAGACAAGTAGAAGTTGAGTGAGTTTTCCAAGAATAGAAACCTCTACAAAAAATACTGAAAGGAGCATTCCAAACAGAACTGAAGAGAAGGAAACTCATAATTCACTGAATAATTAAATAGACAGAACCAGATAACAAGACAAAATAGGAGTATGAAATAATCATACATCAATAATCACCCTAAATGAAACGTAATGAACACACTAATCAAAAGTCACAAATTGATGGTTGGATCAGAAAACAAAGCCCAATTTTCTGCTGTCACCAGCAGACATATTTGAACTCCAGGATAAACAAAGGCTAAAATTAAAAAGTGGGGAACAATCCTGCAAGCAAATTGGACCTTAAAAAGACAAGGACAACTATACTTATATCAGATAAAATGGACTTTCAGCCAAAGGAGTTAACAAGAGATAGAGCTAGACATAAAATAATGATCACTATATTAGGAATACATAACTTTTATCAATATATAGCACCAAACAAACTAGCATCAAAATTTATAAGGCAACTCTTATCTAATCTGAAATCAGACATTGATAGCAACATAATAGTAGTAGGAAATTTCAATCCCCCACTTCACCAATGGAAATATATCAACCAAACAGAAAAAAACAAAAAACAAACACAAAGAAACAATAGGCTTTGACAAGGAATTAGACCACAAAGTCTTAATGGATGATTATAGAATAGTGCACCACACAAAAAGCTGAGTTTACACTCTATACACTGCAAACAGAACATTTTTCAGGATAGATGATCACATATTGGGTCATAAAATAGGAAGTGATAAACTCCTGAAGACTGAAACTATATCAGGCATCTTCTCTGATCACAATGTTATCAAACTAGAAAACAACTGCTAAAAGAAAGTAAGAAAATCATTTAATACATAGAGACCGAACAACATACTACTGAACAATTATTAGATTAACAATGAAATCAAAGGAGAAATTTAAAAAATACCTGAATAAAAAAAGGAAAGGAAGGCCCAACCGATCAGAACTTATTGGACAAAATGGAAGTTGTACTAAGAGGGAAGTATCTAGCAAAAAAAGCTCAGTTCAAGAACAAGAAAGAGCTCAAATAAATGATCTTACTGCACACGTTAGGGAATTTGGGGGAAAATGGGAGTAGAATGAATGAAATAAATATTAGAGCAGAAATAAAAGAAATAGAACTAAAAAAGACAATTGAAAAAAATCAGTGAACCAAAGGCTGGTTATTTGGAAAAAGTAAAGAAAAAAAAATAGAAAACCACCAGCCAATCTCATTTAGAAAAATATAGGGAGAAAACTCTAATAACAGACATCTCAGAAATAAATCAGAGATTATGCCCATTGTATAGTAATAAGTTGAATAAACTAGAAGAAATGGACAAATTATTAGAAATATACAAACTTCAGAGACTGACTCAGGAAGAAATAGAAAACCTAAACAGACCAATTATAAGCAAGGGAATTGAAACAGTAATAAGAAGTCTCACAAAAAAAGAAGAGTTCAGCACCACAGGATTTTTGATAGTAAATTCTATCAAGCCTTCAAAAATGAGTTAATAACTATTCTTCTCAAACTCACCTAAAATTTTTAAAAAGAGGAAATGTTTCCAAACACATTTTATGAGGTCAGTATCACACTAATACTAAAAGCAAAGACAATACAAAAAAAAGGAAAACTATAGACCAATATGCTTGATGAACAAAGATGCAAAAACCCTCAACAAATCTTAGCGAACCAATTTCAGCAATGCATTAAATGCAATGCATTAAACAGATCATATATCATGAACAAGTGGGACATGTTTTAGGGATGCAAAATATGGTTGTTGTTCTAAAAATCAACCAATGCAATTCATCATATCAACAAAAGCAATGATAACCAATTTGTGGTCTTATCAATAGATTTAAAGAAAGTATTTGATAAAACTCAACACTCATTTATAATAAAAATTATCCCCAAATGGGGATAGATGGAAAATACCTCTACATAGTAAAGTCCATATATGACAAATTCACAGTGATTATCATAATCAAAGGTGAAAAACTGAATGCTTTCCCCTAAGATCTGGTACAGGGATGCCCACTTTCACCTCTATTGTTCAACATAGTTATTAGAGATCCTTGTTAAAGCAATTAGGAGGAGAAAAAAATAAAAGGAATATAAATTAGGAAAGAAGAAAAACCATCACTATTTGCATATGAGATAATAATACACAAAAAACATGAAAATGTTATTAAAAACTATTTCAAATTACTAATTGAAATCAATTTACAATAATCTGTCACATTCCTAATGCAAAGAACAAGCTAGAAGAGAAAAAATAAAGAAAATAATCTCACTCATAGTTGCAACAAAAAGAATTAAATACTTAGGAGTAAACAAAGGTGGTGCAAGAACTGTACAATAAAAACTGTAAGATACTGTTAAAAGAAATAGGTGACAAAAATAGATGGAAATATATTCCCTACTCATGCGCAGGAAGAATTGACACCATTAAAATAGTCATCTTACTCAAAGCAATATACAGATTCAAAGTCCCAAAGCAATATACAGATTCAAATAATCTGTATCTAGATTTCACTGGCATCCTTCAAACAAACGGAGCAAACACTACTAAAATTCATATGGAACCACAAAAGGTTGCAAATACCCAAAGCCATCCTGATAAAATAAGAGAAAAACTGGTATCAGATCTCAAATAACCCCACATTTCATGGACAGTTTACCTACAACAAAGGAGCCAAGAGTATACGTGAAGGAAGGAAAGTTTCTTCAAAATACATTGTTGGAAAAGCTGAGCAGCCACATTAAAAAAAAATGAAACTAAACCACTGTTTCACATCTTAGACAAAAATTAATTAAAAATGGATTAAAGAGTACAATATGACTTGAATAATCTATAAAATTAATAGAAGAAAACACTGACAAAACAATATACAACATTGACTTCAAGGAAGTTTTTTGTGGATTTGTCACCAATGGCAAGAGAAACAAAGGTGAATATAAATAAACTACATCAAATTAAAAAGCTTCAACACTGAGAAAGAAACTATCACTAAAATAAAAAGTCTACTGAATGTGAGAAATTATTTGTGCATCATATATCAATAAATGGGCTGATGTCCAAGACTTATAAAGATGTCATACATCTCAACAACAAAATGAAAAAAAAAAAAAGGCGGGGCGGGGGAGCAGAATAGCCAAACAACCACTTATCCTCAAGAGATATACATTTGGCCAATACACACACATGAAAAAATGCTCATCCTTTTTTATCATGGAAATGCAAATCAAAGACACAGTAAAAAACCATCTCACACCTTTGAGAAATGGGCCATATTAAAAAAGACTAGAAGCAACAAGTGTTGGCAAGGATATAGAGAAAAAGAAATCCTCTTACTCTGTTGGTGAGAATGTAGAATGGTCTAGCCCTTGTAATCCTTGTTTAGAAGTTTCTCAAAATAGTCTACCATATAGCTAAGTAATTACCCTCCTAGGTATCTACCCAAAGAATGCAAAAACACTAATTAAAAGGAATATATGACTCCATGTTCATGGTAACACAATTTAGAGTAGATAAAGTATGGAAACAACACAAGTACCCAAGGACAGATGAGTAGATTGAGAAGATACAATATAGCTACGCAATGCAGCGCTACTCAGTGATAAAAATTATGTACTCTTGCTATTTTTGATGATATGGATATCACTGTAGGGGATAATGTTAAGTGAAATAAGAAGGAGAAAGACATATTGGATGGTTTCATTTATACACTGAATATTGAGAAACAAAACAAAGGGTCAGACAAAACCAAACCAATAACAAACCCTAGGAGTTTGTAGAATCAAGGCTACCATAGAGTGAGGAAGAGGTAAAAAGCATAGTTTAGGGCCTCCCCGGTGGCGCAGTGGGTTAAGCAACACACTATGAAGCAAACCGCAGCCACTGCAGCACGAGTTCGATCCCTGCTGCCGGCCAGGG
>JAGFMF010011407.1:785492-805922 GCA_019455555.1 Galemys pyrenaicus | reverse complement strand
CTCCTGCTCTCTGTGGTGAATCCTCTCACCCCCCACACCTCTGGCCTGTACCCCAGTGCTTGTACGCATAAATAAATAAATCTTTAAAAAAAAAAAAAAGCATAGTTTAGGGAAACCTATGGACTATGATGGACTTTGAATGCTTTGGTGGTAGGTGTGGTATGATGACACACATCTAAAGAGCTGTGATCCTGTAATTCTGCTCCATATACAGTGTTATAAATTGATGTTGCTTCATTTAAAAAATTGATAAAACTGCACACTAAAAGTTTATTTTGCCTTACATAAATTAGTCCTCAATTAACCTGACTTAAACAAAAAAAATTGGACTGAAGAACTGACTTATGCTTCTGAATCTCAAGCTTTCCATGTTTATTATTTTAAGTTGTGCTATTTTAAAAATCCCCATGTCACAGATCAATATGATTTATTAAATAGACTTTTAATGTACATTTGAAATTTTACAGCTACAATGAAGGACTAAAACTTTCTGATGATTCTAAGGTTCATCAATGACAGAAGTGATGAAAGCCTAAAACCTAACTTAAGAACAAGGACCTTTTAGTGGCAATGATTTGAAGCCTTTGTTGTTGTTAAACCTTTTATATGTCTGATGATTTAAATTCCAATATTAGACATGCAACCCTTTTGCTTAAAAGGTGTTTCTTTTAAAGTATAAGGTGGAGAGCTTCAAGATGGTATTATATTGGCATGACAAAATTTATGAAGTCATTTATAACATGCATACTAGCTGAGAGTCATTCTTGATAGATACAGATATAGCAGGAAGGAGCAAGGTGCTTCTGACGAGTTAAGAAACATGATACACAATTGTCCTCAGATTAACTGTGATTAGTTGGTTAATATCGTTGGTGTACTAGAAATGATTTAAAATTGGTCTCCAGGAAGAAAGTTGTTCATTTACAGTGTTCCCCAACTTTCAGTGTAAATAACACTGTCATAGCTGGTTTAAAGCTACTGTGACAGCACTGAACACAGAGTTGGGGGAAAAATGTACACAACTGCTATAAGACAGTCTTATCTTACCCCTGGTTAGGTATTTTTTTTTCCAGGTTGTTCTACTGTAAAGTTACTATCTCTCTCTTTCTAATTAATAGATAATTTGTTGGGACATGCTAAGAAAGTATAAATATTCTACCCATCAAACTCTCACTGACTAGCTTTTCACCCAATGATGACTTTTCTACCTTAAGATTCATTCAATTTATTAGTTAACATTGTGTTGTAAGGAAGATTTTTCTTTCTTTCCCATTTAGTAATTTATTGACAATGGCATATAGTCATAGGGTTATTTTATTCAGTGGGTATAATCTATAATGATCATTATTTTTTTCATATTCAACTCATCCTAGATTTTGCCAGTGGGAACCCTTCAAGCTGGTTCCTATATAACATATGTCCATTATCTTTGTGAATTTCCTAACAAGATATACTAGACTCAGATTGTACCAATTCTGGAATCAGCATTTGTTCAAGAGGTTCTGTGTTTTTTAGTGGAAAATGGTATTTAGAAACTAAGATGTAGCTAGGTCTACTTCTAAGTAACCTTAATAGAGAGGGCCAGGATATGAACATACATGTATATATACAAAAATTTGTCCACGTATATTGATATGAATATACATGTACATTTACATTCACATTGATGCTTCCAATTTTCTAATCCAACAACACATAATCTAGTGATCAAAAAATATTTGAGAAAAATTTACTGAATGAGCAAACTCTCAACAAATAGAAAGCACTGAGTATCATCACAGGTTTAAGCATCCTCTTATCTACTAATTAGAAGAGATTGGGATGAGATAGCCCCTGACTGTGCCAATAATTTGATTTCATTATTATTATCAATAATAACAGAATAAAAACAATGTTAAAATTAGTAGACAGCAGGATATCTTCCATGTTTGAGAAGAATCAAAAATCATCTACTTATTTACTGTTAACAGGTGAGATAGCCTAGGTAAAAGAAAATGCAAGCAATAAAATGAGTTGTCCAGTCCCATCATGGACTGGTGAGACCTATCCAAACAGTTCAGCCACTGTACTGACCATGAGGGACAATGATAGATAAAAAGTATTAAATCCTGACAAGTGATTATCTCACAATTCCTGGAGGGAGAAAGTTGAGAGCCCACATACACAGCTGGGATGTAACCTCTCTGTGCTTGCCTGGGTGTGGCCCAGCTCAGAACAAACTATGAAGCTTGCTCTCCTCCTCCCCACCTCATGAACTTATCCTTTCAAAATGTCCTCCTAACTCCCGCTGGTAACCAGGTTTCATTGTCCTTTCCCAAACTGGATCTGTTGTACGTGAATCTAATAAAGCTTTGCCTAGTTCTAAAACTAGCACCCTCTGCTGAATCATTTCCCTATAGGGCAAAGAACCCACTCTTTGGGGTTGAGGCCTGTAATACAGGGATGGCAATCTTATATTTGAACCAATATAGAAACACTGGGAGAGAACAAACAGGGAAAGAAAAATACAACAAAATTAGGTCTCACTAACCCCTAGTTCCTCAAGTATGCAAAAAACTTAAAGGCATCAGACATAATCCCAGCAGCAAATTATGTCTATTTTCTTCCCTGAAAAGAATGTCAGAATTTTAAATACAATGTTGAAAGATGAATTATCAGATCAGGGCATGAGTCATTTCTAGGAAAGGAAGCAGTAACAGATCAACCACTTTCAACGGAATAAATACAAAAGAAAGAAAATAATTAACAGAAAATCCCTAAAATAACTTTCCCTCCAAAAATGTTCTCTTGCACTAACTCTGAACCAATTTTATAGGTAGTAATATACAACTCTGACCTTCAAGAGGAAGAAGGTATTCTTCACTAGATATTGCCTCCTGCTTCTATTATACCTTCTGCAGACCCTTACCATCTTATCCTTAAAATCACAGACCCTTACCATCTTATCCTCCATTTCAATGTACAAACAGATGAGACTTCTCAAGCTCAGAGATTAAAAAGATTTATTCAGTGCCATACAGCTAGTAGTAAGTAGAAGAGCTCGAATTAGCAAGCATTTTATTCCAAGTTTAGTGTTCTTTCCATTTCCATTCCATGGCATTGCCTCACATGGAGGAGGGGACTAGTCAAAGTCCTGTTGCCCATCCACTCAATGAATACTTCATGGCAAACACATCAGTATCTATGACACAGATCATGACCATACCCTCAAGGAATTCACAGTCTAGTGAGGAAAAGAGACAAGGGAGAATGATTGAAATAGATAATAAATATTAAAATAAGGCTAAATTCCTACTAGTACAGGGGGATAGGACTGTAGTTGGTGCATGACTAAGCCCAGTGAGGGAAGATTTCAGAAGGTTTAAAAATGGAAAGGGTTAAAATGGGTAGTGATTAGTCATATAAATGAGAATATTCTTTCAAGTACAGTGGACACTGTGCAAAGATCCAGGGAGAGAGAGAACCCAAAGGAGAGAAAGGTGCTTTTGGACAACTGTAAATATTTTCAGCATAATTGGATGGTGGATATATATGTGTGGGGCAGAAGCAAGCAGTTAGTGGAGGAAAAAGAAGAGACTGGACATGCAGGCAGGAAACGGAACATGAAGTTATTTTTAAGGATTTCACCAGTGGAGAAATGGGGATCCAAGGAGGGTTTTAAGTGGGGGAATGTTGCATTCACACTAGTGCTTTAGAAAGAGCACTCAGGATACAATGTGGGGAACAGACTACGGAGGGACAAGCAAGAGGAGCACTTATTACTAGAGCAATAGCAGGAGCCAAATTTCTATCACTGTTTCTTATATACAAGAAACCACAGGTAGATATTGAGACTGAACAGCCACCAAATGAACATTTCACTAATTTTCAAACAAGATATTTTCTCTTTTGTTGTTATCAGGAGTTCTGTTTTTTGTTTGTTTTTGTCTGATTTAAGTAGCATTGGGTTATAACACTATAAATCAATTAGAGGAATAGGTCCATACTTCCTCAAATGTATGTCACTACCAAAGCACCCATATAGTCTTTTACCCTAGACCTCTGGGTTCCTTCCCCCTTTGTTGCCACTCGCACCTCCCTTCTCCCTCTAGTAGCCTCAATTCTGCAGTCATATTTTTAGGTTTCATTTTGGTTAAGTTTTGCCAGTTCTTTGTTTTGTTTCTCTATCTTTTCATAGACGTGAAATCACCTGTGTTTTGTCTTTTTTCTTTTGACATTTCATTTAGCATAATCCCTTCCAATTCTATTCATATTGTCACAAATTACCAAGAGTTATCCTTTTTTCAAAAATAGCCAAGTAGTATTCCATCATGTATATATACTGTATCTTCAAACTTAAGATTTTTCAGAGACTTAGAGGTCTCTGATGCATTAAATGCTTGTATAGAGCAGCATTTATCTAAGGTAGTAAAGCCTCTTCTATTCTATTTTACATGGGCTCAATTTACCAGATTAAAAACCGGGCCCAATTCTAGACTAAGGTCAAATGGGCTATTTAAACTAGGGCATAATTTTCACTTTGTATCTTCATACATCAAAATATTTTGTAAACTAAAACTTTTACTGTAAACTAAAACTAAAACTGTAAACTAAAACTTTTATTTGGTTCATTCTTGTCTTTCCTTTCTAAAAAAAAAAATCAACTTACATACATGTTTCTGAACATAATCCTTCTTCTGAGAAATTTCAAATAAAACATGCTTAGGAAAAATATATGGAATAATGGCAATTCTATAAACTATCAATGGACGTGCATTATTGTCAAATTGAAGTTTCTATTCTATTATTAAAATGTTTTGAAATTAACTTCTAAGATCCATTATTGAATGGGGAACATGTGTGCTACTTTGTACCTAGTAAATTTATTCAAAAATATGCTATATTAGCCAAGAATTATAATTATTAAATGTTTAATAATATTTTATTTCTCAAGCATGAATGGAGCGAAGCTTCATTTATGTATGGAATGTCAGGAAATGAAGTGTTCCATATGAGAGAATTTTCCAATTATTAGACCCATAGAATTGTGACCATTTGCAGCAAAAGCACGTCTAAGATATATCAATTGTGCCTCTGCTTCTTTAATGCCAAATAGAACACCTTTTTTGTGGTAATCATGGTTTCTAGTTTCAAGTGAGGTAGCCTACTTGCTGTCGATGTTCCCACTGCTAGGAAGTTTCCACGGATCACGCTTGTTGTATTTTCAGTTATCTAACATGGGGACTGGAAACAGAGGGTATTCGATAATATTTATTACATGAAAAGTTTCAGGTGCTATTCTAAAGAACCAGAAAGCATACGGAACATCTACTTATCATTTTTATTGGTTGTTTTACTATGATATGCTGCCAAGTTTTTTGTTTTCTTTTGAATGTTTTTTAGTATAAAAAATGATTAAACATTACTTCTACTTGATTTGAAACACCTCCACATCTTCTATCTAGATTCTTAACTGTTTCCTTTGCTTCAGTAACATCTTTCTCTGCCTATTTACAAGCCATCACATCCTCACCACTTCTATATCTGCAGGGCTACCCTTTCCACCCATAGACCTGTTGCTTCCTTTATTCTAAATCAATATTCAAAAACTCATTTCTACTAGATAGCCTGCTTTGAACCTACCCAAACCAGGAGGTTTTTTTTTTTTTTTTTTTTGTCTGAGCAAATGAATATAAGCAACTAAAACCCTAAAGTACCTTAAAACAAAAATGTTTCCATTTGGGACTTTGGGTTCTATACCCCTTAGCACCACTGCCAGTGGGACGGAATCATTCATATGTACACAAGTAAACAGGTTAAAAGCACAGACATTGGTATCCGACAGATTTGGCATCAGAGTCCCAATTCCTCCACTTACTAGCTTTATATACTTAAGTGAGTGATTTATTCTATGACTCAGTTTTCTGGAATGTAAAATGAAGTTGATAATAGCACCTTTTCTTATAGGACTACTAAGATATTGGGTTGTAGCATTTTGTATGTAAAATATACTTAGAAAAATACCAACATAGTAATTATTAAAAAATAATAATTAGTAACATTGCTATAATTAATTTACTATTTTTTAGAATGACTAAATTATAATTAATATAATTATCTCAAAGAAAAACTACATTGAGCAGAGAATAATAAATTTCTCCATATGTTGATAAAAGCTACATGAATTTTACATGTAGTGAATCTGACTTTATGCTTTGAACATACACAGACCTAGTTTGACCTCTAAGTTTCATTTAATAAAAATGATACTATTAGGATACATGAAATATTCTACATAAGGCAAACTGCAATGCCCAGCCCAGAACATAATTTAGAAGGTATCTTAATAGACAGGCTTCTAGCTATTTGTCAAATTTATTTTCAGTATCTCTAACATATAAAGCAAAGATGACACAGTAAGAAATGGAAGACCTTACTGCAGTATGCTACTGGTTGAGTTATTGCTTAGTTCCTCTTCAAATAACCAGCGTTTGCTATTCTCCACCTCCTCCAAGTGACAGTTCTTTAGAAAAGAACTGATCAAGTTTAGTCCTGGCTGACATGACTTCCTCGTTTCTATAAAATGATTAAAGTTTAAGGTTCATGTTCATGAGGAACCAATTACATCCATAATGGACATTGTGGGAAAATTAGCAAGACTATATAATGCAGGTTTAGTGCTGCAAGAGTTTGTACAACAGCCTCTGACCCTGTGTGGCTGCTTAGCACATGAAATGTGGCTAGGTTAAATTGAGGTGTACTGTAAATGTAAACACATGCTATATTTGAAGAAATAGTTTAAAGAATAAGTGAAGAATTATTTAAAAGAATAAAAATACTTATATTGATGCTATGTTGCAGCAATGCTATTTTCTATATAGTGAGATAAGCTATGTTATTTAAATTAAATGTTTCCTTTTACTTTTTAAAATATGGTGATTTGAAAATTTTAAATTACATATGCAGTTGGCATTTACTGGCTCTCACTAAATTTCCACTGGACAGTGCTGGTCTGAGAATATTCCTCTGCCTATTTCGCTATAGCAAAGCACCATTTTAAATCCTGATGTTCCACAAATCAAAATAACTATGATGCCAAAATTGCTAACTTCAAAAGTCTTACAAAGATACCAAAAATTCATAATTTTGTAAATAGAAAAAACACCTAAAATAACATTTTTTATCTTGATGTATTTCTCATTAAGTCAGTTATCATTACTTGAAAGGAGAAACAAAGGAGAATTTTGACAGGAAACTTATTTGGAGCTGAAGTAGTCACCATAGTAATAAACTTTTTAATCAGGTCTACCTTGAAGCAACTCTCAAAATCCATATTCATTTTTATAATTATGTTATAAAACATATAAAATTATTCCACACAGTCAAGTTAGCAAATTATAGAAAATTGTCCAGTCATGTTCATGGATTAAAGACTCGCAGTAACTTAATACACATAGAATTAGAAAATCATTATTATTTAATGTCTTTCTATAATCAAGTGGGAAAGTGTCAAGTGAAAAATAACAGATTCTCTATGATTTTTTTCCCCACAGATTTCTTTCCTGGATCTCTACTAAAAATCCACATATCACTCACTATTTATTTCTAGAAAGACACGCTTTCAAAGTTTATCACGAGTATCATGTAGTCATATTAGTCAATCAATCTGTCAACCAATTTAATAAACTACCTCACTGTCTAGTCAATTAATCTGCTACCTTTGTAGTTCTCACCACAAAACATTATCTGTACTTTGTAAAATACAAATAAGCTGATAAATGGTTTCAACTTTTATAGAAATTGCTTCAGTTGATTTGTTGTAAGAAATATAATTTGAGAAATCAGAAAGAAAGTGGAAGAGGGGAACCAGAACCACACATAATAAGTTCTAATTCCACTCATCATTATCATTACAAAATTGCCACAGAAAATCTTACTTATATATAAATTGCATCTATTTGTAGGAAATAGATGCTGCTTGAAATGTAATTTGAAGGTACCCCTAAGTGTATTTAATGAAAAATTATTATAATGGGGATGCTAAACTTTGAGTTGCCTTATTTTTTCAGAGTACAGGAAAGGATATACATAGCAGGAAGGAATATTTGGTAATTCAAAGTTAGAAGGAGAATAAAATATATTACAGTCTGACTTAGAGACCCATACCTTAAATTTGCACCAATCCTGGTAGAAGATTGTCTAAAGAAAGAAAAAAAAAGCATATCTAACAGTAGTCACAGCATTTTTCCTTATGAAACATTTTCTAGAGTTAAGCTTAGAAAGGTGCCAAAATTCAATTTGCTGCTCAGCTACTATTTAATTGTTAAATTTATTTGCAAAACCTACTAACACAAAAAAGTTGGAACAGTAGATTGGGAAGAACTTAACTGGCACAACTAACTCTTCAAGTAATGGAAAAAGATGCTCCCCACTTTAGAGGATTGGCTAAATGTAAATTGAAAGGTACCTAACTCATCTCTTCATGAATCATGTTTGTTTAAAAAAAAGTGAAGTGGGCATGCATGGGGGATGTGAAGTTCTAGAGGCACTGATAAGAAATTAAATAATTCCCACATGATAATTCTCATGTGTCCTACCTCAAATTAGTTTAGACTAGTTTTTACAAAGGTATATTCTTAAAAACCTGATTCCTGGGAGATATGTAGAGATATGATACAAATATTTCTATTAGCCATTATAGATATGGGGAACACTGAAAACTAAACTCTTTTCTTGGGATTCATAGTGTATTGGCATGTTAAAGACTCGGGGGATGTCCTATTATAAAGAATCCTATTTACCTTTCAAAAGAAATTGACCACAACACCCAACATCAGAGGCAATATAATATAATGGGTGAAACAATATTCTGGAGCCTAGTCTTGAATCCAAGCTCTACCACTTAATAGCACTGTGACCGTGCTCGCTTCGGCAGCACATATATTAATAGCACTGTGACCTTAGGCTTATGGGAGAAATCTACCTTCAAGGATCATGTGGCGTTAAGTGAATTAATGTGGATACTGTGCCCATCATGGAGTAACCAATGTTTCAGGAAGCGGTCTTTACCACTCCCACTCCCCACCAGGAAAGTGTTCAAGGAGTGATAATTGCTTTTAATTGTAAGCTAAAGCTCTTTGCTCTTTTGTTTCAGTAACTAGTAACCATGTTCCAATGCCCAAAATCATTCCGCCTTTCAGCAACAAATAGTAGAAGACTTCTACAGAAAGATTTCAGTGATTTTATTTAGACAGGACATAGTAGCAATAAAAACAAAGGAGTACCATGTGAAGCAGAGAAGGCAACATTAGAACTAAGAGCAAGGCGATGGAGAGATTAGCATCCACTAAATATTTTAACTATTGACCTTAGCATCTCAGAGAACACATTATAATGAATGTTGGACTAAGAGTTGTCATTTCCCTTCTTTCAAGATGATCTTGAGGTGAGGAAAGATATTAAATCAAAATATTGTTTTCTGGATTTTACACACACACACTTAGATAAATCTTGTCTTCTAGGTTGTAGGATACCTGTAAAGAAAGATATGCCTTCTTTTTTAAAAAATTTACAGTGCTTAATATAATTGGAATAGACTATGCACTCAGTAAATGTTGAATGAATGCCTGTTTAACAGTAACAGACCCCTTATGCCTTCACTGGAAAAATATTAAAAGCCCCAATGATGTAGAAAACAATGCTGGGTACAACTAAGTTTATATATTTCTGGAGAACTATAAAGAGTTTACAATTTAATTTGTGGCATGAGTATCAAATTATGACACTGCAGTTTCTTTTTACTACCTTGAATTTGAATCTCTTTTTTTAGGTGAGATTTATGCTGTTACTTTACACAGCAGCAAGTATGCTAGTAGCATTACTACATAAAGGCATCTAGTAACTAGGATGGAGGAGATGGTAAAATCAGTACATTACAATTTAAAAAATATGCACCAATCAGTTGTATGAACATTTTTAGATTAGGAATACCTATAAGATGAAAACTTCGAAACAAGTGGAGGAAAATATTTTAGCCCAGATTTTAACCTGATTTTAAATAAAAGTCTAAAAATTCTTCTTATTAAAAGAAATTTCTATTTGCCCTTCAAAATATGGTCACCCAGTCTTTTAAACAAGTGACCAAAAGTGTTGATCTCTTTAGACAAGATAGGTGTAAAACTGCTGATCAAATCTCAGTTTTTTTTTCTTTTTACTGTCAGAGGCATGGAATGGATTGTAGGTATTATCTCCAAAATTAAACCATCCTAAAACAGCCTGCCCTAATTAAACAGAATCTATTTGATCCCAGTTCCTCTGAAATGGGAAATGCAAATACAGTGCTCACTGATATACCCTGAATACTTAATATTTGTGAAAAGAGAATACTCTTTATGGATAAATTGCTAGATCTGCAAAATCTCAAAACAATTGTGCATTTTCATTATTTTTCTGGTGATTGCTTCATAATAGCTCTTCCTCTCATTGCATCTCTTTAGCAGCAATATAATGTGGAAAAACTTTCAAGAATAACTGTGGCAGACAAGGGCCATCTATATGGCATGCACGATGTGACCATTCAGATTAAGATTAGCAAGGCTATCTTTGATTTTCAGAGGTGAAACTTAATTTTAATATGCCTAAGAACATAAGAAAGTTCTCTCTTGCCCCACTGTGTCCTGTTCCCTCTTGTAAATGATACTTGAGTTTGCAGGTATTTGCCTGGAGTGAGATCACTAAAAGTCAGTGAAAATCAGAGAAACCTCAGCAGCAATTAACTTGCAGATCATGGTAGAAAATGTCTATTTCAGAGAGCAATATTTCAACTAAAACAATCAAACCGGACTTATCAAAATGAACAAAGACTTTAAACAACAAAAGCAACCCAACAGCATCTATTCTAACATGGTAAATTTCTTAGATATTACAGATGTCACCAACAGTGTGTGCATTTCCTTCCCATATGTGAACAAAACTGAGGCATCACAAGATAAATCTGAATGGAATGTTAACCTTCATTTGATTTATTTTTTCTTTTCCTAGCTGATGACACAATTTTAGTATTACCGCAAGGGAGCTTCTTGCTGGAAAAATTAAATTAATGGATGGATAGAAAAGGCTTAGAAATTAAAAAAAAAACAAACAACTTTCAAATATCTATACTTGATGGTGTCAAGAGCCAAGATGAATGTATTTCAATCACAACTTCCAAACTAAACTCACAAATTACTACCATTATGCTAAGTGTTAGCTACCCCACTGTGCAGTTTTGCTTTGTGAATTTTTACCTTCCTCTATGAACACTTTTAGCCACTGATCGCACAGCCTTTCAATGTTTTCTGCCTTTTCCTTTAAATAAACTGGCTCTGGCTCCTTCCATCTGGTTCCCCTTCCGTCAGCAACCCTGCACCTGTTCACACCTCCTCTCCTGTTGGATTCCACTGAACATTTCCTCCTCTGCCAGGGCTATTCTGGCACTCGCAACCTTTCTGTCATTCAATCCATCTGTCAGAAGTGAACTTTGTTTACCGCAAGCTTCTGCTTTCTTCTTCAAGAAGCAAAGCCCCTCAAGGTCATTGTCAAATGAACTGTCGGCATGGATTTAAATCCTCTACTGCTAACCAGCAGAAGATGAAGTTCTGTTGTGTAATGTACTTGTGAAAATTACTTTTTGGGTTCGGGAAGACAATCATTTGGAGTCAAAGTAGTAAGATATGGTGTTTTAATGATCACTTGTAAAACGAGACAGCTGATACATATTTCCTTCATGTGTGTCTGCACTTCTTATTATATTGAGAATGAACTATATGTACAAGAAGCAAAATAAAAGTTTTAAAATGAAATCAAGATACCATAAACAAGTTTACACTATGTAAAATTGCTTCATGCTATAGAGCATTAACTTGAGGAATAAATATTGTCACTAATGAATTAGCCAAGGGAAAGAATATTCCAATGAAAGAAATTTTACACTGAAATGCAACATTAAATGTAGCATTTTGATAATATGTATTTTAATGCATAAGCTTTATATTAAAACATTGATGTGTTACATTACTATTTTGAAAAATTTAACCCATAATAAACAAATCAATTCATGTATAGTTTAAATTCTATCATTTAAAAAATAGAGAACTCTGCTTAAATAATACCCAAGTATATGTTATCATATCATACACATAATCTTTCTAAAGAAATAATAGTTGTATCAGTAGGTCATTTCCATGAAAGCAACAGCCTAATAGAAATTAAGTGAAGATTATAGTCTGAGTTGAATTCACTTTGTGGCATCTACAATTATTGAGTGCTTTCCTCCTAAATCGGGCATGAAATCACTTTATGCTTACTTACCAGCATTTAACACAATTATATTCTTTAAGAAAAAGGCAAACTAATGACTTGCTCAAATCTGTTATAAGAAAATGGAAGCTGGCTTTTAAAAAATACATATATGGGAAAATTTTAACCGAAGAACTGTATAAATGTGAACCTAAATGGGACTTTACTCATAATGATGTTAACTCTATTTTGACAAATTATCTCAAGATTTAATCTTATTATATATGCTTTTGTTAAGTAAAATTATTCATCTGTAAAATTTTAGAAATTCTTTATAGAGACATTAAAGTTTTATAATTACCACAAAGTTGAAAGCAGATTTTATTAATAAAGCAGTCTAAAACATGTAACTTGAAATTAGAAGTTTAAGATTTTGATTGATTAAATATTTATAATTTATAAGAAAGATTTCATCAAAGCAGTTCTTTAGGTATGTTCAAAGAAAATTGTGATGCTAAATATAAAAGCAAAAGCAAAAAACAAAAATACAGTTTAAAATCCTAGTGCAGAGATAACACTTTTTTAGTTCTAATTTCATTTTTAATACTAATCTTTAAAATGTACTATATTCTATAAATCATTCCCGTGAAAAAGATATAATTTGATATATGAATTTTTAACACAAAATATGAATTCTAAGAGGAATTAGAATTTCTAAAAAATAATTTCTAAATACTTTCTTTCATGTGGAAAATTTTCAAATATATGATCTCATTTCCCCAAAAGACTTGCTCATACTTTTTCTGGGTGTTTTTTCCCTTCGGTATAAGCTATGCTTGATAGTAGTTACCTGATTCCCTGCTTCTGAATTGCATGGAAAGGGTACTGGTAATTTGATCACTTCCATGGTCTGATTTGCTATATAAAAGAAGTATTACAAAATGCTAGTTTAATAGAAGCTGTTTAAAACACCGTGAAGGAACTCGTACTTCTTAGCAAACTGCATTTCAAAACCATCCTAACAGCCTTGTTTGGGAAAATTTCTATGATAAGAATATAAACAAAGTAAAAAAAAAAAACACTTCATTTTACATCATTTATAGACACTCACAGCAGCATGAATGTGCACACATACACACACACACATAGACCTCTTTCCTCTCCTTAAATATGTAAGAAAAGGGAATAATATTATTATTTTTTACAAATGGACTAACTTAAGGAATTCAGAGAATATTGTTAATATTTATCTGCCTAACTTGTAAGATGTCTATTTTATATCTTAAGTTAAAAAATAGTAAAAAGTTTTAGATACTTTGATAACAACACCTGAAAAATATCTTAAAGAAAAAATAAAGAGGCACTGAAACAAAGTTTCCAGGTTACATTGGAGAGCAGCAAAGCCGTTCTAAGGGACTGCTAGGTGAAGATGAAGAGCTAATGTACTTCACATTCTTTAATATTAGTTTTAGAAAGCAGTATATGGAAGAGGTGGAAGGTAAAATATTTAAACTCAATATAAGAACTGACCTTCATTTATCTACATGCTGAATAGATTAACAGTTTCACTTTTCTAAGAACTGAAAATACGATAATTTTTCTCTAGTTTATTGTTTCTTCTTCCTATACTCATGAAGCCTTTTAACAACAGAGGATATTCATTCTTCCACCCCCTTCCTCAATTACCTTAAGGCAAGACCTTCTTTCAGTTGTGGAAATATTTGCAGAACTGCAGGACAAAGAACTGAGACATTTTCAGAGTTGATCAAGGGGGTACAACGGATTTACAAGATTCTGTTAAGAGTAAGAAGAGACTAAATGACAACTTTAAATCTGCCACAATCATTTACTAATGTGCTGCTACATCAAATAAGTCTAATTTTTTGACAGCACCAAATTAGATTTATTGCAGAAACTGCTGCATAAATAGCATATGGCTATGTTATACCACCTATTTCAAATCCTGGTAATGTTTCCCCCTCCCCCTCCAAAATGAATAAATTGCACCAAGCTACAAACCTTCTGCAAAAAAATAAATAAATAAAAGAAAGAAAGAAAAAATATACTCATCCAAAAACAGATGTAAGGGATATGGATTTCTTTGTTAAAGTAATGGTTTTAGCATTAATCTCCCGACTCTATATTTAATAAACCATGACTCCATAATAAGTTATTAAATTTAACGTCAGTTTGATCTTTCATTTCTTTCAGGATTACTTAATTTGATTCTTGTTTCAAGATTTTGGGCTCTGAATTATGTTTACATTTTGATGTTCAATCCACAGTTACACGGGAAAAAAAGAAGGCAAGTGGTTGTGAATCAAACAAAGCTTAAATTAGGTTATGAAAAATTATTGAGGATAAATGCAAGTATCATATGGTTGTTTTTGGTTTTCATTTGTGAAAGACACGTGTGGTAGAAATTATATCAGAAACTCTTTTCTAATTTTAACTATAGTCTTGAGATTACAAATTCTTTGATGCATAAAATATATAAAGTGAGAATTCTGTGCGCCACGCTGTACACATTAGGACAGCCGAACCACACAAACAGCAAAACCTGATCTCCTTGGGGCTGGGATTGACAACTCACCCAACAAATTCCAAGATTCTTTCTCTCTCAACCTCTACCTTATTACCTATCTTCACCCCACCCTCACTGTGATACAATGCAACTCAATTTTTCTTTTTGAACAAAAGTTTCAGTTCTACTGTAGATGGGAAAGACATTGCAAGGTCTTATCTCAGACCAACGGGCACACCACTGCAAACATCATGGCACTCAGCAACCCGCAGACTCCCTCTCTGTGGTCAGTCTTCCCAGCTGCCCTATCTGTTACTGTCTGATTAGTTCTGCTAAGGAGCCCCTCCCCTGCCAGCTTTCGGTGCCATCTGTTCTACACAAGATGGCTGCTGCCCAGCAACCTAACACTGCCCTCCTACCTGGCACCCGGCTACCATCCTTACCCCAAAGTGCTAACACAGGTTCTCACTGCTGGCAGAGTCAGGATTTCATTACTACTACTTTGACAAGTGCAGGGTTGTTTGTAATTTCTCTTTTATCCTGATTTTGATTGTACAACCACCTCCCACTGATTCAGTTTGCTTCAGTTTTGTTGCTCACAGATTTTACTCTCCACATTAATCTCCCTCTGGCATGTTACTGCATCTGTTCCCTTTTTTATTATTAATTTTCAAATTCCCACCATTTTTGACAAAAAGGAGGTAATCTACACTCTGTTTCTGCCCATTTCATTTTCTTTAATTTGGAAGATAAGTATGAAAGCATGCCAAAGAAGTTAATTCTCCGTTAACAGTTTATTTTCTGGCATCCCTTAGCCTTTGTATATGAAAAACAGATAGGAATAAATGTTGACTGAATCACAACAACATAGTTACAACCATTCCTGAATTTAATGGAAAGCAAACATATGAAACAGCATCTAAAAAGTTTATTAGTTACAGGAGTTGTCTCATGCTGTCATTCTTTCTTCCACTTTTAACAAATGATTCTTTGTATTAAATCAGTCTGAGTGCAGGATCAGAATTTGGGTACTTCTACAGTTCTGACATGGGTTCCATTTTCACTGTAGATGAATTTTATTATTTCTTAATATAATCATCATCTTTCCTCAACCAAACATTGTGCACTAATTCATAGCAAATGATTCTGAATAAATAAATGCCTTAGGAAATAAGTTAAGAACAGGAACCTGCCACCAGAGAACAAAGCAGAGCTTCAGCTGCAGAGATACCTCCATTAGATCTTGTTTGGCATATAGTTAACATCAGGAATGGCAAGGTGGTTTTTTCCTCTAAAGATAAAGAAGGCCATTTGGTCTAGAGAATAGGAAGTTATATATTTAATAATACATTCTCTTTCTGTACCTAATTTGTGAACACTACCAACTTGCCAAAAAGTACTTGAGTGATTAGATCATGCCTCAGTTGACCTAAGTCTTCTAGATTGATCAATGCATTGTGACTGCTAATTAACTAATTTCACATGAATTCATATTAATAACATTGGAATCCCTAAATAATCAAAATCTGAGATTTACAGAACCCTGAATGAGTTTCAATGATTTTTCATACTCATAAATACATATATATACATAAAAATATATATATCTTCACAAAATTCCAGTTAAGTTCTGTGGGAAATAAAATACAGTAGGAGATTTTTCCAAATATGACAATCACAAATAGAATTAGGACAAGGGTCAAGATCAAGTGATGTCCAGATTGTTGAGCCACACTTCAAATCAGCTATCAGAAAACCAGCAGATCCTGAACACTGCTAAAACCCACTTTTAATGGCTCCTCTTAAACAATCCTTATATCTCCACCTTTTCTATAAATCCCAATAGTGACGTGTCACTTTATATAATTCTTTTGTTAGTATAATTATATTGATAATAAAATACTCCCTCAGTAAAGGTTGTAATCTAGTCAGAAATAGGCTTCTTGGGGGTAAAAAGAATGTAGGTTATCAGAGGAATACATTACTTAGACACTGATGCCCTCTCTGGAGGAATCCCTTTGATACTCTGTCTGTGTCTTCAACTCTTCCCCTGCCCCCACTCCAACCCCCGTCCACCACTTGGTCAGAGCAGAAGATGCTCAGTCCTCCCACAGGTGACCTTTGCTTGCTGTGGAGAGGCCACACAGAGCCAGAATGGAGCAGTCTTTGCCTCAGCTGGACATCAGCTTTACAGGCTGCTTCCAAATGTTTTCTGACCCATTTGATGCCCACTCTGAGTTCCTGAGCTCAGGGAACTATATCCTTTGTTTTGCCAGTCTAACAGAGTAGCAGCTTAACAAAAATGCATTTATTTATATTGGGACCTAGTCCATGAGACAGGGCCTGAGATGGGCATTTAAATTCTTTAAGTCTCTTCTCTTCTTAGTATTCTTAAAATAAGCTTTGGTGCTAGCATTTATCAATGTGAGTCACTATATAAGTAGAAAAGATTAAATAATAAGCGAATATTCCCTAATAATTAATAATTCAATTAGGAAAAGGTATAAGAAGAAATTTAAAATCAAGCTTTTTTATATACACCTTTTAACTTTAAATTAATATCCAAAATCAAAGCTTTCTTTTAGACAAATACTCCAACTTAAGAGTATTTGGAAATACTAATACTAAGCTATTAGGAAACCAATTGTTTTTGCTTTTTCTCCTGTTTTCATTGAACTTGATATTCATTGTTGTTGAGTCAGGCAAGTGATTTGGGTGATACTTTTTCAGTTTCCTCTGGGCTTCTTCAGAAAATGAATTGGCTGCAGTCACCACCATGCTCCAGGCTGTGGGCCTGTGTGGCAGGGGAGAAGAATACATCCTCAGCATAGATTTTCATTGAACTCACATTTGGGCTTTGCAGAACTGAGAGTAGCAAGCCAGGGAACATTAAGCAGAACCAGCAGCGACACATTCCCTGGCAGCCTCTGATTCTAACCTCTCCCACTTTGGGCCCCACCAAGACCAGGGTTCTTAGCAATTCAAACAGGTGGAGGAGAGTGGGCTCAGGAAATGTGGCATCCATCAGAGCAAAATGAAATGTCTTTTCTTTCCTGGCTCTGACAGTCTGTTCCGTCTGATACCGAGTGGGGGAAGGAAAAGAGGACGCAATTTAAAACAGTACCAAGGCCATCTATTTCAAGACTTGAAGATGTTGGTTGCACATATATCCATTTAAAATTATTTTTGACACGTTCTCTGCTTAATTTATTCATGAAAGGAGTACAAGGGAAAATGAGCTTAACTTTTAAACGAAATTTTAGGCTAAAAATTCAATAAGACTCAGGAGAAAAAAAAAATAAAGTTCACTATGAAATAGCAAGAATACATGTCAATGTTATACCACCCTCCTCAAATGAAGAGAGATTTAAAGTTCGGTCTTTTGATCCAAGCTTAATTTTGCCCAACAATAAAAAACCGAGGCAGATTTATTTAACATTCATAGAGAACCTTCTGAAATTAGTCTGATGCCAAACATGGTACTGGAGATACAGAGATGAAAGAGGCCTGGTTCCTGGTCAATGAACTGAGATATAAAATCCAAAATTACTTCTATTTAGCTTTGAAATAGGTTTTTGCACTTATTCACAAATATGTGTTCCATATCATAGTTTCTGGAACTGATGGATCCTGTTCAAACTCTGCATCCTCTACTCTCTCCTTCCCTCCCTTTCACCTGTCCAACTTCATGCTTCACCTTTTCTAAGACTCAGTTTCCTCGGGTTGACTGCAAGAATTCAGAAAGCAGGGAAACTCAAACTTCTTGTGTAAGAAAT
The DNA here is from genome assembly GCA_019455555.1 of Galemys pyrenaicus. NCBI lineage: Eukaryota > Metazoa > Chordata > Mammalia > Eulipotyphla > Talpidae > Galemys > Galemys pyrenaicus. Next base: position 787,367 of record JAGFMF010011407.1, on the reverse strand, counting down.
CTTTTTTTTTTCCATTTTATAACCCTTTGCAATATATAAGCTTTGCAAAATGATATGAGTGAATTACTAGAAATTTTTTTAATTTTAAAAGAGAAAAAGAAGCCCATTGATAATGTGCTCAGATACTGTGGTGATTTAATAAAATTAATACAACCATTACCAAAAACTCCCAGTTTTTCTATCTCTTTGTAAGCTAGTAACATGCAGGTCATTGTGGAATACACTTACTAGACCACTGCTGTATGAAACCAGGCACAGTACTTGGCACTTGCCAGATGTTCACTGATGTATCCTTTATACTTAACTTTTCACATTCTGAATTCTCTAAAGAAAAGCTCAAAGCGACCCTGTGAAGACTCTACCATGCCTCGTTGGACTTAACGTTGACACTGGAGAATACATCTACTTAAAACCATACCTAAACAAGGGGAAAATCAGGGACTGTATTTTTTAAAAACAATTGTTTTATTTAGCCAAGTTTTATTTATTGTTTTATTTAGCCAAGTTTTGTTTATTGTTTTATTTAGCCAAGTTCCCTGACACATTTTCCCTTGTAATAGAACCTCCCTTTGCATAATACTAATTTCTTCTCTTATTCTTGTGCTTCTGCTGAAGCTGCCTGCCACAGCTCCTAAGAGGGTGTATGAGCATATGATTCAGTGTGCACCCAAGGGTGATTGTGGAACAGAAAGTTTTGAAGTTGGTAGTGGAGGAGCTGGTGGAAGTCACATTTTACAGTTTGAACTCAAGAGCATCTCTTTTATCTGAAGATTCTTTTATCTGAAGTTCAGACTGAAATATGTGGCTCTATAGTATGGAAGGACCTGCTAGATCCAACAAATACTGGTAGAAGCTGAGACCTGCGACTGACAGGAAACAATGGCAAAGCGCTGCTTTGAGTTGTTAGTCAAAGAACCCCTGAGATCAGGTGCACCTGTTCTGGTTATGGTTATGGTCTGGCTATCAAACTAATCAATTCCTATTTGAGTTTCTTTTACCTCAACCAAAGAGTCCTGATTGACTGGTAATCTGGGACACCAAACAACTGAATTCAAGTAAGCATTTACAATCATTATGTGGAAGCTAAATAAATGCTCTGTGAGGTTCTGTAAAGGAAGCTTCAACCACCTTACCATGTAAACCACCCAGAATAGTGGATAAAAGCATAGCTCCATGGTTACACCCCTTTTTCCTTTTCAAAAAGATACAAATACTATAGTTCAAGTTGCTATCTCTCTAGGTCATAGGTCAGATCTCCCATGTGCATCACAAAAGGAGGCTAGAACACTACTATAGTTTTATGGACTTCACTTAGATTCTTAGGACTCCTGAAAAATTCTTCAAATTACTTATCATTTTAAAACATCACTTATACATAAGGGAAAATAAAAATATTTAATAGTAGCTCTGCTGATTTAAGCCAGAGTGTGTAGATATGATGGCAGGTCTGTCTTCTCTTTGTACTTAGGACAATTTAAGTTAAAGTTTCTGGATGATAAACAAAAGAAAGCTTCCTACAGTCATTCCCTTCTAAATCAGACCTGTGGAAAAGAAGCAGAATTCAGAAGAATATGTTTTGATAAAGGTACAGTAGGTATAAAAAAGAGCACTTCAGTAACTAGTTAACAGGTCACATAAATACTTAGAAATGGTTGTATTCATTATGTCATATTAGAAAGTAATCTGTCCACATGCATGTAAGTGGCAGTCTTAGTGAGAGGGGATTTAAATCCTTTAGTTCTTTGAAGATGTTTGGACATATCAAAAACAAATATCTGTTATTATTAATATTGTTCTTATTCTTTTCCTTGATCCTCATTTGGTTCCCTTATGTTCCTCCTAAGGGAGGAACCATCTGATATTTTTCTTTTGCCT
>JAGFMF010011407.1:683046-785442 GCA_019455555.1 Galemys pyrenaicus | reverse complement strand
GGTGATGGTGCACTGGTGAGATGGTGATGGGGAATACATGGGGATTACAAGTAATGGCAAGTATATGTAAATTTTAAAATATTTTAATAAAAAAAATAATTAAAAAAAAAAGAAATAAAGATAAACTCTGACTGCCAAAAAAAAAAAAAAAACAACAAATATCTGAAGAAATTTACACTCTTTGACAGAAGTCTCTCCACCTGGTAAAAACGAAGCAAAGAAGTTAAGGAATAAGGCAAATAATGATACAAACAACAGTTTCTTAGGAAAAGACTAAGATTAAAATTCACACACATGTGTTTATATCAGTGTATGAGGGGGTAGTTAACACATAATCATTAAATTTAGGTTAATGATTTTTCCCAGTTGTCTTTTTGGAAACAATTGTATTACCATTTTCTTAATAATTTACATCGCATTAGAGCCTGATTTATAAGGGTAGAGGGTTTGCTGGCATATTGCTGGCATTCAAAACCTGCTTTTATAACATATGAATTGTGTAAATGGTACATTTTACTTCTCTGAGCCTTGGTTGTCTCAGTTAAACAGGGAAAGCAACAGTCTACACCTTAGAAAGCTATTGGGAGTACTCAACTGAGTAAGGGTTCAGTCAATCATGACCACTATTGCTACTACCTAGTAATATATTAACTACTACTAACAAAAATTGTTATTTTTTAAAGCATTATTACAGATAACAGATCTGAAGATGAACATATCTTTAACCTCAGAGACTGATATTTTTGCATATTTAAATGATAGGTTGCATGTACCTAACCAGCTCTCATTTATACATGGGCACCTCCCAAATGCCATTGTTCCCCAGCATTGAATGCCCTTCATTTTGAACTTTCTATATCCAAATATCACCAGAATGAGCACAAAGTGATCTGTCCCTTGTGCTGTAATACTTTATCTAGGGTCTCTCTTCTGGATCTTATCATTTATTTAATGTATTTTCTTTTCCTCCCCACTAGCCAAGAACTCATGAAAGGCAGCCTTTGAGACTATTTTGATTCTATCTTCTGTTATCCTTAGTCTCTGTCATCCTTAGTCTGGATGCGTGTGTGGGGGTAAGGGGGGTGGTGTTAAGTGAGCATATCTAAGAGCATATTTAAGTGACAAGTCTGACGCATTTTACCAACCCCAATTGCATGATTAGAATGGTTATCACTTAATTCTACTAAGCCATACATGTATATACAAAGTTAAAAATGAAAAAAAAAACTATTACAAAATCATAATATAATTATCACATTGATAAACAAAATTCCCAATCAAAACTTTCAGTCTTATCTCCATCTACCATTTTTACTCTGGATATATCTGAGATTTATATATGTATATTTATTTACATGACAATATTAGGCTTTAAATGAACATTCAGGGCCTCCCAGGTGGTGCAAGGGGTTAAGCACTGCACTGTGGGGCTTTTGAAGCCACTGAAGTGCAAGTTCAATCCCCCCAGCCAGAGAGGGACCCACATGGGACAGCAGACCTCTCCTGCCTCACCCCCGTCTCCCCTCAGCAGTGTATTGCAGTCGATCTGCTTGTTCTGCTCCCCACTATCTCTGGTGAATCCTCTCCCCCTCATGCCTCTGACCCAACTCTTATATGCATAAATGAAATCTTTGAAAAATAAATAAATGAATGAACAGTCAGTCATAAATTTGCACTTATATTCACCACTCCTACGTATTGAATTCTGACTCTTGCAAAGTGCTGAGCTAGGTGCTATGAGAAATACAATATTAACAAGACCTCTCCCCCTCCATAAAGAATAATACCTTCCGAAAGGGAAGGACAGTACATACCCAAATATGTCAGAGTATTAATTCATTTTTTCAGATTTTCACTTTTTCTGCTTAAAGTAATTACCTTTAACTTTAAGCAGGAAGGAGGCATCCAAGGGAGACATAATCCCTTTTGGGCAGGGGTTATCAGAGATGGACAAGATGAAAAAAATAGGATTTCAGGGAGACTTGGGAAAGGTGAGATTATAATAGGGTGAGAAAAGGTAAAAGGGATATTCAGTGTGTGGAGAACAGCAGGAGAGGAACATCCAAAAGTGCATAGGGGGATTACATCTGCTTAGATTTGACTGGAATCAGCATGTAAGAAGATGAAATTGGTAGTGATAATATGAAACTAGAAGGTTGAGAGTCTTGAGGGGAGCCTTATGTGTTGAGCGCTTTGGACCTTCTGTAATAGTCAAGCACCATGAAAAGTTTTCACAACAGGTGTCAGAGCCAAGGCAGTGCTCATGAATACTCACTGGGTGTGGTTTAGCAGGAGAGATCTGAAGACATGTTAGATTATTTTTCTAACCCTTGTGAGAGGTCAGCAGAGCCTAAGGAAAGGTATAAAGGATATAAGGAAAGGTATATAGGTATATATAAGGAAAGGTATAAAGGATATTTCTGTGAAAGTGCTCTGAAGTTCAAGCTACGGTAACATCTTAAACAAACGAGATGCCAAGCAATTCAATGTTAAAATAGGAACTCTGTGATGAGTTGTCTGAAACTACTGTTGGAATCACTCAGTGTCAGTGTTAGAAGGAAACTTAGAAATCTTCTAGTCAAACCTCATTTTACAGGTAAGTAAGCAGGTTCAAAGAATTAAATAACTGGTTCAAAGTTGCAAAGATAGTGAATGCCTGGAAGAAGATACCAAAAATCAGTTTCCTCAGCCCTGGAATGTGTGGGGCCCGCCCCTATGAAAAGTACACTGTTTTTTTGTTGTTTTTTTTTTTCTTTTTTTTATTAATATAAATTTTTTAATTTACATATATTTGCCATCAATTGTAATCCCCATCACCATCTCACCAGTGCACCATCACCTCAGTCCCCCGTGATCTCGTCTGCCCTCAACCCCTCTCCTCTTCCCTCCCCACAAAGTGTCCCCAGTCTGTCCTTGTCTTTTCATATTTGGTTTTTGGAAAAGCACACTGTTTTAATTGTTATATCACCAAGCATTTTTGATGCATTTTTATTCATTCACATATACACTAGAAGTCCCCATTTAGTCTCTGATTCTGATGGCTCTTTTGCCATCCTAAAAGATACTGTAAAAACAGAATCTTCTCTCTGGGCTTTCACCCATTCTCTTGGTTCTAACTAGTACCTTTATGTGAAAACATTCAGATCTCTAGTCATGAAATTTCTCCTCACACTAGACTTATACTAGACTCCAGAGTTTCAAAATAAAGTATATTATTTTCCTCTGTTACTCCTTTTAAGTTCCCTATTTAGATTAATGGGTCGTCCAGTTAAAATAAGCTAGAAATCTTGGAGGCACCTTATTTGCTATCTAAATGCCGGTTGCAGGTGTTGTTCCGTTCTGTTTTACAAGCCGCTGCCCAGGAATTCAGTCTCATTCATCTGGACTACTGAGTTTATATTCCCATTGAGTCCTCCGTCAATCATCTCTCCTTCAGCCAATCTATATTCACAATGCCTTTCGATTACCTTTTTCACATACATATCTGAGCCTCTTAATGTTCAAATGTTCAAATGATTTCTTACTTGAATTAAACAGAATCCTGAAAGGTTAGCTAAACTTTTCCTGTAAACATTTTAGGTTTTGAGAAGCATACTCAATTCTGCCATTACCACACATAACACACAAAGAACTACTGTGATTGTGTCCAATAAAACTTTATTTAAGGATGAATTTTTATGTGTCACAAGATATTACTTTTCTTGTGTTTTTTGTTCCAACTGTTAAAAACCATAAAACTGTTTTTAGCTCAAGAATCATACAAAAAACATTCCTAGCTCATGAATTGATGAACCAGATTTGGCCTATGGGCTGTAGTTGCTGATTGTCCTAACTAGTCTTCCTGTCTCCTATACATCAACTCTCTAACTGCACACTCACCGCTGCTATTTAAGTCAGGATCACAGCCCAAATATCTGAATATGTTGACAGTCTGCTTAAAATATTTTGAGTAACCCACTACTCTTAGAATGACCAAAACCCCAGGATGTGGCCCACAAGTCCTTCCTCTGGTCCCTCCTTCCCTCCCCAGACTTATCACCTGTCAAACACCTAATCTGATTGTAGAGTTTATATTCTCTTTCTCTTTGATATTTGTGTTCTTGCATATATTGTACATTCTACTTTGGGTCCTGATTCCATCTTTTTCCACTTTGAGAACTCTTGCTCATGAATTCATTAATAAGCATTGCTACCAAACATTTCTTGCTCCAGCAAATTTTACCTGACCACTCCCAATGAACCAATTACCTTTCTTATGTGCTAATCTTCACACCTACCACTTTACTACTACCACTTTCTATTATAATTGCAAATTTAGATATCACCCCTTTAATAGCGTGTGAGTAACCTAAAGGTAAGAACTAAATCTTACTTTTTTCTCTACACCTGAGGTCAAGCAAACATATTTGAAAGAGAGAGCCTCAATAAAAAAATGCTACACTTATCATTTGGATACTTTAACTTTCTCTTCCGTTCTACTTTCCATTTTTCTATTTTCTACTTTCTAGTTGAAGTCCAATTAGACAATATATGGGACTATCAAAATACCGCATAGACATTCTTTCAATTTGATCTATAAATTTCTACTCCAGTTTTTAATTATTTTTGTCTTTGAAAATTTGGACACTTATTTTGTCATTACTTTAGAACAAGGCTTTAATATGTAATTTTACACTTTGTATAGAGTATGCTTTTCAAAATATTGCAACCAAATAAAATCCCTGTGTGGGATTTATTTACTTCAGCTGATCTATACTAGAAAAGAAAGACATAGTGCTTCTCAGTCACACACTTGAATATCCTAAATCAAGAAAGAATGGTGAGGAAATGCAAACTCTAAGAAAGAAACCCCAAAAAGTATACCAGCAACACTCAGTCCAATAGTCATGACACATTTTTAGTACAAAAGAGATATATACATTTCCTTGCATTTTTAACTTTCACCTTTAAATTTATGAATGTGTATTTTATAAAATATAGACACACTATAAAACATTTGCAAAAAGTATACTGCACTCAATATGTAGGTAATTAAATTTTATTTTCTATAAAACTAGGTTTAAATTTTTGTAGTCTTGGTATTAACAAGGGGCAATAAAAAAGCTTTCTATGTAACTAAGCAACACCATTTTTCTTAAGAACAAAGGAATTAACTACCATTACCCCATTTTCAGCAATTACTGCATCTTAATATGCTCTGCTTGCAAGAAATTGTCTTATCAGATAGCACAAATTGATACTGCACAAGAACACTCTATGAACTTTGACTTTGGAAATTAACTCTCCGAAGCAGACAGAATGTCAATAGAGGCAAAAGAGCATTAATGTTTATTTACTGAAGCTCAGTCACACTGAGACTTTTAAAGGTGTCCCATTTCTGTGGTTTAATACTGCTTAGAACACAAATAGTTGGTTCTCAACAGAAGTCTGACAGAAAAAATTACTATTAACTATCATGATGAAGCTAAATTCCAAAACTCCTAAGATCAAATAACCATAGGAATACTATATCGACATTATATCCTCAGTTCTAAATGATAAAACTTTAAATGGGCATTAAAAGAATAGCTATTATTCTGCAGTATTAAAAAACGTTTTCTCATAAAAGTGTTTTCTCTATTGGATTTTTTTCCACATATCATTCAGGTAGAAATGATTTACTTTCTTTTCTTTCTTCCTCTCTCTCACTCTTACTTTCTCTTCTCCCCTTTTTCTTTTGTTGTTTAGAAGGAAAGTTGGCAAACCATTTGGATATAATTATAACAAAATTTTTTGTAAAAAAGTTTGATTTTAATAGAACTAGAGGTATCTTAACACTAACCCAAAACTTTGGGAGGTTCACCAACTCTAGAATATTTTTTCTCCAAATGCAGGCTGTTCAAGTGGCGCTTTTCTCCATCTGTTATCATATCGTGCTTAGAATTACATTGTCATATTTAATGTAAAAGGGATCAGTTCTCTTTCATAGTTTAAATTCAAGATATTACTATGATTAGAAGACCAGTGTTTTACTAATTTATGCACCAAAACAAATATCGTACTTATACGTGTATTTAAACAAAGTTTTCTCTAAAAACTTTAAAGCTCTAAGAATTGAACAAATCCAAAGGTTTGAGCTGATTATTAAAAAATTTACTTAAACTGAATGTGGGAAGTTACTTTTAGGTAACATGAAATACCTACACTCTATATTTGAATTTTTCTGTGTGTGTGTATGTGTGTGTTTCAATATAGCAAAATATCCAATTCTTGCTACCTAAAATGTCTTATATTTTATGGCTTAGCTAAAGTTTTATGTGAAAGTGATGATCACATCATAATATCTCATATCAGAAAAAACGTAAATTGAAGCCATGGAGCTGTAAGCCTGACTATAAAGATGGTTTAGACAGACAGAGTGCCAATCAATTTCATCTCTAAATTTTACACCTCCTTAGCATTCAGGTTCCTTATTCTGTTACAGTTCAACTTCAATTTGCATCATAGGATACATTTAGTTTGGTGTTTTCCCACTGATAATATCTGATTATTACCCTAGATATATCTCTGAAATTCTTCAATTCAATGTTTTTATGAAACATAGAATTAGCAGGCGAGGTAGTGGTGATAGTAAGAGAAATATGTCATTTTGCTTACATTGATAGAGGATACCTAAGTATTTGAGCATTGTGGATGAAAGGTTCTGTAATATATCAGTAATTCCTGCCACACTTATCATTCACATGTCTGGGTGTTTTGCTTACCACATCTCCACTTTTCTTAATATGTCTGAAAGCTGTGTGTGAATTGAATGACTAAGACTAACTCTAACAACTGTTTGGAAGCCTGTGGCAGAAATCTGTGGAATAGAATTGGTGCTACGGTCCATAATGAGATTAGGGAGTACCTGGTGAGGTGCAGTTGGTGCTCGGACTCGCCCAGCAGTTCTGTCAGTTTCAGGCACTCCTCCCTGGCCTGGACTGCCTTCTGCTGTTCCTGTTCCAAGTGCTGCTTGCTTTCACTCACTTCTGATCTCAATATCTCTATTTCCTTAGGTAGAGAGAAGAGGGAGAAGGCATCCATATAAAATGTATTCACTTGAATTCAAAATTATCTCATTTTTATTTTTGCCATGAATTTTAATGTGATGAAAAATTATTAGAAAATTTAGGCTAGCTTCCATCTTATGACAAAGGGAATTAACACAGCCAAAAATGCACATTAGTGAGGTATTTTTGGATCATAAAATGAAGTCTAATTTTAAAAATGAAATGATTAAATGAGAGCAGTCAAAATGGATAATCTACACTTTCAATATAGGACTCAGTCCCATTAAAAATAAAATTAATTTAAAACTCCACTACTTTTTAAAATGCAACGTTTTTTTTGTTTGTTTCTGAGATTATACCACACACATGTAGTGAACTTATGACAAATATGTGACTCTTATTCTGAAAGATATATCTATGGTTTAGTTTGAATGTTTAAAAACCAAATTAAAGAATAAAATAATTTGAGATGTCTTTAAAAAATGCAAAGTAAAAAAGAAGACATCATTATGATACTCAAAATTATTTGAAAGGATAATTTAGGGGAAAAGATAAGCATAGAAATTTTAGGGATTTAGAATGTATTATTTTCTGAGATAAAATAATATATTTTAAAAAGGCAACAAAAGCACTCTAAGATTAATAAATATGAATGTCTAAGGTATATAAAAACTCTTGATTATTCCTTAGTCTCAGGATGAAGTTATCCTTATCTTACTGAAATTGAAATATTTCAAAGTAAAAATACCTTGCAGAGAAAATAATTTTAAATAATTTATACATAAAGTGGAAATATAAAAATATGTAATTTTGATAAAAGACAAATATTTAAACTATTAAAAAAAAGAAAGACAGAAAAGGGGATAACACCTTCAAATTCAGCAGGAAGCAACCATCAATTTTAATACACAAAAATATATATATGCCCATTTTGGGGAACAAAATCATGTCTAAGTAGAGGATTTTTATACTTAGCATTTAAGTACATTTCAAATTTCCTCATGTAATTTGAATTTCCAACTATATTTAACACCATCAGGTAAGAGAAATAAAATAATTCATTTTTCAACATTTATGACAGAATATTCAGTCTAACTCCAAAAAACTATCTACTACAAACAATAAAATAAATGGCTATCATGTAATAAAACAAGTCACTATAATTCCTCACAGGTTTATTTTTTTAGAAAAAACTTATGTAAAAATGAGTATATCATTTTCATTTGGAATAGATTTTCTGTATCTTTCAGATTAGAATAATAAATGAAATTGATTTTAAAAAATATTTTAAACTACTAAAGTTATACCACTATATTTCCAATCACATAGTTGCATATAATTAGAGTGGAAAAACATAAGTCTATTAAAAGTTTTATTTATCTAACATTTATGAAATCAACAAAAGCAAACAAGCATACAATTTGAATTATATGTTGACTTTAAAACTTCAGTAATTCATTATTTATTTTATACAGTGTTACAGGCAATAAACTGTACTAAATATCATTTAAATGTAAAGTTTTCTTCTCTATACAAAGAGGTTAATAGTCCAGTTGGGAAATGAGACATGCAAACACAAATTTACTATCAATATGTAAAGCATGTAAAAAAACACCAAATGAGGGCCTCCCTAGTGGCCTAGGGGTTACGTCTCAGAGCTATCACCACCATGGACCACCACCCAGGGAGCTAATCCATCTGTGGTACAAGACCTCTCCTGTCTGGTCTGCTGCTCCCTTTAGGAGTATATTTCAGTAGATCCACCTGTTCTTCTCCTCACTCTGTCTCTGGTGAATCCTCTCACCTACATCCCCACACATCTGGCCTACATCCCAGTTCTTCTACACAAAATAAATAAATGAAATCTTTAAAAAACAAATGATAGTAGAGAAAACCTGTGTTTCGATAAGCTACATTAGGGATATATTAACATGGGCAAGAAAACTGTGAAAGGAGAGTAAAGGCACATACCTTGATAGAATGACATATTGATTACTCTGTGAAAGGTCTTAAATTCTAGACTAATAAATGGTATTTTTCTTATAGATAAGGGGGGAGATATTAGTGCTTTAAACAGGGATACAAAATGAGAAAAGCTGAGTGTTAAAAACCGGATCAATTTTATGGTAAATTTAAGATGGCAGGGACTGGTTGAAGGAAGACTACAGATAGTTGCAATAGTACAGAAAAAAGAAGTAGGACACTTAGGAAAACATAAAGAACATGGTGAATATATAGAAACAAAAGGAGAGATATTGATGTCAGCCAAGATTACTCCAGAATTTTGAATTGAGAAGATACAGAATGACATAAAAAGATACAACAATTTTAGACACTATTATATTAGTAACTAGGTTTTAAATATAAGTCAAGTACTTTCTTATTCTCATGTAATAAAAAGTGAGGAGTGCACTGGAAGGCCAATAGTCAAACCTAAAGAACACAGGCGTAGGTACCAGGGGTTTCCAACATAGCTCAGTTACTTTCCAGTTCTGTAACCTTGGCCAACTTATTCAAGTGTTACCTGTTTTCTTGGATTTAAAATGGGAGAGATAAAAGTGTAGCAAGCTCCCAAAACAATCATAAAAATGAAGTGAGGTGATGAGTAGGCAGCAGATTGCCTAATATATATTAATATAGTAAGAGCTGCATAGAAGACAGTATCACTACAATTGCTGGGTTGTTGTTTTATTTTTTTTCCCTCTAGCTATTGCTCAAGATAAATGATAAACAGAAAAAAAAAATAACTGCCTGTGGATATATGGCTATCAATGGGCACTACAGTTTTTGATAAAGTTCAACAAACTATCCCCACACTACACCATTTAGTGAAAGCCAAACAAAACTCTATTATAATTTCAAATGCAAAAAGGTATTTTGTTAGGAGAGATGGAAAATTACTGCCTGCTTCTGATAACCTATGCCAACAGAAGAGCTTATTGGTGCAGATAATCAAAATCAACAAAAAATCTAACTAGCTGGACCAAGGTTCAACACTTACTCCCTGAGTTAGGAAAATCTGCTATGACACTAACCCCACCTGTTACAAAAGTATTCTCTTGCCAGAAATGCCATGCTCACCCTGGCAGGGTAACTCTTTGCCTCACCCAACTAGGTCAGGACTGCTTCTTTGGTTCAAATGAAAGACCAACGGACAGAGGTCAGTTGTGCATTACTCTCCATGACACAATTAACTAGCAATGCCCATAGTGAAGCTTGATAAAGCCATCTTTTGGCTAACAGTGCAAAGATAAGTCCAGATGCCTTTATTGATACTTCAAATCATGTACTTGACCATCAGAACAAACAATCATATATAGAAACTGTTACAGTGGCTACACCTCAGGACAGTAGCAGAAAAATGACCTATGGGGAAAGTGAGACTCATTACTGTTCATCTGTAAACTTAAGAAGTTTTTTTTTTTTTCCTAACTCATCGACATATGTCAGAGTAATATACCTAATTTAAGTTATATAATACTAAACTGTTGATAACAAGGAAGGGCAGAATCTATGTATTTTCACCTATCTCCTAGTCTAATTTTCGAGGGGGGCACTTCTACTCTTCTGGTATTTATTCTCATAGTTTTAAATCATAATAAATTGGGCCTCCCTGGTGGCGCAGTGGGTTAAGCAATACACTATGAAGCAAACCGCAGCCACTGCAGCACGAGTTCGATCCCTGCAGCCGGCCAGGGAGGGGACCCACATGACTTGGCAGACCTCTCCTGCTGTGCCCTCTGCTCCCCTCAGCAGTGTACTTCTGTTGATCGGCCTGTTCTGCTCCCCGCTCTCTGTGGTGAATCCTCTCACCCTCCCACACCTCTGGCCTGTACCCAGGTGCTTGTATGCATAAATAAATGAATCTTTTTTAAAAAGTTTTAAATCACAATAAATTGATTTTAAAATATTAGATACAATTTATTGGCATCTTATGTTAGTAAACACAGGATAACAATTTGGGTCAAACATCACTCATGTAACAACTTCGGCTAAAACATTAGTCAGTAGCAGTTTATTACATTGTGATGATATTTTTTTTCATAGTGAGTTTTACTTTCTTATAATTTTTAACGAAAGTAATATTGGGGTACTTCCATCAGGTATTACCACCATAGTGTACCCACCAATAACTCACTCTTATTCCACCACTACAGACCATTGTGCTTCTTTCTTCTTTGTACTTTACCCTCCCCTATCCTTTCCTTCCTTTGGTGTTTCAGTTCTGTAGTCAGCTATCAAGGGTTAGTTTTTCAACTTGTCATTATCTGACTATTCATTTAGTTACTTTATATTCCACATATCAGTGACAATATCTGGTATATATTTTTCTCCTTCTAACTTATTTTATTTAGCATTATCCTTTCATCCATCCATGTTGCCACAAACAGCATGAACTTATCTTTTTGGATCACTGAGTAATATTCCAATGTCTATATATACCACATTTTCTTAATCCACTCACTTGTTTGGGAGCATTTAGGTTGTTTCCATAGTTTAGCTATAATAAACAGTGCTGCAATAAACATGGGAGTGCAAGTTTACTTTAGAATTAGTGTTTTTGAAATTTTGGGGTAGATGCCTAGTAGTGGAACTGCTGGATTAAATGTCAGATCCATATTTAATGTTTTGTAACACCGCCATACTGTTTTCCATAAGGGCTGGATCAGTTTGCATTCCCACCAGCAGTGTAGGAGGGTTTCCTTTTGTCCACATTTCACCGGGACTTGTTTCTGCTGTTGACATGGATCATTCTCACAGGTGTAAGATGGTATTTCACTGTGGTCATCATTTGCATTTCTCTGATAATAAGTGATTGTGAACATTTTTTCATGTGCCTGCTGGCCATTTTATACATTGTGATAATTATGGAAATACTGTTCACTACTGAGACAAGTATTATTTTGCTTAATTTTCTTGTACAATATTTTATTATTTCTGGAGCTAACTGGCTAGTTTTTAATAGTCTACGTTTCTAGGTAACTGACATATTTTTCCCAAATGTTCAAACAGATCTGTCAAATATCCATGAATAATATTTTCAAATAATGAAACTCATTAGATAACTTCCCTTAATTTTTTTCCCTATATAAATTCTTCTTGATTTCTATGCCTGATATGTTAATATGTCTTTAGTCAAATATTACCCATGTTCCTATTAGAATTTCCTGTTTTCTGGGTGCCTAAAAGCCATCCTATTTTTTAGTTTGCTCCCTTTTTTAGTTGAAGCACATCCTCCTGGTAATTTTTCTCAGAAAGGGTACATGAATAATACATTTAAAAATATTTGCATGTCTGTAAATGCTTATATTCTATGCATACCCTCAACAGTCTGACTAGGTATAAAACTTATTTTGAAACTAATTTTCACTGAGAATTATTAAGGAACTACTCATCTTCAAGATTCTAATATTATAATTGAAAAGTCTTATGACATTCTGATTTTCAATGTTTGGCCTATCTTTTGCTTTTTTCCCCTAAAAACAGTTATGATCCTTTGATTTTCCCTGACATTTTTAAATTCTATAACTTTGGAATTCAGAATGGGCATTTTTTTATGCTTCATTCTGGGTTTTGAGTGGGCCCTATTCAGTCTGTCAGCTTGTTTTCTTTAGTTTGGCAAGTTCTCTTGTAATATTATTATATATTTTAATATCTCCTCCTCCTAAAACTCCTGGATATTGGTTTTTGGCTCTGTTGAATTAATCGTTCAATTTTCTTGTATTTTCAATTTCTTTGCCTTCTCTTTTTAGAAAATTCCCTTTACTTCATCTTCTAAAATATCTACTGAATTTAAGAAAATATTCCAACCATGTTTTCCACTTAAATAAGCTATTTCTTGTGTTTGTTTCACATGGTATTTTTGTTTATGGATTTGATATTTATCACACGTGTTAGAATATTACAGTATTTTATGTATTCCTGTCTGCTTGTTATATATTGCTTCAGTCTGCATTAGACACTCCATTATTTTAGAAACTTTTCGCAAATACAGGTTGATACTTGATTATTTTTCTTATTGAAGAATGAGGTGGTTAATAAAAAATTGTACAGAATGTTTTTGAGGGTGATAGTTTATAGTTCAGCAAATATTCACTTCCATCTCCCTTCCATATTCTAAGTGGGATATACTATCTCTCCTCATTGATTTTGTGCTTGGCCATCTGATTTCATTTGGTTAAATTTTCATAGCTATAGAGTAAGTAGACGTCATCAATATGTTTATGTGGTTTGGCTATATTTTTGTATTCTGGTGATTCTCCATGAGAAAACACACCTGGATAGTTGCTTTCCTTTTTGCCTGGACCACAGAAAAATACATGTAGTGTTAAAACAAACACAAAGTATAGCCCAAACAACCCACAACCTAAGATAGATCCATAAATCAAATGCAGTTTAGATCAGTCAAATCTCAGGTGACCTGGAGATTCATAAACATAAACATAAATGATTATTACTGTCCGTCATGAGGTTCTTCAACATAAAATGTTTGGCAAGCCATTTTAAATGACTAAGGAGTACTACTACAGCACATTTCCTTAGAATTTATCTTTGAAACAACTGCATGAAACAGAAATGAAGGTGCTCTGGGTCATTAAAAAAAGAAAATGTTGACCAAGAATATTGAATGATTATCCACAGAAGTAAACCTAACTGTTGAATCAGGTTGTCTCCCTCTACACCATACCATACTTTAGATATTGACCTTCAATCTTTTTTTCCTTTTCTTTTTTAAACCAATATTCAAAGTAAGAAATTAATTTTATATCACAATTTAGAAACTTACATACTCTTGCATATATATAAATATAAGTAGCATTTTGTAAAACAATATCAATTCTTTGTAATTTTGAGACATTCAGATATTTCTCATTCCTTCTTATTCTGTTGCACGTCTTGAAAAAAAGCAAAAATTCTGGCTTCAATACATGAATTAATTCACAAGCACCACTTATTTTTTTTACATTTTATTTATCTATTTAAATTGAGGCAATATTGGGGTATGCTCATGAGGTATCACCACCATAATGCATTCACCACTCACTCACCCATATTCTACCACTACAAAACATAATGCTTCCTT
The DNA here is from genome assembly GCA_019455555.1 of Galemys pyrenaicus. Lineage (NCBI taxonomy): Eukaryota > Metazoa > Chordata > Mammalia > Eulipotyphla > Talpidae > Galemys > Galemys pyrenaicus. Next base: position 771,330 of record JAGFMF010011407.1, on the reverse strand, counting down.
CCCTCTGTTATTATTCTTCCCGCACTTGATGATTCTGTTCTGTAGTTAGCTATCAAGGTTTCATTTTTAAGCTTGCTTTTTCTTAGTTTAGTAATTTTATATTCCACATATTAGTAACAAGGACCATTTTCAAAAATTGTACGCTTCTGATAATTTATACATATACATATCACAGAAATTAAGTATAAACGGTTTCATGGGACAGGAATCAAGATGTTGTCAAGGGAGTATCCTTGCTTTGCTCCTGAGAGGATCATTTAACCATAAATCAGAGGGACACTACACAGAGAGTTCGATAGCTTGGAGCAAAGCTAGTATATCCCTTGGACATTGGGGATGAGCACAAACTGTGACAGGGAAGAAACAGAAAACAGAGACAAAATTCAGTGAAGTGGTGGTTGTTTGTGAGAAACATTGAGTAGCTACATTCCAAAAGTGGCATACATCTGCAGGCTGCCAGCTCAGAGAGGAGAATTTAATAGTGTAGAAGCAAATGTCTTCACTGAAGGAAAATGCATGGTGAGGCTAGAATGCTCAATGCAGGTGGGATTACCAATGAAAAGAATAGCAACAGTGTATTGGATTATACTGACCCTCCTGCACTACTGGGAATTAGTATTTACTTTGTAAGTACAATGGCAGCTTGTAAATTGCAGAGTTACTAGTCAGGAACTGGAGAAAAGGCGGAAAATTAATATAATTTTTTATAATATAAGAGTAAGCCAGTCTCTCCACATTCAGCTAAGTGACTAGTGCCCTCCAAACCTTTCCTGCAACCTTTTGATTCAGCAAATTCAAGGTAAGATTTCCATGCCATGGAAATTGGCAAAGGCCAAAAACATCAATTGTAAAGTAAAATGCAATGCAAAGTAAAAGTAGTTCAACTCCCTAAATTACTGCTATAGATACTTTTTTAAAAAAGGGAATGGACAAACAAAAATAAAATGACAAATGGCATTTTGAGACCTCAAGGAAAAAACAACTATCTACAGCATGAATTCTCTCCCTAAACAAATCTCGCTCTCCCAGAAGGTAAAAAGGAAATGACACAAAGTGATTTCTAAAACATCTTGGCATACATTTTCTACGGGCTGAAGACACAAATAACAAAGACATGGGAGAAGAATCAGATGGCTTATATTTCTTCAGCCTCATGTCCTATATTATCACATCTTTGAACACAATGACTTTACACTGACGTAAGAATAAACAGGGCATTTGATCATTTAGCCTTCCAATAAATAAGAAACATTTGCATGAAACTTCAGTTTTCTTTATTGATTTGAATATGGGTATTAAATCAATACTTACTCTAAACAAATATTCTTTAAAGAATTTTAAGAAAATTATTTTTCTTAATGTTTTTCTTTAATAGTAAGTGAAATGCCACTTACTGATCAGTTATGTTCAAAAGTACTTCCTCAAGAATGGAGGTAGTGTACTCCCAAACTTCAAACTATACTACAAAGCCAGAGAAATTAAAATAGTATGGTATTGATACAAAAACAACACACAGACCAATGAAATCAAATTGAAAACTCAGAAATAAAGTCACATATATATGGCCAACTAATCTATGGCACAGTGAAAGTCTCTTCAATAAATAGTGCTGGGAAGTAGACAGCTATATGCAAAAGATTTAAACTAGATTACTACCTCACATCACACACAAAAACTAACTCAATGGATAAGACTTGAATATAAGACCTGAAACCATAAAATACCTAGAAGAAAGCACAGACACAACACTTATACCACATATCTTGGAAACAACTTTGAGGACTCATTCCCAGAAGCAAAGAAAATGAAGAAAAGACAAACAGCTGGGACTCCAACACTAAAAAGCACAGTAAAAGAGACAATAACCGAAATGAAAGACAACCTAAGGATTGGGAGAAAATATCTGCACTCCATACAGCCGTTAAGGGACTGATCACAAAGATCTACAAAGAGCTTACATAATTCAACAAAAGCAAAGAAAATAACCCATTCAAAAAAATGGGCAGAAGAAGTAAAAAGACACTTTTCCAAAGAGGAAAAGTAAATGGTCAACAGGTATATGAAACAATGCTCAACAGCACTTATAATCAGGGAAATGCAAATCAAAACTACCTCACTCTAGTAAGAAAGTCACATGCTAAAAAAAGCAACTGGCAACCACCATTGCTGTAAATGATGTGGAGAAAAAGGTACCCTCTTACACTGCTAGTGGGAATGCAAACTGATATATCCACTATGGAAAGCTGTGTGGAGGTTCCTCAAATTATTAAAAATGGATCTATCAGGTTACCCTGATATCCCACTCCTAGGAATTTACCCAAAGAACACATTAATTTTTGAAAGAAAACCTGTACTCCTATGTTTATTATAGCACTATTTACAATAGCTAAGATACGGAAACAACCTAAATGCCCCAAAACAGACAACTGGATAAAAAAGATGTGGAGTATATAAACAATGGAATACTATTTGGCAATAAAAAAAAGATAAACTAATGCCATTCATAGCAACATGGATGGAGCTAGAAGGTATCTTGTCAGTGAAATAAGTAAGGAGGAAAAATTAAAATATCAGATGGTTTCATGTATAGGAGGAATATAGGGAAACTGAACATAAGGTCAATAAAAAAGAGACAAAGCTTAACAAGCAAATTATAGATCTGAGGCATATGGCAGGAGAGGGGGAGTAAGAGAGATCAAAGCAGGGGAGGGAAGAGCACAAGGGACTGCAGTGTTGGTGCAGGGTGATGTGGTGGTGGGAAATTCAAGGGGTAACACCTGAGGGAAGAAATCAAACATTGTACAAAAATTAATAGCAATGTAAGAAAATAAAAGTTTAATCAATATATAAAGTAACTCTCAGTCAAAATAAATGTTAAGAACAGGTAAGATGGAACTATGGCAATAAAAAAAAAAGAAGTAACTTTTGACAAAGAATGTATCTAAAGAGAAAAGAGATTTAGACATCTGATATGAAGTTGAATATGTTGTAGTGTATCAATATAGCAGACATTTTGGTTAAGCCAACCTTATGCTATTGATAAGTGATGCCCAAAGGTTCATTCAGTCAAAAATAAGAATCATTTTAGCTCTATGGTTGGAGAAGTGGGAAAAAGAATCCTTTTGCAGTCTCATGAATGTAAGTTTCTGATCATCATAAACAAAATATCAGGCCATTCATAAAGACTGGAATGTTTTCTTTTGAAATATTGAGGGAATTGTGTGTATATATGTGTGTATTTCTGTCATAAAAAAGAAAATCCTGCTATTTTTTGCCATACTGTTGGATCTTGAAGGCTATTTGCTAAGTGAAGTAAATTAGAGAAAAGACAAATACTGTACAATTTCATTTACATGTCCATTCTTATAAAACTGAACACAAAATACAGAGAACAGATTAATGGCTGCCTGGCGTGGGTTGTGTAGTTGGGAAAAATGGATAAATGGCATTAAAATGTATAAATCTCCAATTTAAAAAAATTTTTAAATGCACTTACAAGATAAATGTAATGTAATGTACATCATGCTGTCTAAAGTTGGTGATATTGTATTATATATTTAAAATTTGCCCAGAAACCAAATGTTATGATTACAAAGTAACTATGTGAGGTGTGGTAATCATTTTATAATATATATATGTCAAATCACCATGTTGCCTGTCTAAAAGGAATATGCTATATCTCAATAAAACTGGAAAAAATTTAAATTGATGTATTTACATATACTTAAATGCATACATGTTTAAGATATGCATCTATTAAAATCTTACAAGTAAATGTAAATTAATATATTCAAAATTAACTTTGAATGTTATTTAATAAGATAAATAGGGTATCTAATTTTTAAAAGCCAAGTCAGAAGAAACTGATTGTTCATTCCATACTTTCTTAAAAATAGGGCCATGATCCTTCCATTGAGAAAGAGAATAGGGTAGTCTATGAAAATAAACCCACTGTTTCTGAGGTGAGAGACACCAACTCAAAGGGGTCTTAACCTGTATGTCTAACAAATGAACACAATTATTAAAAAAAAAAAAAAGTTGGATGTCATTCTAACACAATCCTCTTGAAAGCACTTCAAAGGAATTTTGCTTATTATAATAACTATATTCAAAAGAAAAATAAAGATGGAGTTTCTTCTCTCAAAATGAACTCTCTAGCAAAAACAGAAAAGTCTTTTGTAGGATGGTACAACCCAACATAAATATAAATGATCTTTTGAAAATCAAGAGTCATTTCATATGCTTTATTTCTTATGAAATATGAATAATCTAATGAGTACAAAAGCTGGAAGACAGAAAAATTATTAAATAAAATTATCTAAAACTCCTTACTCAAATATTCAAGACATATTGACTTTTATCAACATTTGAAAATTACCTTATCACTGAAAAAATCACCCAAAGCAAAACTAAAATAAAATAATTACAGTTTAGGAAAACAAATTGCCCTTAGATAAAGCACAATAAATATTTTTGATTATCTACTATGCACTAAATAAATGCCAGGTAATGTACATTATGTAGATACATCTATAACTTATGTATTTAAATTAAGGTTACATATATGGGCCCAATGGCCATAAGTTAAATGAAGTATAATTGCAATTTTTACATTATATTACTATATTTGATATAATTTTGTTCACAACAAAGAGCTGTATAAGTCCATAGAGAAACAATATACCATACCTCAAGAATATTCAGAACAAAATTACAAAGACGTGGAAGAGTTTTTCTTCCTTCGGTTACAGAATTCAAACTTGCTGAAATAACTTAAAATAAATGGAAGAATACAGAGAAAACTTAGACAAGTATATGAATGCCATGAGAAATATAACCCATGAGGCTGGCAAGGGGGAACTACCATATAACCTGTGAAGGTACCACAATTAAGCTAACAATGGACTTCTCTGAAGAAAAACTATAGGCAAGAATGGAATTATGTCTTCCAAATATTCAGTGATAAAAGCTGTCAGGACAGCTTCAAGGCTCTTCTGCCTCTATGAGGGAGAAATAAAGGCCTTCTCAGACACAGAGAAACTGTAGGAGGTTGGAAATATCTGACTGCCTCCACCAAGAATGTTGATAGGAGCTCTCATATCAAAATCATAGAGAGGAATGTATCCCAAGAACTGAAAAAGAAAAGACCAAACCTCTAAAACCAAGGGCAAAATGGCAGCACAGACTTTCATATACTAATAATGACTCTAAATGTAAATGGGCTGAACCTACCAATTAAAAGTCACAAGTATTGGGGCCTCCTTGGTGATATTGGGGTTGAAGTCTCAGTGCTATCAAGCCATCATCAGTCACTGAAGTATGAGTTTGATCCCTGGGAGCTAATCTACATAGTGCAATAGACCTCTCCTCTCTTGCCTGCTGTTCCCCTCAACAATGTATTTCAGTAGATCTGCCTGTTCTGCTCCCCACTCTATCTCTGGTGGGATTCTCTCACCACCAGCACCTCTGGCCTACACCTTAGTTCTTGTATACATAAATAAATAAAAATAAATCTTTAAATAATAAGAAGAAAATAAAAGTCACCAAGTATATACCTGGATTAGGAAATAGAATCCAACTTCCGCTGTATCCCTAAAATGCACCTGAGCACCAAAGATAAACATAGTCTGAGAAAAAAAGTGCTAGAAAACAATCCTACAGCAAATGGGACAAAAAGGAAGGCAATGGTAGTCATATTTATATCAGAAAAAATAAATATCCAGTTAAAAATGATAACAACAGACAGATACAGACATTATATAATGATTAAAGGAACAATATGTCAGAAAGACAATACTCAGCAATGTATACTAACCAAATTTAGGAGCTCCAAAATATATTCAGCAATTATTATTTGATTCTGAAAACAGACACTGCAAAAAAACACATCTGTGGTAGAAGACTTCAATATCCCACACTTGACAATGGACAGATCAACTAGACAGAAAATAAATAGAGACATAATAGCCTTAAACAAAGAACTAGACAACACAAGCTGAATAGACAATTATAGGGCACTATATTACAAAAAGGCTGAATACACAATCTTTTAAGTGCATGGGACAATCTCCATAATTGAGCACATATAAGTCACGTACCACAAATTCATATGAATGCAAACTTACAAAAAACACCTTTTCTGACCATAAAGGTGAAAACCTAAAAATTAATTACAAAAAGAAAGCAGGGAACACTTCCAACACATGGAAACTAAACCACAGGTTACTAAAAGACTGAGTTAATGAGGAAAACAAATTAAAAAACAAAAAAATACCCAGAGACAAATGACGATGAGGACACAACCATTTAGAATGAGTGGGAGACAGCAAAAGCGGTACTAAGCAATCCAAGGCCACATCAAGAAATAAGAAAGAATTCAAATAAATAGCTTTATCTCCCATCTTGAGGAACTATTAAAAGGAGAACCAACAAAACCAAAAGCCAATAGGTAGAAGAAAGGAAATAATAAAAGTTAGAGCAGAATAAATTAAATAGAAATCAAAGACACAGTCCAAAAGATTAATGAAACCAAAATATATTTCTTCCAAACTATAAACAAGAGACAAAACTCTGGCTAGAACATGAATGAAAAAAATGTAAATAAACAGAGTCAGAAATGAAAGTGGAGAGGTTACAACAGATTGTGCTGAAGTTCGGAGTATAATAAGAGACCACCATGAGGGGGGTTATATGCCAGTAAGTACAATAGTCTTGAAGAGATGGACAGATTCGTAGAATTATACAACCACCTGAGACTGAACAGGGAAGAAGCAGAAAATATGAATAGACCAATCACAAGCAAGAAAATTCAAACATTAATCAAAATTCTCTGAAAATACAAAAGTCCAGGACCAGACAGCTTTATATGTGACATCTATCAAACCTTAAAGGATGATGTAATAATACCTGCTCAAATGTTGCCAAAAAATTGAGAGAATAAATACTTCCAAAAACATCTTGAGGTCAACATTATGATAATACTAAAACCAATCAAAGACATCACCCAAAGGAAGACAACTATAGAGCAATTAAATAATTTCCCTAAAAAGCACAGATGCAAAAATCCTTAATAAATCTTAGCAATGCAACAATGCTTAGGAATCCAACAATGCATTAAAGGATGATACCATGACCAAATGGGATTTATAATAGGTAAACAGAATGGTTCAAAATCTGGAAGTCAATCAATGTAATTTAACACATCATCCACAACAAAAAAGACAAAGACCATATGATTATATCAACAGATGCCAAGAAAACATTTAATGAGATTCAACACTCATTATCCTCAAAACACTGAGGATAAATGGAACTTACCTTAACAAAATGGCATATATTACAAACCCAGAGCTAACATCATTCTAAATAGCAAAAACTGAAAGCTTTTCCACTAAGATCTATTACAAGACAGGATGTTCACTCTTGAAGCATTACCTTCTCCCACATTCCAGACAACCCACCCTTGCCACCCACTGTCCCTACTCCTTAGTTTTTCTTCCTAGAACTCATTACCATCGTCATTTATCTACTTTTTTAAAAAATTTATTTATTAATTAAATTTGACATCATTTGTAGTCCCCAGAGGGTACCCACCACCATTTCACCGGTGCACCATCATGGTAATGGAAGTCCCAACTAAAGTAATTAGGCAAGAGAGAGAAGGAAGAGTATAAAAGGAATCCAAACTGGGAAAGAAGAAAAACTAACTTTGCAGACATAATATAATTCTAAGAGCGCGTAAGACTCCATTGTAAAGCTAATTGAAACAATAAATCAACTCAGCAAAGTAGCAGGTTATAAAATCAATACACAAAAATCAGTTCCCTTTCTATATGTACAAAATGAGCTAGAAGAAAAGAAAATAATATAATTTATAATCACACAGAGAAAAAAAAATATCTAGGAATAGATATAACCAAGCAGGTGAAACATCTATGCAATGAAAACTATAAAACATTATTAAAAGAAATAGAAGAGGACACAGAGAAATGAGAAGATACCCCTTGTTCATGGATTGGAAGAATCACCATTGTCAAAATGGCTAGCCTATCTAAGTATTATTCAGTGCAATAAATTCAATAAAAATTTTAATGTCAATCTTTCAACGTCAATAAATGGAACAAAAACCACTAAAATTCATATGGAACAACAAAAACCCTGAATAGACAAAGCAATCCTGACCAAGGAAAAGGGGAGAAATGGAAGCATTACACTGCCAGACTTCAAGATATATTGTAAAACTATAATAATTAAAACATTATGGTAATGGATTAAACACAGACACAGAAACCAATGGAATAGAATTGAGAGCCCAGGAATAAATACAAAATTAAATAGTTTTTAGAAGTTTGTTCAAAATTGATACTATTCCCTTAAATGATTTGAAGAATACAAGTCATTACTTTGGATAATTTCTATAATTTCTTCTATTTTCTGATTATGTTGCAAGTGTGATATTTTTCAGATACTTTGATTGGTATACCAGATACTTTAACAAGTATACCAATAAAATATTTAAGTATGCTTTTCAAAGTTAAATATTTTTAAGGTAGATATAAAAAGTGCTGACAACTATAAAATCACAACTTCCAAAGAAAACTGATGACCAAATCTGCTATTTCTCTAATAAGCACATTTATTCAGTTATTATATCAGTTATTAAAAATTGTGTAAAAATAAAGTTAGTTCATTTACTTTTAGTCAGAAGTGAAACTGGCAAAATTACTTTCTCTCTTAGAAAATTCACAAATTTTCATTACTTTTAATAAGAACAAATTAAAAATCATTAATCATGTTAATTTCTTATGAGTTTTCAAAAAACATTTAAGTATTGATTCCTAAAGGGAAAGTACAAGGAAGATTTTAGGTTATTTTGCATTTCACTTTCAAGATGTTAAAGTATTTTTAATTTATTAAATAAAATTCCTCTTCTTTATATATTGTGGTGACTATATTTCTACTAAAATGTATACCTACCAAAAGGATGCTAAAACATCTGGGGAGATCATAAAACATTTGGGAGTTAACTCCCATGTTTACATTAAATCTTTGTTTAATAAAAATACAAAAAGACTTAAAAAAAAAAAAAAGACAGCTTTAGGAATAGAAGATTCCTCTGTCATCACATTTACATTCTTTTTTTACAGAAGGAAGCACTGGGTCCACTGAGATTAAAGGACTCTAAATCCACTCAACGGAACTTGAACCCAGGCTTCAGACTCTTCACAGATACCCATTTGCCTTCAAATGTGGAATAAAGCCAAAGCAAAATGCTAAGTCAGTTACATGCACAAACAAGTTTCTATTGGCAGTGATTAATTTTTAAAACACAATAAAGAAAACACATCATCTGTTTCTCCTCTGACAACTGTTATTCAACAAGAAGTTTTTCTTTTTGCTCTGTGCACTCTTATTAGTAAAATTCTGTCAACCTCTGACAATCAGAACAAATGTAGTAAGATTCAGCTGCCACCCTTTTATAAACAAGTTTTATAAGACCAAACATATCATATTTCTTAATTTAGAAAAAACATTTTTCACTTTGGTCTTATTTTTATCAATATTACTGTTAAGCACAGATACTAGGGCAAAATAATTTTTTTCTTTTAAATGAAGAAAATCTCATTTAGACCCAAAAAATTTTCTAGCATTTCATTTCAAATGGAATGATCTCATTTTATAAGAAACCACATTTTAGCTTTTTACTAAATCAGTTTCAAATGAATAAGAAAAGCAGTATGTATGTATAAACCACTGAATAGTACTGAACCTCTTAAGAGTACTGAGTCTCTGAGGTCACATCTCTGATACTCAGTTTCTGTTATCCTTGGTGTGCCTGATTACACATGACACAACATCAATGCTCTTTCTGACTATAAACATCTAAAGAGAATAAGAGCAACTATTACTGAAAGCATACTCATAGCATTCAAACTTACGACTCTTCACTGAACACTTATGTTTGGATTGAAAATATTCTTAACATTAAAACAGCATGTTTGTATTCAACTCACCTCTTAGCTGCTATAGGTTACACAAAAAAATGAATCTTGTTCTACTGGAAAACTGGACAATATAACCTTATTTTGCTGGAAGGTTTTCACCAAAATTAATGATCTTATATGAGAGGAAAAGCAATATTTAACAACAAAGCCAGGTTATTTTTAGAGCTATAACTGATTAAAATAAAAAAAGAAAACCTTCTGTACTGAGACATGGTGTACGTGATCTCACCTTACGGGGAGTGTTTAGAAAATTCACTTAGCTGTGGGCTATATAAATATTTCTGTAAAATTCTATTTGGGGGCTTAAAAAATTTATTGCACTTCATTTTAACTTAAAAAACCCCATATTTTATAACTAATTTCAGCAAAAAACATCCGATGTAAAGAAGATGCTTTCATTAATTAATATTATAAGTGTCTCTTCAAAATAAACAGTATCCACATACAAAGGAATAAATTCATATGTTCAGTTTATTGACCATCTATCCAATCATAACAATTCTACAATGTGCACAGCTTTTCATAGTTTAGCAAACACTTTAATAAATACTATGAAATTTATATGCTATGGCCATAATAAAGAGTAATGGTTAGGACAGCACACATTAGAATTGAGGTAATTAACATAAAATAAAGTTAGTGAACTTCAGGTATATTACAGTCACTGGACTTATGTATATGGATAGAATACTTTTAAAAGGAAAGTAGACAGATATAATGAATAAAAGAAATCTCAAAAAGTGATGTTAGAGACTCCAGGTCCTCAAATATCCAATATAATTCATTTATCCAGATTACTTAAATGAAGAAATTGGAATCTCGGTCAAGCCCATTTCCTTCCTTCCGTCAGGAATTTCTCAACACATGTTTAAATCCTACCAACTACAAATCTGCTCCATATTTACAAAGACACTTTGATTTCTTAGTCATCAGGCCTAATTTCTTCACTATCTGCCATCAGTGGCAAATGTCATCAATCTTCAGTCACATGGATTAGTAATACCTAAGTACACTACTTACACATAGTAGTTACAAAAGTAAATATCCTGACTTGACTAATATTATTCTGAAGGAGGTTAAACAATTCATGTTTTTAAAAAATCCATATAGAAGACAGAATGGAAAATTCAAGTTACAAGGAGATCTTTAGCTATAGGTCACAAGGCTCTGCTCTATGCTATACTGTTTAAACTTTATTGAGAACATCAGTGATGTACTGATTAAATTTGCCTCTGACAAAAACCTGAGAGGAAAGATTTATTATGGTAAGATGTGAAAAGAGGATCCAAAAGTATAGGTCCAAATTATAAGTGATGACATTTCAAAGAGATAAATGTAAATACCCATATTTACTACCCAACACAATAAACATGCATGAGTAATATTAACTATATTTAAGCTCTATAAGAGTTCACAATTAGATATTTTCAACAAATACATAATCCCATAAATAACTGGCACTGAAGCCAGAAAAATATAAGCTTAGTTGATAGTTTCACTTCTATATACCAGCTAGGTCACATCAAAAAAAATCATATTTAGCTATCATTTGACTCTGGAAATATAAATCTAGACTTCTTTCCAAGTTTTGGAGACTGTATACTCTGATTTACTTGTCTTTTCTCATCTATCCACCCAACAACCCATACATCTAATCACTGTGAACCTAAATGAATGCTAGGCACTGAAAATACTGAAATAGAAAAGAGAAGTAAGAGTATATAACCTCAAATAAAATATTCAAGGTTCTGGGCTCCTCTAACATGCTCTATCAGACTTCCCAAAAGGTCTTGACTTGTTATGGCAGGAGAGTAAAGGTCATTTCGGAAGATCACAGCCTGATGAACAAAGGCTACCTAGACTGGCTTCCGTGATGAGACATTCTTGCTTCTCCCCTACCCTTAACTTCTCTGCTTCCCTGTGGTTCCCAGCTAGTGCAGCCAGAGAATGCAGGACAAGTATCCCCTGAAGAACACTGCCTGCGAGCAAAGGGCAAATAGGTTTTCTGTGCCTGGCTTTGGGAGTTGGGAAAGGCGATTTTTTAGTTCTTCCTGCTGCTACCACTTGTATAATCAGAGCCTGGAGTCTGCCTGGAGAAATCAGAATCTGCTAAGCAAGGGGCACCCTGGATGTTTATGGTTGGTCTCTTTGGCCAAAAGAAGTACCACCTCTCCCCTACACAACCTCTGGGCTTCAGCTCCCAGCCAGTGCAGCCTGAGAGAACATGACTCCCAGGAGAACATCCCACTGAGCAAGACGCACAAGTATTACAGAAAGGTAGAAGCAGCAATCCAAGAAACAACAGCTAGACCTATTTGGTATGGCAGTACCCTTAACAGCTACATGGTTCACAGCTACCCACAGTACCTTACCTGGGGCTGGTATTCACAACTTTTTCCCTCTACTCCTTCATGTGTTTGAGCTTCAGCCTCAGCCTCAGGAAAAGGCACTACCCACCAAATCTGCAGACTTCAGAACGAGGCTATAGCCAAAGAGTTAGTTGCAAGTTGGGGCTTCCAAAGGAGCACCACTGGGGGAGTCTGCTTTGATCTGCTTAACCAGACAGTGATTAAATGCAAATTATTCCCTCTTCTCATGCAGGTGCAGCACAGAGGGAGGCTCATGCCCTTAGAAATCCGAAGCAATCTCCACACATCTGTACCCTCAGTGCACTGAGCGAAGGCTAGACTCTTGGACCCCTCGCCAAAGCTGACTCTTATGCTCCAATTATTCTGATCAGAGATGTGGATTCAATAAACAATACAATAGAAAACCGAGTACCCAAGGCCAACATGATAGTGAATGCCCTGTGACCTAAAATTCTAACTACAGACAGTTACAGTAGGCTCGGGAAGAAAAGCAATCTACCTTATTTCATAGGAACAATCACGAAGTACCAAACAGAATGAAGATGTACCTACCCTACGCAAGCTCTTTCAAAAAATTGAGAAAGAAGGAATACTACCAAATATGTTTTATGAAAACATTAAACTAATACCAAAAACAAACAAAGACAACACGAAAAAGAAAACTACAGGCCAATCTCTCTAATACTGATGCAAAAATACTCAATAAAACCCTAGCCAATGGAACCAAACAATGGATTAAAAGGATAATACATCATGACCAATTGGAATCTATTCCAGGGGCACAAAGATGGTTCAACATCCAAAAATCAATTAATGAAATCCAACACATCAACACAAAAAGAAAAATAAAAGCCATGCAATCATATCAATAGCTGCTGAGAAAGCATTTGACAAAGTTCAAAATACATTTATGATGAAGGCCTCAAAATTCTCAGGATAGAAGGAATATACCTTAACATAATAAAAGCCATATTCAACAAACCATAGCAATATTATTCTCATGGTGAAAAGCTCAATGCCTTTCCTTTAAGATCAGGAACAGGACAAGAATGTTTACTCTAGCCACTGCTTTTCAGTATAATAGTGGAAGTCCTAGCCAGAGCAATAAGAAAAGAAGAAGACATACAAGGAATTCAAATAGGGAAAGAAGAAGTAAAACTATTACTATTTGTAGATGATATGATAACATACTTAGAGAACCCGAAAAACTTCACAGACAAAATAATTAGAATAATAACTAGTTTAGTAAAGTAGCAGGATACAAAATCAACAATCTGCTTGCTCTGCTTCCTGCTCTCTCTGATGAATCCTCTCACTCCCCACACCTCTAGCCTGTATCCCAGTTCTTGTATGAATAAATAAATAAATCTTTTTTTAAAAAATGTTAAAAATAATTGCCATATAACTGAGAAATTCCACTTTGAGTTATTTATATAAAGAAAACACTAATTTGAAAGGAAAAATACACCTTTATGCTTTTTGCAGAAATACTTACCATAGCCAAAATAGGTAAACTACTTAAATATCCATTGGTGAGTGACTGGATAAAGAACATGTGCGAGAAATAGATATGAGAACATGTGAGATCAATGTATGTATATAGATATATGTGTATATGTATTATATAATACACACACAAAGGAATATTATTCATCCATAAAAATAAAATCTTGCCATTTATAACAACATATGCATAAAACTTGAGAAGATTATATTCAAAAGTGAGTAAGTCAAGTAAAGAAAGACAAATACAGCATGATTTCCCTTAGATGGGAGATAAACACAACAAATTAACAAAGCCAAGATTTGGATTAAGATTCTTGCAGCAGAATGGTAGTTACCAGAAGAGAATGGTACAGGAGGTCAGTAAAATGAGTAAAGGGAGTAAATTGTATGGTAGTTCATGGAAATTAGATTTTTGGTAGTGATCATAATGTAGGCTACACAGATGCTGAAAGATAAAACCATCTATCTGAAACTTATGTTATAAACCAGTGTTATCCCAACCAAAAATTGCAAGCTTCCTTTATAAATTATAGATACAAAGTCTCTTAGATATTATTTACAAAACCTTTTCTTCCACTCTGTGGGATTTCTTTCCATTTACTTTGAAGCACAAGAGTTCTTTAATTTTATGATGCCCAATTTATATATTTTTATTGTTGCATTCTGTGTCAAATATAAGAAACCATTGCCTCATCTAAGCTAATGAAGATTTATTTTTATGTTCTTTTCCAAATATTTTATAAGTTTATGTGTCTTTTATTCACTTTGAGTTAATTTTTGTATATATATAGGGACGGGACTAACTTCATTCATTTACATGTGGATATCCTGTTTTCCCAGCAACATTTGTTGGAAAACCATTTTTTCCTCATTATTTTTTCTTGTTACCCTTGTTGAAAATTGATTTGACTTTTGAATATAATCTTTTTAAATGCTCTCCTGTGACAGCAAGTCACCCCTTTACTGAATCCTTATTTAACTTCCTCACCAGGCTATAAAAGTTAAATGAACAATATCTATTTTTTTTCTTGTTAAAACCCATACGCCTATTTGAGAGTGGTACTTAATAGGTACTTTATCAATAAACAGTTCTTTCTCCTCTGTATTCTTAAGATCTCCCTACAACGTTTTACCACTCTTGTATTGTTGGCTGCCATTCTCTTTAAGACATGAACACTCCTTTGCAATTTAATGGGAATTTTCAACCCCAGCTTGACTTATGATTCCTAAAACCAGGTAAATGCTAATACTTGTTTAATATATTACCATAGATAAAGGGTAGGGAAGAAGAAAATATCAGAACTTCAGTTGTAAGTAGAGATATCTATACAAAGACTTTTACATTTCTCTTGCAGAAGAATAACTCTCATTCAGAATCTCTTAGGAATGGCAGTAGGCAGGACAGAAATAAGGATATACTACTTTTTCTCTAAAAATTAAATGTTAGTGTAACTGATCCACTAAGTACAGATGTTAACAGTGAAAAGGATTAAATTATATTGACTATCTGTTAAGAGGAATAATAAGGACCTAAACACCTTGCAATCTTGTAACCATCATGAGCAACCTACAGTTACCTCTAGAATCTCTATTTAGGGTAGTCTGTCGTACTGGATTCCAATGTGAGTCAGGAAAATATGCCAGTGATATGTGAAATTTCCATTAGAATTAAGAGTTGTTGTTTTTAATTCTGATGCTTAAAAAAATACACAGAAACTTAAATGTCATCATATCCTGGATCATCTGGGACATCTAGAATTGCCCAACTTGTGTATCTAGAACTGCCAACCTCATATATAACTACATTTATGAGATTACCAAGTGAAAACTGAAAGTGAAAGCATTAACTGTAAATGCTGAGCTTCTACTACAGTAATACAACTATGTATTCTGGGAATCATGCTTTCACATGGATATGAAACCCTTACTAAGAATATTTAATTCCACAGCTTTCATGAAAGCCACATAGTCTTCTAATTTGGACAGTTTGCTATTGCCTAAAATCTTTTCAGTAGAACCTCATCCTTAATTCAGAGCAGAGTTTTAATACTTACTGCAAATTAAATGATGTCTGCCTTGTCATTAAATTCAACTATTTAAAAGGCTAGAAATTTTATTGTTCTACCATTAATCATAATGAAAAGAATGTCCTAAAATTGCTGATGACAGTAAAATTATTACATTTAATAAAAGTATCATTCTTATAAAACAGTGAATAACTAGAAAATTTGGAATAACACTTGAGACTCCATATAATCATATTTTTATTGATTTTATTAATACTTAATTCATTACAACAGAGAAATATTTTCTGATTCTAGAAATAGTATTCAGAGTTGAAAAAAAGCTTAGCTATCCCTTATCCAAGCTTTTCACTTCACTTGGAAACAACTTGAGGATCTAAGAAGTTTGCTCAATAGGTTAGCAATAGCTGAAAAGCCAAATGAAGAAGTCAAGTATTTGGATTCATAGTTCATAGGTAAAATAGTATACTCCATGTTTCACCTTCAAGCATTAGTCATCATAAATCATTAAGATAACCACAAATTATTTCTAGATAACTAGTCCTACTTGATTCTAGTATTGTTGGTAAATAGTATTTTTGATGTTATCTGCAATTAAAAAATCTAAAAATCATTCAATTACATGGAAAACAATACAAAGGACCTCTGCAAATATTCCCGATATAATATGACCTATATATCTCAATGCAGGACATACAGTATAAGTAGGCAGTTAATTTTGGAATCCGAACCTTCAAGAAGACTAATTCCTGTGGCAGTCTTTTGAAAGATATGGCCCTTGACACACTGAGGTCAAATCACAGAAATATACCATGAAATCAAAAGATATACATGCTTCTTGAACACATCTTCCTTCCTCCCATTCCCTCAACCCCATTCCTTTCCTCAAGCTAATATATTGGGTCTTCCAGCCCAAATAACCTTTTCCCGCATGCTTGTGAGGTAACATCCTAACCATCCTTCAAGGCTGCGACACATTTCCCTCTTATAAATCTCCATATCCTTTTGTAATTTACTGATGATAGTCACTATATTCTCTTTGCATATACTTATTTGGAAACTTGTCTAATATACTCCTTCTTAAAGGACAGAGATCTATCCTAGGCCAGCATAGTGCAAGTAATACATAGTTGCTGAGTTTAAGCAACAAGTAAAGTTCAGGACAAAAAGACTCTAAGTTTGTAACAGGATCTGCTCTTTTCAAACACTGACTTATTTTTCTTTAAAAATACACATAAATGGCCACATAAAAATGATCACTATGAAGACCAGGCAATAGGACATAAAAATGCTTAAGACAGTGTTAAGTGAAAAAAGCAAAACCCAAAATTATGTATATGCTATGTTTACTCCTTGTAAATATTACATATACATATGGATAAAAAGTAGAAGGTAAAACAAAAAGGAAAATAATTTGCTATATTTGAAAATGGAATTATTGGCTTCTGTGAATGTGCTTATGTTTATACAATAAATATTTTAAAGTATATACACATGTAGTAATATTTACACAGGATATAGAACGAATGTTTATGAACTGTAAGAAAAAGCATATGTAGCTGTACAATATTTAATGCCAACCTGCATGGACACACATCCATATAGCTGTTGCTACCTAAAAACTCTTAGAAATGTAGACTTAGTACCTTGAAAGATACTCTGCGAGATTGGCAGGTTGGCCTTGTGAATCCCACTTTGAAAGTCTAAGTAAACATGCAATATTTTTAAGGCACAACTACATATCATCCACTGAAATTGAAAATGTAATAAAAATTTTATTTCTTTTTAGTAACATGTATTTGCACATTTTATATGACAGCCTATTAACTTTATAATACTATCTATGTATGTTATAATACTTTATAAATACCAGGACTAGTAGTAGATGAGTCTTATGACTTCCTTAAAACATAAAAATATTCCTCAATTGCAGTTTATAGTTTTATATTCCTATACAAGGAAAATAACATATATAAATATTTATCCCATATGGTATATTACTACGAAGTGGCTTGTTTGTTTCCTCTTTGTGCTCTCATCTTCTAAATGGTTTTAAATCACTACCTTCAGGTATATTGTTCTGCAAGTACATTTATTTTAAAACACAAACTATTGTGGAGTATAGCATAATCACCTTTCCTAGAAAATAAAATGACTCATTTTTGAGCATATGAATTTCTGCAGTATTTCTATGAATGTGGTATACATTTATTCTTAGTATTATTCACTGGATTGATTTGGAACTGTTCTTTCTGTAAAAAAAGAAAAACACTAAACTTACACATTTTACTGCTAACTTTGTGACTTTACCAACATAATTTTTACTTAAAGTGAAGAAATTAACTTGGCATAGTGTTTTAGAAAAATGGTAAGTTCAATAATCTTTTATTAAATGAAGATATTTTAAATTATTTGCATAATCTTATTTGTCTCATTCCAGTATCATACAGAACAAGAACAAAAGAGGCTGATTTATTAGACATAAGGCAGTCTGAAAAATTTTCTCAGAATTTTTGGTTAGGCTGTGATAAGAACACAAATTTATCTAAGTATGCTGAACAATGCTTTAGGGCATACTTAGGGAAGATTCTATTAAAAAAAAAAAAGCTTTATTGCATCACACACATGGAACCAGATTCTCCCTCTCATGGGCTGTAGCCAGAATGAAGTTCACACTACATTAATTTGCACTTGCCGATATGCTGCTTTGCAAGTATTTTTAAGGCATGTTTGAATGTGTACTCTGTCTCCTCAACTAGAATATAAACTCCCTAAGGGCAGGACCTGGGGCTTTTAGTTATCACTCCCACAGTGTCTACAATACTGGTCTGGTAAGCCAAGCACTCTTGAACTGCTCTTATCTATGAGGAGCAGGGAATGTAATGTGCAAAGAATTCAGCACTTAAAGAGGGTGTGAAGAACACTGGAGAACAACTCTGTCATCACCAGGACAGAGTGATTACATGTGCTAACGGCATGCCCAAGTGGCCCCTCTCCCAGTCATTTTTTAGGCATAGAAGTGAGACTGCAGGTGGTAGTTGAATAAATCTCTGCAGTCTAGGTCTCACAAAGTCATTCATTATCTTAGTACATTCCTCAAAAGCCTTTTGAAGATAGCACACAACATTACAGACACAAAACAGAGAAGTCAGCTCAATAGGAGTTTATTTTAATTTGTGAGTGTTACAAGTAGAAAAGACTAATACAACTACTGGCCACTTTAACAGGATGAAATATTTCAAGGATGTTTATAGAATCGAATAGAAGAAATACCTCAGAGGTCCACTAGCTGGGTCTTCTGGTGAAGCATATTGGTGTTACTATTTAAAACTAAAATTTCAGGGAAAAAAAAGTTTTATGATTATTGTAGCAATCTATTTCAAACTTCTTACTGTGGAAAGTTCTTATTTCATGCTATCGTAATGTTGAATTGCTTAAGTAGCCTTCCTCTTCTTCCCATATTGTAATTAAGAACAGGTGTATAACTTTTTCCTTGAAATAACCTGTCAAATCCAGATGACAGTGAAATAGCGTTTCACTCTTCTCTAAGAAAAAAAGATAAAATTCCTTACTTTTTAAAAATGCTTTTATTTTCTGGTCTTAAGTAGGACTTAGTTTTAGGACTTTAAGGATTTCCTT
Organism: Galemys pyrenaicus; assembly: GCA_019455555.1. Lineage (NCBI taxonomy): Eukaryota > Metazoa > Chordata > Mammalia > Eulipotyphla > Talpidae > Galemys > Galemys pyrenaicus. Next base: position 751,788 of record JAGFMF010011407.1, on the reverse strand, counting down.
TCATCTTTACACAAATTCATATCTAACAGAGCTGTTTTTTCCAATAATCATTCATTGAAATTAGGAAATAATTCCTGAGTTTAGAGTTAGTATTAAAGCACAGAATCAAATTGCTATAAAAATAACTAACTCTCAAATCCTCTTTTGGCACTAACTTTTCTATCCAAACTGTTCCATCCCATTTCTTTTGTATGTTTTCTACTTTTAAATATTTGCTTTGACTACCCCATCAGGTATTTGTAACCTCACTACTTCCTACTCAATAGCAGTGACAACTCCAAAGTTCTAACTTACATAACATTGGTGAAAAGAAGTTTTATCTCTGAAAAAATTATAAGTTAGTTTTTAATATTTATACTAACATCCAAGTCATTATTAAACCATGTGCTAATATGATAATGACACTATGACCTGTAATCTACTCACTTGGCAATGCCATTAGGTAATTAAAAGAGCAGGGACGGAACACATTTGCTGTACTGGAAAATAATCTAAAACCACTAAGTTATTTAACATTGACTAGTCTTCAAACACAAAGTTCCATGTTCTAGTAAGGCAGAGAAAATAAAACATACAGTTACATAATCTATATTTAGGGGAGGGGTTGGCAAACTTCTTACAAAGGCTAAAATAATAAATATGTTAGTCTTTGTGGGCTCTATGATCTTTGCCATATTGCCTCTGCTCTACCTTTGTATCATAAAAGCAGTCACAGACAGTAAATTAAGTGAGAGAAACTTTATTTGTAAAACAAGTATGCCATACTTGCATCATGGGCTATAGCTGGCCAACCCATTTTTATGGATCACATGGGCAGGTTAAACATGCAAATGTGTCTGTATATATGTGTATAGGTATATGTAAGTCTCACATATACAGACACATATACATATATATGTGAATCAGCACATGTGAAAACTTCTATTGGTCTACCATTTAGCCATAGAGGCTTCATAGGCATGTGATCAGTGTAGTCACTGAGGTCACGGTGTTTAATGCTCTTGGATCATGTCTTACGATTCTTAGTGATTACATATTGGAGTTTTTGTTTTTTAAGTTAAATCTGATGGCAGAATGGAGCCCTGGCTGACACATGTGGTCTTGTCTTCCCACTGCTTCATGGCAGCAGAGGAATAGTTGTCAGACACTTATTCCCCTCCAGCCACTTCTTCTTGCCAGACCCTGACTTGGGTGGGGCCAAGTCATGGTAGCATGAGGCGGAGGCATGTGTTCTGCTATTGTCTTTTGTCCCTGGCAGGAGCCTGGGCATAAACCCAAACAATGTTTGGCTAAGTGTGTACTTTTCTATGTTCTCCAGGAAAGTCACAGTGTCACCATCCTTGCCTTAAGCTGAGAGCACCATAGCAAACTCAGCTGACTCGATGTGGAGCTTCTGCTCACCCTGACCCAGCTACAAAGCATGCTTCCTTGTGCAGGTAGCAATCTCTAGAAAGATGCTCATCTGACTATCTTCAGATAAGGAAGACTGATTCCTTCTCCTCTCCACTTTTTGTAGGTCCTGTGGTTGGTGGTAGGGAGAACCCAGAACTCATAGGTCTCATGCACAGTCATATGGCCCTGTAGGGGTCTGCCTTTTCCCATTAGTAACCCTGTGCTGGAGAATCCATCCCAAACAGTAAATAGCATGACATCATGACAAGCTGAAACAGAGATTACAGAGAAAGGAAAATAGTTTATAAAAACTTTTTTTTTTTAACATTGACATCCCTTTGTCCCTGCTTTTTGAACAAAAGACCCTATGTTTTCATTTTGCACTTGTTAGAATGATACAAAGGTTACATTTTATTAAAAAAAAATCATCTTCTGAAAATCATTTACCAAAATGGAAGTTGACAAAGAAAACTCCATGCAAGCATAACTCACTTCAAAGTCAGCAACCTTTGAAAAGCCAGTGCAATACACTTCAAGTACTCCTAAATCTTAAATATCATGTTCTGAAATTATGTATTTCAAATTTCAGCTCTAAGGGCCTCCGTTCAGAATATGATTACTGCCTGGCAGTCTTTTCCCTCAAATACTTTGCTACAAGATTAATTAATATTTTTTATAATGATGTTATGGCATCTCACAAATAGCATAATTAAAACATTATACATGAAATAATACAAATAAGACAGTGAAATTAGAAGATTTATAAAAAGTCCTTTATTTCCTATATAAGGAAGGTAATACTATGACATTTTAACATATAAAAAACAACTGTTTTTTTGATTCATATAAAGCAATTTTAAGGCAAACACTGTTGAGATAGTCAAAGAAATATGAATATGGGCTGGGCATTATATGAAATAAGTGAATTGTTACTAATATTGTCAGGTAAAATAATGAAATGATAGTTATAAAAAAATCCTTCATGTATGTACACTGAAGTATTTATGGGTGAAAAATAATGTCTGAGATATGCTTTAAATACTTCAGTCAAAGAAGAAATGGAGGAATAAGCCAGAAGAGTTGAAAGGGGAAGACAAAAAGAAAATAGAGAAGAATACAAAGATGATGAATAAGATGAAGATGACAAGTGAAGATAAAGGAGAGAAAAACTGATATAGAATAGAATTAGCAAAGTGATGAAACTGATAGAAATGTGGGAATTCATTATCATATTCTCTTTATGTTTATATATATTTTAACATAATTGTGTGTGTATGTGTTTGTGCATGTGTATTTGCAGACTACAAAAATTTGTAGTAAAATTCAGGGTACTGCTTTTTCATTCTCCTCCATATCAAATTTGCTGCTTTGTTTTGATATAAGAAGTTTCCTCTGAGACTGACAGGAGCTTTCTAAACAGAAGGGATGAATTGATGGGAGGATAATCCTAACACAATATAAAAAGGAGAAAGTAGGTAGAAGACACTGCCATTATTAGTTTCCTAACATTTCTTTATTCTAATTATGCCAGAATCAAAGCTTGAGTCACAAGGAAAATAATTTTGGTGTCTAACCACTTGCCCTATTTTGTAGACATCAAAAAAGCTCTTGTTTTCACCACATGCTAATCTTAGTTTCCCATCTACTTACAAATGTATCAAGTGGACAGATTAACAAAAATATGGACAAAAATTATTACAAGGAATGCCTTGCTAGTAAACCTAGAAAGTGTTCATATTCTGAATTGCATAACATTTAAAAATTTGTATATGCTACATGTATTTTATAAGTATCACAGATCCCCGGCTTTTAAAGGTTGGATGTAAATCTCCTCCAAATATACATGGTGGCCTAGCAAAGTAACTCCTCAGTCTTATAGACAGAAGGTCAAGTCATGGTTGAAAGACCAAAGAACAATTCCTGCTTTGCTACACCAGATCACTCATGGAATGAGACACCACTACTTTCTTTTCTGAAACTGTCTGTTCAATACAAAATAGTTACAAAGATGACCTATAAGATTTCCTCACATTCTGCCCAAGAAAAAAAATAGTAACAAGCACATCACATCATGAACATCTTGTAACTGTTTAGCAGTTTTATTCCTAACTCTGTGACCTCCTAAAGGCACATCTCTGTCTAAAAGCAACATTAAAAATCATTGTGAAAACTGTTAATGTTTCACTATTTATCAGAAAATGTTTACATATGAAAACTACTCCTTTTTAAGATACTGCAACTTTAGTCTTCCAAATCATAATTAAAAGGACATAGCGATTAAAGAGAAATATTACAAACATTTCCACATAGGCTAACTGATTTACAAGTGAATGATATACTCTTATTGTTCCTATAGTGCATTTTTTTCTCCAGAACATTTTAATGTAATTTTAAGTAAGTCAGAGCCACTTCTTGCTATGTTGTTGTTTTTTGTATTAGTCTAAAATATTATGTTGGCAGATGCTATAGAATAGCACAAAGGTATGGTAATACTAGTGAGCATGTCAACATAACATGCTTTTTAAAAAGTCTTAATAAATCAGGAAAGGAAAGTTCTGTGTTTGGTTTGGTAGTACTAGACTTTTGGTCCCTGATAAAAAGAATTGTCAATTCCACTATCAAGCATGCCCCCAACTGGATGGGATAAAATAGTTTCATTATTTGTACATGTTATTGAAAATATTCTGAAAATTAAAAACTCGTTATAACACTTAAATATAGTGGTACAAAAGCAGAACTTGATTTTGGTTGTTTAGATTTTAGTTTAATGCCAGGGATTTCTTCTATGACTTAAAACATTTTTATACTAAACCTATTACTTTCACTTTCACTAAGTTTCTCAATTATCTTTGCATAATCTGCATAGAGAATTGATTTGGTTGAAGTGAAAATATGTTAGAAAATACAATATAAAGCTTTAAACTAGAACTATAGTTCCAGAAAACTTTACTTATAGATACCTACATTTTAAAATTGTAGTGACTTCTCTAAAATACTGAAAGGCAGAAAAGTTATTTCAATTAAATAGATTTATCAACCTGTTTTCCTTGAAAATAAAGAATAACAGCCTCAAATGTTCTGTATTATAACATAAAAATAGAAAATTTAAAGTCAGCCTATTAGAAATGTCTCTCTGAAAACTTTAGCCATAATGCCAATTAAAATTGGAGTGTCTACATGATCTCAACAAACATATAACATAAAACATCTGTTCAAACTGAAATTGTAGTAAGCTGCATTTCCCCCTAACATTTCTAATTTCACTGTATTTAGGCTTCCTAAGAAAACGTATTCATGGTTATCTTAGTTAAAACTGGTTTCACTCTGCCAACAATCAATTTGATTGACGTATTTACATATCAACTCATCTCATCTTACAAATTTTAAACTTTTTTATTTAAAATTGGATTCCAGTTGGCATCTTTCAAGAACTTTATGCACGTATATTTTAGGTTCAAACTGTGCATTAGAACATGTTTTTTACTTTTGTAAGTAATAGATACACATATCCAAATGTATATTTATGACCTGTCATATTGGAATTTTATATGCATGCAGTAGTATTCTCACCATTTCATATGAAAGGTGATAATTTTAGGCAACTATAAATGAAATTCTTTTAATAGAATAAACTGGATAGTTCCATTAGTTAGAAACAATATAATAGAAATAAATGACTTAGGAATAAAACCACATCAACTTCAGATTAGTTTTTGTCTTTAACTGCTGTAGTTACACTTGTGCCATCTCTTACCTGATCTTTAATTTCAAGATTCCTTTTAGTTTTTGTTCTGTACTCTCTGTGCTCCTTTTCTGCCTCATCCTTCTCCAATTTGGTTTTATTCAATTGATAGCGTATTTCCCCACACACCTGTTAGATTATAAAAACCAGATCAATAGCTGCTGGAATCTAGCAAGCAGAGCCTGCAATTAAATCTTTCAGTGCCCCCTAGAGGTCATATAAATAAAATACAAGAATACTTTCTTAAGTGACATTTTCTATTAGTTTATTCAATACATTCTGCAAAGATGTGCAGGGAATATCAGGGATTATTGTGTCTAATGACTAAAAATTACAGATAAAGAAGTACATAATTAGGAAAATGTAAAAATATATCCAAGATTTCTATATAAACTAATATTTCATTTGCATATTATCACCAAAAAGCACTATCATCTTAATTTTAACTAGGTAAAATTATTAATGAAAATATTAACCTATGTTATTATTTATTAAAATTATTATGTTTAAGTAATAGTCTATATTATAAAACTTTCCTTTAAAGACTTTATCAGTAAGAGTTTTATTTAAGGAGACATAAAGGAATTTTTCTTTCTGCTAATAAATTGTTAATATTTAGGTGTACAGGAGTACTCATAACCTTCTATAGTACTTGCAAATAGTATCAAACTCATCATGCAAAAAATATATTTTTTAATTTAAGAAAGAGTGGCAAAAGTCACTGACAGGAACTATACACACTGCATTTATACTGAAACATGAAACATAAATAGGAAATATACATTTAAGTGAAATGATTTTAATATGTGATTAATATACACATATTGTATCTTAAAAGTGTGGTGTATCATCCTTTACCCAATTTATTTTTCAACCCAGACAGGTAAATATATTTTAAAACAGAATGAGCAGATAAAACTGCATTAAAAAAAAACAACAAAACTATGAGCCTTTGAAATAACTGAGAACCTACAGAGAGATCTTATCTGAGATTCTGAGAATCTCTAGAGAGAATTCTGCTAATATACAAATATAAATTTTATAAATCATGAAACCAATGGTTTACTTGCTTAAAACATTAATTTTGGTATATCAGAAAAAATGATTAGAACTTTATAAATTAGTTCCGTCATTATTTAGAAATTAGAATCTTCTCAATAGATATGCATATCCTATGTTTAAATAAAAATACTATAAAAACTAAGCTAATCTGGGTTCAAAACTTATAGTGAAAACAAACAAAAAAAATGTCAGTAAGCTTCTCTTCGGTGGTCTTCATAAAGGCATAAAAACAATATTACTAAAAATGTATTTGAAATTCAAATGCCTCAGTGTGTGAATTAAATGCACCAATTTAAAAAAAAAGCAATTAAAAAATTTAATTTTAAAGTTCATAAAATTTAAAAATTAAGAGTAATAGAAAAAACTAGGAGCGCTTTTATTTCTTAGTTCTTCACTATTCTAATCTATCTGATTTACATGTATGAATGATTAAAAAAAATCCCAATTGATAATGCCAGAAAATAATAATTATACAACCCTGGTATTTAAAAGCCAACATCAATACAAAATTGTTATATGTAATAAATGTCTAAGCAGTAGGTCATATTAAATTATTTTATCATTACTGTTATGTTTAATGTTCCTTTACCTTACTACTTTGAGTTTAGTATTTACTAAATTTATCCATAAGACGAAATTCATCTAAAATTAATCAACAAGTTAAACTGAACTAGAATATGTTACAATTGTAAGTAACCTCATTACTCTTCTTATAACTGAGTCATTTTAGACAGTTGTAAAGATAAGAGTACTCATATCAATAGAAAGTTCTCTGCCTTATAAAGAACTACATGCTTTCACCATAATTTTCACCCATTAATTTGGGTTAACCATTTCCATCCCTCTGCATCAGTTCCCTCCCTTACTTGTAACTCTTATCTCCACACAAATACATTACCTATATTGCCAAATAAGATATTTTTAAACATCTATATTAGCTACTTAAATTATAGAAAGGAAAGGGAGAGTTGTAGTTAAGGAAAAGAAAATAAAGAAGGGGCCTCCCTGGTAGCACAAGGGGTTGAGCACCGCACTATGAAGCATCTGGAGCCACTGCAGCACAATTTCAATCCCCCAGCCAGGGAGGTGATCCACATGGCACAGCAGACCTCTCCTGCCTCTCCTGCAGCTCCCCTCAGCAGTGTATTTCAGTCGATCTGCCTGTTCTGCTCCCCACTCTGTCTCTGGTGAATCCTCTCACCTCCCCTGACTCTGACCTGTACCCCAGCACTTGTGTGCATAAATAAATAAATCTTTAAAAAAAAAAAAAAGAAAGAAAAGAAAAAAATAGGGTCCCTTACCTTAAACATAAAGTTAATTTTAATTACTGAATTATAAAGCAACAATGGCATTAACAATGTACCAAAATTTAACAAAATCTGGGTTTTTTTTAAAGATTTATTTATTTATGCATACAAGAACTGAGGTGTAGGCCAAAGTTGCAGGGGGTGAGAGGATCCACCAGAGAGAATGGAGAGCAGAACAGGCAGATCTACTGAAATACACTGCTGAGGGGAGCAGCAGGCAAGAGGGGAGAGGTCTGCTGTGCTATATTGGTTAGTTCCCTGGGCCCCACGGATTGCACTCTTGCTGCACTGACTGGTGATAGCTTGATAGTGGTGTGTCTTAAACCCCTGTGCCACCAGCGATGTCTCCCCCCAAAATATGTTTAGTAAAATGCAATATGAAAAGGATATGCATTTTAAACAAAATTATCTGTGCATGTATTGTTAAAACATGTTTGATTTAATTTATTACATCATGCATGCCTATATTTAGTTTCTTTGTTTTAAGTTTTGCTCTAGTGGTGGGTGTTTTGTAGTGACATAGATCTTAAGAGGTGTGAATTTATATTCCTAAATCACATAATATTGTAAGCCAATGTTACCTCAATAAAAAAAAGACACATTTCAAAAAAGCAATCAAGTACTCAAACTTATATGAACTTCTAGTGTTTCTTAAATATGTACCTTACTTAGCCAATTAAGACCATTAAAGACCATTGTAGCTCATCAGCTACAAGTTTGTGATACCCATAAGGAAGACAATGTAGTATTTAAAATGTGAATTTCAAGGAACAAAAAAACAAGAAGTTGTAGTATGAGAATCTTGATGATAGATAGGAGGTCTGAAAAGGCTTGAAAGTGAAGAATTTTTTATAGTAAGCATACTTTTAATATTATGAATATGTATCTTTGTATTATTGTGAAAATCAAACCTACATTATGTTGGACAAAAAAAAATACTTCTAATAGATTTAGAAACACAAGTTTCATCAATATTAGGTAACTAATAAAACTTATTTGCAAGTCTGAATCACTTAACCCTTAATCTCTTCAGGACATTATTTGTGTCTAATTCATCCTTGCATTTGCAGCACCCTGTAAAGGGCCTACCAAAAGTATGCAAATATTGACTGAGTGACCATTAAGTAGACTATCATTATCTTGAAATAATAAAACTTTTCTACCACAAACTTCCTTCTGAGCTCTACACTGGCAAAAATGCTTTCAAACTTCCTATTTCAGTACTTATTAAACTATTTCTTTGTACCTTTGTGACTTCCATTTCCTGGGAAGCAAGCTGTTTTTGAATTTCCTCTAATTGATTAATAGCTGAAATCTTTTCTCTCATAGCCTTTTCCACCTCAGTCTCCAGTTGAGCAATATTTTGAGACAGGATCAACATCTATAAGAGGAAATAAAAGTACTAAATGATAATGTCACGTGACAGAATAAGCACTTAAAATATCTTGAATAGAATTTTAGTATGATCACTGGGCTCGAACTGTAAGTTATTTCCCTGTGGATTAGATAGGTCCATTTCTCTACTTCTTCAATTCAGCCATGCCCCATGACTTGAATAAATACTTTGCTCCTATTTATCTTTCTGATCTCTATCTATGATTTTGAAAACCACTGGACAAGATAATTAATAAAAATAAGTTTTGTTTGAAACTCTAAGATGACAGATATCAGACACCCATATAAGTTATGGAAGAGAATGGCATGAATAGGAGTTACTGAAAACATCAGACAACTCTTAAACCCTTCTCCCAAATTTATGTTAATAAAAAGATCAATTGCATTAGTTGGAAAGGCAGAAATCTTAGAGAGCAATCTGAAACAATGAATCCTATTTCCCTTCCACCAACACTAACAAAGAGAAGGTTCTGAAGTTCCTTTTGTAAAATTTCACCTGTCCTCCCATTATTTAGTTATCCTTATTCATCTTACAAGAGTCTACTTAACCATTATCTCCTTAACTCCAGGAAGACTTCTTTGACTCTGAGATCCCAGCACAAAATAAGAGCTCCTTCCTATACTCAGGGTTGATATTCAGCTATCATGCATGAGGTCATGTCAGTTGTTCACCTGGCATCTATTCTCATTGATGGCTGCCCATGCTATTGCGGTGGTTTAATATTTTGCATGTGCTCTATATACTTCTACTGCACCCCAACCTCTACATATCTCTGGCACAGTACTTATTACATAAGTTTTAATTGTCTATTTCCTCACTAGACTAGAAGTTCCTCATGGGCATGTTACTCAAGAGGCAATATGTGTTTGACAAATGAATAATTAGAATAAATGGCTTATCTTTGGGATTCAATAAATATCAGTTTCTTAGTTTCTTTTCAGGGTTAGAAATGTTTTTCAACTCTTAGATTTAACTTTTAAATAAAAAAATAGGTTAAAAAACATAAACTATTATATTTGTAGTTAATTTTTACTCTATTCCAGGAGGTCAAATTTTTTAGGCTCTTAATTTTGTATTTGTATTAGCAGTATTAAAATGAAGAAGAACTGCTACTACCTTACCCTAGGGAAAAACATAAGAATAGCTACAAATTTTGAATCAGAACGAGAACTGGCAATGGATTTGAAATATTTGAAATCTACAATTGTATACTAAAATATAGTGAAATAGGTGTGAATTCAGTTTTGCAATTAAAATCAATCAAATTTTGCGCTAAAACATCAAGAATGACTTTGAATTCTATAACTAGGCAAAGTTGACATATATGAAAATAATAAGCCCTGGGAGCAATTTTCTAATTTAGATGGTAGGTGTATTAATTATGTTTTCTGGGCACTATGGAAAATTACATATTAGGCTTATGATTGCTTACATGTCCTTCTTAACAAATGATTGGTTATAAATTTAATTTTCATATAGAACTACTTTCACTAGTACTAAGCTACCAACTATCCTTAAGCATCTAATAATCTGATTCTACAACAAAAGTTCAAAGAGGTGTCATGTAATCAAAAATACTATTTCCTTAACTCATATAGGAAATATACTGTTTCCTTTAAGCTCATATGTATCTATGTCATGCATGTATTAATAAAACTTTTCTGGAACCATACAACAAAATTTAATTACCATTTATTAAAAATGTATTTATGTAGAGATAAATATTATGGTGAACAGGTTAACATGGTCTGGTTTTTAAATTATATGCAGACACTTATTTTGCTAATTATAAATTCTGAGTCAGTTTCTAATGTAAGACATGTGACAAATCATACTCCATCCATATAATAACCTCCTTCTGCCACCCATCACTTTTTTCCTTTGCCCACTAGCTGTCTGTTCCCTCCTGTCACCCATTTCCTAAGGCCTCCCCTCCTGTTGTCACACCTTCTTTTTCCCCATGCCCACCATCTGGAAGTCAACATTACACTGCAGGAGCTTCTCCATCCACATCTGTTACAGACACAGAAGTAACACAGACAGCTGCAACACTGCTGGATGTCCAGGGCGTTGACATCAGGTAAGTCCTTTAAACTTTGACAGGGGTGAGCAAGAGACAAGGACACCCAGGTTGGGAGAGCTTCATAGAAATTCCTAATTAAAGCACTCCCTAGTGTACTGAACAAGGTATTAAGCAGTATTCCCCATACAGGAGGTAAAAGAATTTAGGATTCTAAGTAATTGGTTATTATCAAGGGAATCAACTGAGAAAATCCTTGGACCATAAAGGGTGGTCAGTAAATAAAATACTAATGACTGATTAAAATAACAAATTTAGTAGCTCATTGAAACGATGGACTATTACAGAACAGCAAGTACTATTCACTGGGGAGTGACTCAAAACTTGTCTAGGTAGAAGATAAATGGTCCTAGAGTTTCCCACACAAATAAGATCTTAAAAAAAGGGTGGGGGGACAATAAAACAAAGAAAAATCTGAAAGTCTCATCAGCATTCCTTACAGCTTGTAAGCAAAAATGCTTGCTCTAGCACTAACAACAGAGCAAATACTATGATGAATTGTTCAGTCTCCCTGTTAGACTAAGTTGCTGTGCTAAACAGTGTGATGTATATTCTCCCATTTAAATTAAGTAACTTCTATGAGTTCATGCAAGCTAATTAATAAAAATTAAAGCTGGGTTTTTATTATTCAAAACTGCGTGAACTAACATGAAGGTTCAAGAAATCTATCCTGTAAGGCTATTATCTCTTTCTATAGAGTAAGAATGATAATGGCCACAAGCTAAGTTTTATTAAATGTCCATTCTAAACTAGACATTATATTAGAATCTTCAAGACATTCTTTCATTTAATCCTATCAAGTCCTTGAAGTAGATCAAATTCATTTTTTACTCCTCTGAAATTTGGGGAGATCAAATGAATTGTTTTAGGTCACAAAAACATCAAATTGAATTTAACCCTAAATCCTTTTACTAAAAAGTCACTCTGCCATTTGCTTTTGAGAGCATTTGCCTTGGTACCAGGATTACTTTCATGCTTTATTCATTCATCTTTATTTAGAGTGGGTCCTTGCAATTAAACATCAGCCAAGTCTAAGTAGGGGTAAAAAAAATGACTAAACCCAGAAATATATTGTATTTCTGTAACCACCTTTTTTCATGAATTGTCAGTATAAAAACGAGGTTCTTTAGGTGTGCAGCAAAACAGCCAGAGTGAAGACATTGGGTTCAACTGTTCCACAGACTCACAACTAAATTGCAAAAGAACACAGCCAATATGCCCTGAAAGAAAAAGGAGTAACTAACTATACATCAGAGCCAGGGTCTGGCAGATAGGAATAGGAAAAAGCATTAACTGAATTGCATTCACAGCTACAGTGGAACAGAACAACCCACAAGAGGAAAGAGTGGTTGCTGCTGAACCCAGCACAGTTGACAACTCAGGGACACATATCCTCCATATCCTCTTCGGGGACTTTGGAGACCTATCACTGTTCTGGCTAAGTGGGTAAACAGAGTTGGCATCTAGAACAGAAGGTACACTACCAGATATCTTTAAGAGCAGGAGTACAGAGTGATGACTACTGATTTTCCCCTAAGGATCCCAATATGGAACAGCTATTAAACAGAATCAGAAAAGAAAGGAGAAATTACCACAACTGGCACAGAAATACAAAGGACTATGAGAGATTATTCTGAACAACTATAAACCAATAAACTTGATAACCCTGAAGGAGCTGACAGATTTCTTGATCAAAACAGTCTATTATAACACAACTAAGAAGAAACAGAAGAGTTAAATAAGCTGATAACAAGCATGGAAATTGGAATAGTAATAACACAATCTTCTCCCCCAAAAAGCTGAGGGGCAGACAGCTTCAAAAGCTAATTTTATCAAACTTTAAAGCAGAACTTATGGCTATCTTGCTCAAATTGCTTTTAAAAGTCCAAGAAGAGGGAACACTCCATAATACATTTTATGATGCTAACATCACCTTAATAATGAAACAGGAAAGAGACAGAACAAGAAACTGATAAATCAATATCCCTAATGAACAAAAATCTTCAAAATCTACAAAAATCTTCAAAAATACTAGCAAATTTAGCAAAGTAAACAATATATCATAGGAATTGTACATCACAATCAAGAGGGACTTATCCCATGGATACAAGGATGGTTTAATATACATAAGTTAATCGATGTAATATATTAACAATAGAAAGATATGTATCATATGATAATATCATACAATATGATATCGAATGCAGAGGAAGTATTTGATAAGATTCAGCTGCCATTTATTTATTTTTTTAAAGATTTATTTTATTTATTATATTTATACATACAAGAGCTGGGAGGCAGAAGGGTGAGGGTGCAGGGGGTGAGAGGATTCACCAGAGACAGAGTGGGGAGCAGAACAGGCAGTTAAACTGAGCTGCTGAGGGGAGCAGGAAGTGGGCCAGGAGAGGTCTGCCATGTCATGTGGTTTAGCTCCCTGGCTGAGACTTAACCCTTTGCTGCCATTTATGATGAAAACCCTAAATAAGAAGGGAACAGAAGTAACATACCTTAGCATAATAAAGGTCAAATATATCTACACCAGTGGCCAACAAATCACTTAATGATAAAAACCTGGAAGCTTTCCCCTTAATATCAGAAACAATGGCGCCCACTGTCAACCACTCCTGCTTAACTCAGGTTATTAGAGGTTTTGGCCAGCGAAATTAAACAAAACCAGGAAATAAAAAATCTGAGTTGGAAAAGAAAAACTATCACTATTTGAAGACAATATGATATTATATCTGGAAAACCCTAAACACTTCACCAAAAGCAATAAACAAATAGGGCAATGTGGCAGAGCACGAAATAAATGTACAAAACCCATAACATTTTTATGTTAAAAAAAATGAATGTGAAGAGGATAATACCATTTGCAATTGCTCCCAAAGAAAGAAATACCTAGTAATTCACCTAACCAAGGAGATAATACCTACACAATGAGAACTACAAGATACTATTAAAGGACCTGGATGGTGACATAAAGAGATGGGAGGACAGGGGCCTCCCTGGTGATGCAATGGGTTAAGCAATACAGTATGAAGCACACCGCAGTCACTGCAGCACGAGTTCGATCCCTGCCTCTGGCCAGGGAGGTGACCCACATGCACATCAGACCTCTCTTGCCTCACCCTCTGCTCTCTTCAGCAGTGTGTTTCAGTCAGTCTACCTGTTCTATTCTCCACTCTGTCTGTGGTGGATCCTCCCACCCCCCACACCTCTGGCCTGTACCCCAGTTCTTGTATGCATAAATAAATCTTAAAAAAAAATAAAAAAGAGATAAGAGGACAACCCATGCTCAGGAGGGGTAAAACATAAAAGAAAAATACAAAATTTATTATATTCTAAAATATCCTCAATTTTATCCAAGGGGACATGAAAGAATTTTAATGTTAGAGACTGACATATTGATATCTTCATTTTAGAAAGATCATTCTGACTGTGGTTTAGAAAACAGGTGGAACGGAGGTGAGATTGAAAGCAAGATCACTTATTGTTCCAGGAATCACTCAGTGGTAAGATATGGGTAGCGTCACTATGGAGAGACAGGGAAGTATAAAATCCCTAGAGATCTGAATCTCTACAACTTGGTGACTTGATGATATATGGGTGAGAGGGAAGGAAGGAGAAGACAGACAGGAAAACAAGCAAGATTTCTGAGTTGTGCAATTGATTCCACTGGGAGAGGGATGATGGGGAGTGAGGCTGGTTTGAGAGCTCACTACATAGCTAAAGATTTTGGTAACAACACTGTATATATGAGATTAAAGCCACTCTAGTGCTAAAGAGATTGCAATTCATAATTCTCTGATAAATTCCAGAATCTTCTTCCTCCCTCATTATCTCAAAGGCACTTCAAACTCACAGCAACATAAAAGGCACACACAATCATTCCCCCAAATCAAGAATATATAGCATCAGGAAATCAACAAAAGAGAAGATTTTACAATATGAACTAAAAAATAGTCACTGAATATAGCTAAAGAAGGTCTTCCATAAACAAAGCAATGTTAATTAAACTTTTGACTATGGACAAAAATGTTGAAAGGCAGTATAAATAAGCAGTCAGAAAATAAAGATAAGTATGGACAAACCTTTCAATAACTTGACTATTAAAGGGAGGAATAAGAAGGAATACAGAATTACTGAAGTGGTTTCTAACCTTGGCTGCACATTGGAATCACCTGGACAACTTTAAACTGATACTTTGACCTATCCTAAGATATTTTGATGCAATTTAGAATGTCGATGAGGTAATGCTATTTTTCAGACATCTGGATAGCCAAGATGGAGAACCAGTAGACCAGAAGAAAGACTATTCTTTAAACATGTGAGAGCACTTTTCTGATCATAAGAGGCTATATGACGGAAAGATTAAAGATTCAAAGGAAATGGGCCTCTCTGGTGGCGCAGCGGGTTAAGCAACGCACTATGAAATAAACAGCAACCACTGAAGCACCAGTTCAATCCCTGCTGTCTGCCAGGGAGGGGACCCATATGGCGTAGCAGACCTCTCCTGCCTTGCCCGCTGCTCCCCTCAGCAGTGTGTTTCAGTCAGTCTGCCTGTTCTG
The DNA here is from genome assembly GCA_019455555.1 of Galemys pyrenaicus. Lineage (NCBI taxonomy): Eukaryota > Metazoa > Chordata > Mammalia > Eulipotyphla > Talpidae > Galemys > Galemys pyrenaicus. The sequence goes on along the minus strand of JAGFMF010011407.1, from coordinate 736,241 downwards.
CTCCCCGCTCTGTCTGGTGAATTCTCTCACCTCCCGCGACTCTGGCCTGTACCCCAGCTCTTGTGTGCATAAATAAATAAATCTTAAAAAAAAAAAAAAGATTCAGAGGAAATGAGGTCCCTGAGGTAGTGGAAAAGGTTGGGATCCAGAGCAAGCAGAAAAGATTAGCATGAAACCTCTCCCATTCTGACAGGGTTAGGATGCAGGTAACATTTTATTTTAAGGCAGAGGTAAGGTGAAGATAAATAGTTGAGATGGGTTAACACCTAAAGGTTTCCATTCTCTTTTGTTAGGTAAGTAAGGCTCTCTGCAGAGAATGAGGGGAAAGGCAATCATGTAGGGAATTTGAGGAAAATAATTAATTTGAAAAAGTCTTTGAAAAATGATTGTAATATTCCATCACTTCCTACCTAGAGTGCTATTATTATCTCCCACCTGATCTCAGACATCTATTCTGGTTTCCTTCCAATCATCTAATTAATGGATCATTTTTCTCAAATATATATGGCATCAAGACACTGCCCAGTTTAATGTCATCCAATGGTTTTCCATCACTTTTGGTATAAGATTTAAAATCCTTCATGTGAATTTTTAGACCACGCATGATTTGGTCTTTGCATATTTTTTTCTAAACTCATATTCCACTACTCTGTGCCTTACTTTCTATGTTCCAGTCATCTGGGACTTCTCTAGCTTCTTAGTATGTATGATGCTTTCTAGCTTCGAAGTCTTGGGAATATTGTTTTCCCAGGTCTGAAATTCTTTTCCCCTGAATTCTTCATCTGATCACTCCTACTTGGCCCTTTCAAATCTCATTTTCAAAGTCTTTCTTAGCATAATCTTTCACAACTGCCTAGACTAGTCCATATTGGTCGATTTATATTCTTACACTGTACTTTCATGTGTTTATCACAATAGTAACTAAAAACATATCTATAGAAGTATGTGTCTAAATCTCTACTTCTCCAATTAGTGTATAAGTTTCATGATGGATTTGCATTGGTCCTGTAACCAACCATATCCCTATTCCTAGGCCCTCCACTATCTATGAATGGAAATAAGAGGAATGCATAGGAGGACTGCTAGAAAGCACAAAACAAAAACAAAAACAAAACAAAAAAGTGGATACTGAAGACTATGAGTGTATAGTAGTGTCAATGAATCATCTGCGAGGTTGTGGGATTTTCACTAGTTGAGATCACCAATCAAGGCAAGAAAAGACAGATGATTAGATTGACTTATAGCAGGGTTTCGACAGGCACAATTTTTAAGAAATGATGTGAAGACAGGGAAGCTTATATAGTAAATGCCTTATTACCCACAGACTTTACACTCACTAGGCAGAATACGTGACTTTTTATATCCTCAGATTTGCACATTATCTTGCACACATTGGACAGTCTGTGGATACTTACTAAATTAGTTAAATATCACTGGAATATTATAATTACACAGCATTTAGGTTGCATACTCTATTTTTTAATACATTGCTTTGATTTTTTCATAGATCACATATTGCTCAATTTTACTCTTATACCTAATTTAAAGCAAGGTTCCACTCAACTCTGTTTTCTAGTTTGTTAATGTTTTTCACTGTCCACTTCATGGACCCTATCCACTGTCACTTATTCCTTTTGCCCTTAAATTCTCCCTTCCAATTATTCATCTGGTTATGGTCATTATTTATAACGTAATTTGTTAGAACCTATTTTGCAGAAAGTATATAATTACTTCTATGTGGTTACTCAGTTTCTTACAAGTTATGTATCTCTGGCAATTTAATCCAGGGTGAGGGATGAAGAGGGGTGTAGTCATCTCTCCTTGACTTAATAGAGGTTGAAATAAAATCTGAGTATCAGAAGACCACCTGCTCTCCTCTGACAAACATGGAGGAGGGACTCAATCAGAATGCCATGATTAAAGTAAATTTCATGACTTCATAATATAGACTGAGTATTTTACTTAGAGAGGCCAAAAAAATATAACTTTTATTGAGAAATACATGAAAAATAGATACATTTTATGAGCTCTAATTGTAAGAAATCTGACAAGGTTTTAAAGTGTAAAATCAATTCAAGAATTGCAGCCTAGAAAATTATTAATAACATTACCACAAGTATTTTTTCTGCAAGTGGATAACACACTAGATTCTTAAGTACCTTTGATCCCATGTCCTTCCTTTCTTTTGTTATTTCTTTCTTCATTATCTCTTTTTCAAAAGCCCTTTTCTCTTGTTGAGTTGCAAGTTCTTTTTTAAGTCGCTCTGTCTGTCTCTCAAGTTCATTCTTCAACTGCTCACACTGGATTAAGGCCTGCAAAGTAAGACAGTGAAATGGGAATTAGGAATTTAGGAAAAAAATAAGAGGAAATGAGACAATTAAGCCTTTTATTAAAATTGTTAAAACTTGCTGCACTATATCCATTAGAATAATTTTATATTTGTCAACACCACTCACTGATCTAAAACAGTATTCAAAGATTAAATTAATTTACATGTTCACTATTCATAATTAGGGCTGTATTAACTAATCAACTAAGATAATGGGATGAGGGCGGACAGAGCATAAGGGACTGAGGGGATGATGCACTGGTGAAATGATGGTGTGGAATCCTTGGGGACCACAAATGATGTCAAAAATACGTAAATAATAAGAAAAAAAGATAATTCAGACAATGAATCTTGATGAGAGCTACAGATGAATCAGTATTTTGTAGTGATCAGAAAAATTAAGTACTCTAGTATTTTGAGTTAGGTATATAATACATAAGTATCTAACCAAATTTTCTTTGTTCAATGTTAAAATTATTTGAACACTTTAAATGATAACTGATCAAAGCTTTAAAATGAAATATTAAATGTATCATAACATACAGACATCTATTTTTAGCATTATGTAATATATAAATATGCACAAATGTGTAGTTATACCACTATAATACTAATTTAGTTCACTACCCTTAGACATATAACTAAAGTAAAAATTATATAATAATCAAATGTTTAGATAAGGAAAGACTCAAAACAACATTTACTACCTAGTGTGAAAAATGACAATTTTTTTATTAACATTTTTTATTTACATATATTTGACATCAATTGTAATCCCCATGTATTCCTCATCACCATACCACCAGTGCACCATAACCTCAGTCCCCTGTGCTCCTGTCTGCCTTCCACCCTCCCCCTCTTCCCTCCCCACCAAGTGTCCTCAATTTGTCCCGTCTTTTCATTTTTGGTTTTTGTGTCTTTATTGTTATTATTATTATTGTTCTTATTCCTTTCCTTGATCCTTATTTGGTTCCCTTATATTCCTCCTAGGGGAGGAACCATCTGGTATTTTTCCATTGCCTTCTGACTTACTTCGCTGAGCATAATCCCTTCCAGTTCCATCCATGTTCCTTTGAATGCATCTAGTTTTTCTTTTTTGATTGCTGAATAGTATTCCATCGTGTATATGTACCATAGCTTCCCCATCCACTCATCTGGTTTGGGGCATTTAGGTTGTTTCCAGGTCTTAACTATTGCAAAGAGTGCTGCTGTAAACATAGGAGTGCAGGTATTCTTTTGAATCAGTGTATTTGTGAAAAATGACAATTTTTCTTCTGCCATTTCTGATCATTTAAAGGTCCTCATTGCCCTGTACTCTGAATTTCCCATTTTATGTTGTAAGTAAAAAAAAACCCAAAACTTTAACTTCCTTTTGATTAAATTGACAATAATAATAAACGGTCACTTGAAAAATCACAATTATAAACAAAAATTTCAATCAAATTAAGGTACTTAAAAATCTGGGTTATTTCTCTGGTGTCTTAGTCTTATTCGAGAGCTCTCTCACCTAACTTCTATTTTCCCCTGAATTGGTAGAAAAAAATTCCAAGTCTCATGTGACTTATATACTGTTTGATTACAAATCTGACAGACACATTTGTTGCTAACAGAGATGCAAATACTCTTAGTAAGCACTGAGTTTTATGCATAGCTATGGTTCCCTCTGGTGAAAGCTATAATAAATACAGACAATAAATCTGAGATATGTGAGCATTCCGCCTTCATCTGGAAAACAATAAATCCAAATTCCTCTAACTCTTCTTGAAAGTCTCTGTATTATTAGACATAAAAAACATGAGGTATGAGATTTTAAATATTAATTGTCTCAGATTAACTTATAAGAAAAAACAATGACTGAAAAATGATTTTCTTAAGAGAGTTAGTGGTTGAGAATGCCTAGGAGATAAAAATATTTAATTACAGTTTAAAAGAGATGAAAAAGCATACTTTTTCTATAATTTTAGTCCTTGGAAATTGAAATATGAATTAAAGACTTTTGTGCTTCAAAATACAATTGTTCCTGAGAAAAATATATTATATGAACATAATAAAAGTGTTCATAAATTTCACTGGTATAATGAATACTACTGGTATGAAAGAATAAAATGATTATTGAATATAAACTAATATATATAGTCATAAGGTTTTAATTTAATAAATTCCAGAGTCAACGCTGTTAAGGATAGAAACAGTAGAAGGGGTTGCTGAAGATCTAAAGATCAGGGTAAATGGAGAGCAAAAGGGTTTTTTCAAAGAATTCAATCAGTTTAGGAACAAAGACAATATATGATTCTAATTGGGTAAGAGGCTAGTCCCACGATAAGATGATATAAAGAAAAAAAGTATAAAGTAAGAAATTATAAATCACTAGACAAATCTATCCCTGAAACCTTGGGTTTGTGCCTTTAATGGGTGATAGCAAGTAAATGAAATTCAAATTAAGAAATACTAAATAAAAATATTAGATTAAAAGTCTGTTACTAATGAGCCTTGGTGTGTAACTAATGATTCCTTATAAGATACAATTTACTTTTTTTTGTATGCCCAGTCACAATGAAGAAAATGGATCTCGTAATCTGGAAGACAAATATTTGTACATTATTTCCATCAAATTCCAGGGCTCCCTTTCTGTCCAGTATTCAAGTTGATTCAGTACTCCTGATTATAGGTATCTAAGCATTCAGTAAAGGCATAATTGAAGTCTCAAAAGTTAGGTCAATTGCCCTCAAAAGTTAGGGCAATTACAATTAATTAAAGATAGATCTTCACAGGTGACCCATTAATTTTGCGACTGCAGCTGTCATTTCTCCTAGTAGTTTCCAAGGTGGTAGCTTTTCCCTTACCTTTCTGGGTGGGAGTAGAAGTAGGTTTTAAGAAGCTGGGGAATTATACTTTTCTCCTACCCAATATACTAATTCATAAAAAGAACTTTTCTGGGAAATTTCTTTATTTGTGGTCATTTTATACTGGCCACATTAACACATTTTTAAAAACATTATTTATGGAACTTGATATTCCTAGTCCTACTTTTATTAAACCAAAGAGTATATGCATTAGTATCTTAATGGATTCAAAACATTTTCTAAATTTATATATAGTCAACTCAATTTTTAAAATAGAAAACCTACATTATGAAATACAAAAGTCCGTCAAAATTGCTAGGATTAGGTTTCTAGAAGCATCTGTGATAAAATTCATGATTAAAGATTAAAGATTTTATGAGAATATAGTTTATACTTAAGCACACAAATTTTAAAACTTATAAAAATGCTTTTGTTTACAAAATAAAGCACACAGAATAAAAATGACTATGAACACATTTTAAGCACTTACCAGTGATACAAATAATTAATTTTTAATTTATAAAAAACTTACTAGAAACTTTATCAGTCTATCCTGTTTTCACTATATTTATGATTTGTGAGCTTTTTGATGAAAGGTAATGTACATATCAAGATATACTATTTTCTAAATGCTCAACATCTCTCATAATCAGGGAAATGCAAATTAAACCCACAATGAAGTACCACCTCACACCGGTAAGAATGGCACACATCAAAAAAACCAACAACAACAAATGTTGGCGAGGATGTGGAGAAAAAGGAACCCTAGTACACTGCTGGTGGGAATGTAAGCTAATCCAGCTACTGTGGAAGGCCATATGGAGATTTCTCAGTCTACTAGAAATGGAACTACCAAATGATCCGGCAATCCCACTCCTAGGGATCTACCCAAAGGACACAAAAACACCCATCCAAAAGAGTACCTGTACCTCCATGTTTATTGCAGCACTCTTTATAATAGGTAAGACCTGGAAACAACCCAAATGCCCAAAAGTAGAGAACTGGATCAGGAAGATGTGGTACCTATACACAATGGAATACTATTCAGCAATCAAAAATGATAAACTAGGGCCATTTATAGAAACATGGATGGAGCTAGAAGGAATTATACTCAGTGAAACAAGTCAGAAGGCAAGAGAAAAATATCGGATGACTTCACTTTTAGGAGGAATGTGAAATAACAACTACAACAAAAAATAAAAAAGAAGAAAACAAAAAAACAAAAGAAAGCTCGAGGAAATGGGCAATTACAACCGAAACAAACAAACAAACAAACTCAACAAGATCAAAAGGTTAAAGATAGACCAAAGGGAACATGGGTGAGGGGGGCGGAGAGAGGGGGAAGGCAAAGACGCGGATGAGCGTATAAAGAGCACAAGGGTCTGAGGTGATGGTGCATGGGTGAAATGGTGGTGGGAACTCCCTGGGGACTACAAATGTTGTCAAATACAATTAAATAAATCTAATGAGAAAGGAAAAAAGAAATCCTATTTTCTGACTGTGCCTACAATCAAATATCCAATGTCTTTTTTATTTTCTTTTTAGTTCGTTTCTAATTTTTGACTTTCTCATTCTGCTGTACTACAATAAAAGAATTTGTACAACTATAAAGGAAAAATGTTTTGCGGCTATTTGTTCAATCTATTCACTGGATTGCTATATTAAAAATAATTTTTTAGCTAGTTCTCTCACTATAGATATACACAAGTAGCTTCATGCTGAAGTCATTAATTTTCCTTCAAATAGAAACAGGGTCTAAGGCCTTCATAACACTTTCATCTTGTGGCTTTTCTAAGACATAACTATAAAAGTTTTTCAATTGTCATTCCCAGGTTATTTTTTTCTTCTATTAAAGTTATTGCTGATTGTAATAATTCATAATTTTCAAAGAAAATAAAAACATTTATTGTTCACTTACTATGTATGAGATAATTTTTTAAATAGCTTGTAAGCATTAGAGTTAATGTCCTCACTAAAATTAAGTGGTTCTTATCATTCAATTGAAGAAACTGAGATTGAAACATTATAGCAACTGTCCAGAAGTGGTAGGTCATAGTTTTCCACAACTGAATGTATGCATGTCATTATACTTTCATGAAGTTATAGATTTACTTTATTATAAAATCCTCAGATGTTTTCACTGCCACTATAAACGTAGACAAATGATATTTCTCCTTATTTAGTCTGCAATATGCAAAATGAACACTAGATGGCAACAAATGTCAAGGAACTATAAAAACTAAGGGACCATTTTATTGCCCTTAGTTGATTTTAAAATTTAAATTCATATGCTAACTTAGTTTTCTCAGGGAAAAAAATGGTAATATTTTACTGTACCTTAGAAACAAAAACTACTAGATTTATCAGAACTACTAGATTAGACTACAATTTATAGATTTCATGCTGATTCCTTTCATGCTTTCTAGCCCCACTCCTCTGCATTCCTCTACATTCAGCACCAACAGATGTTACATGGAGATTTAAAAGGGTGGGTCCCAGGAAAAGGGGAGGTTCCTCTCTCCCTGCCCTGTAACAGGGGTCCTAGAAATGTGGTTAGTCACAGCTACAATGCAATTCCCTCATAAAGCTTACAGACCAGTGGGGAAGTACATATTAAACATTCTCATAAATGACTGCAGTGTGCTCAGAAGTGAACTGAAAGCTAACAAGATAGACAACTGTTTTGAAATGTCTTTCAGTGAAATTGTAGTGATAAGTTAGTAAATTTAAGTGAAAGATGATTTAGTAAATATTTTTTGTTGTTGTTGCTCACTAAATAGAAATAACAGCTGTAAATTAGACTAGGGAGAAAAACAGTAGAGAAGACAAAAGAGACAAGAAACGTGAGGTGACAGATTGTTCAGGGTCCCTGAAACCCTAGTGGTAGGGGATATCAAGAACGCAGAGTCAGAAACTCATCTTGGGAAGACTTCAAGATAAGCAAGAAAAAGTGAGTAGAAGAAAGATATACGCCATAAGAAAGAATTAAGGAGATGCTTGTCACCTGCTCATGATCTCAGAATAGTTCCTCTATTGGGAGTGAGATGTTGAAGATTGGAACTGGTTAATGAAGAAGGTATAAAGTATATAAGGTAATCAACTACAGAGAAAAGGATGGTTAAACAGAACTATCAGCGTGCAAAGGAAATACCTCAGTTTCCTCAGCTGGCATATAATCAAACAAGTATCAGACAGACTGACAAGACAAAGCCAAAAAGGAGTTTAATGATGACATGTATAACTCCTGTACCTCTCTCCACACTGGGAGAGACCCAGCATGCCTAACTCAGTATATGGCTTTAGACACCACCTTAAATAGTTAAGCTAAGAAAGGAGCGGTTGGGGTTGGGGTATGCACAAAGATGCTGATAAAAAAAAGCATAGCATAATAAGGGAGGTTAACAACCACCACCACAACTGCCACTTATGAAGGAACCATATTATATTAATTTCTGAAAGATAACTAGTATACATTTTTAAAAGTATTCTTCAAGAACAATTCTATGACTCAGATATTATGTCCATTTCACAAATGAGAAAAAACTGAAGCACAGAGAAGTAAATAACTTGCCTTAGCATACACAAGGCAAATAGGGTTGGAAGCTGAATCTGGCTACTAACTTTAATTAAGTCCATTTCCAAACTCTAAACTCTACTGCTTTGCCAAATCAATGTTAGAGGGCAGGGTGTAAGAAGAAAGTACTAAGAAGTAACACAGAAGGGTAAAGGAAGAATAATCTGATAGACCATATCAACATAGGAAGAAATTTGAGATTGTCCTAAAGGTAGTGGAAAAATCACAGTAGACTTTTAAATTGGATGGTCAATGATCAAATCTGCTTTAAAAAAAAAAACCACTGCTAATTGCAGTGTGGGGAATAAAGTTAAGGGGATCAAACCATTGTAATTCACAACCAAGAGAGGCCTAAACAAGAAAGACGACAGGGAGGAAAGAACTTAAGAAAAGTTAAGAAATGAAGATTTGTACTTAATGATTAGTTGGAAATTAAGCACAATGGAAAGAAGGACGATGACAACCAGATTTCTGGTCAGGGAGTGTTAATGTTAGAGGCACATTAAGGAGCACACCCCCCCCCCCCCACCAGCCAATAATGTTCTGAACAGTTTCCACTCTCATCTCCATACCAACAAAATCTCCTGGGATTACAATTCCCAGGTTGCCATGAGCCTGACTTCCAGGCTTGCCTATTGGGAACTGGGGTGGAATTGACTGGCCATGCTTGGTTTAAAACTGAACAAGTGTGCTCTCTCTCTTGCTTTTCCTGCCTTGACTTGTAACCTGGTGTCTCAGCTCAGACAGAGCCAACTAAACTCTCCACCTCTCATCTCTCTCTCTCTCCTCTTCACACTCCATTGTAAATAAACCTCTATTTTATTTCTCTCTGTGAGTCTGCCTTCAGGTCTTGTCCTGAGTTCATAAGCATGGGGGTGAGAACTCTCATCCAGGTCACCCCCACTTCCTTTGGGATTGCCCTGTGACATTAGAGGCCACTGCCCTGTAATAAAGGGGCCATTCAGTAAGTAGAAAACAGAGTTTCGGAGGAGTGAATATAATTGTAAAACTCATATTTAAATGGAAAGGGAAGAAAAACAGTCTGGTGACAACAGATAAAATGAGGTGTAAGAGAAGGCTGAAAAACGAATCTGGAAAGAGAATATTGAGTATATTTAACTAGGAGATGGAGGAAAGAAACTCTTCAGTGAGAGAAAGCAGTTCCAGAGTCTGAGATATTCTGGATATTTCAGGTAATATGGGAGTTACAGCAGAATAAGAGTTAAAATACCACAACTAAGGAAGTGAAAGTGTTGCATATATATATATATGCATAAAATATATACATATTTACAAGGATGTTGAAAATGTAGCTGTGTGATTAATCTCCATAAAAAGTTGAGTTTCCATGTTCCCTACTACACTTAATAAAGGTTAGAGCTAGGCAGGGAGGAGAAGCTGAAGAGGATTAGCAGAGACCTGGAAGAGATTTGGAGGTTGCATGGAAATCAAAAAATATGTGAGGAAAATTGTAGTTTTGCTTCTCAGCTTTGGACTTGTACCAGGGACTGGGGGGGTGGGGTGGGGTGGGGAAGTGCAGCATGGAAAGAGACACGTGGAGTCAAGACTGTAGAGACATTGTAAGAGACTTGGGTAAGAGACCACTGGGGAGGCTGACAATGGCAGTCATTACATGTATTTATACTGATTTGTTTTTGATGCAGATTTCCCTGGCCCTTTCTTGCTCTTTCTTATGGTTCCTTGCCTAAGGGTATGTTAGACTTGAGGAAAGCTTTTGGACTTCAGTGGCATGCTTTGGACCAACCCTGTTTGGCCATTAGGTAATGGATAATTTGGGGTGTTCTATAAGAAAATGATTTTCTTCACTTCTCTATGTACACTATTCTATTAAAGTTCTTTCACACTAAGCATATGATTTGTCTTTATGCATCTGATGGCAGAACTTTAAAGTATGAAGATTTCTGTTAAGAGGTGCCCCCCAGTCTGCATACTAACAAAACCTTTAAGGTTGGTAAAAAGATAAGGTGGAAGATGCTAAGAACCGAATGCCCTCCAAAATCCATGTTTTGAAACCTAACCTCCAATGTATTTGAAGATGGGTGATTACACAGTTACAGTTTCAAAATCTTTGTTAATATATGCAACACTTTGACCCATGAGCAGAATTGGTGCCTGCATGAAAGAGGCCCCAGAGAACCCCCTTTCTGACATGTGGGGCACTCTGAGCTAGTTGTTTATGAACCAGAAAGAAGCTCTCATCAAACAACAAATCTGCCAGGGCCTTGATCTCAGTCTTCTCATACAGACCTGTAAGGAATAAATATTTATTGTTTACCCAGTCTATGATATTTTTGTTACAGCAGCCTGAATGGAGAAAGACAAGGGGGAAAATGTTCAAATGCTAAAGCTCTTAAGATGTGTCAATGATCCCCAAATTATTTTAGACACTCACATAATAAAACAGATGACTTCTTTATGTAGAAAAAAAGTATTTAATGGTATTCTCTAGATCATTTATATTAATTAAGATTAGGACAAGGGGAGAGAGACAAGATTTCAAAGAGTCCTTGGGCCTCCCTGGTGGCACAGCAGGTTAAACAACACACTATGAAGCAAACTACAGCCACTGCAGCACGAGTTTGATCCCTGCTGCTGGCCAGGGAGGCGACCCACATGGTGCGGCAGACCTCTCTTGCCTCCCCCGCTGCTCCCCTCAGCAGTGTGTTTCAGTCAGTCTGCCTATTCTGCTCCCCGCTCTGTCTCTGGTGAATCCTCTCACCACCCTGGACTCTGGCCTGTACCCCAGCCCTTGTATGTATAAATAAACAAATCTTAAAAAAAAAAAAAAAGATTTCAAAGAGTCATAGTAACTGAAAGTGAATACAAAGTTAATAGTTAAAAGCAAAGGCCTGAAAAGACAGTAAATACTGAAGCGAAATGCCGATCCCCCTGTCGTGGCTAGAGGAGATGAAGTAAGTACAAGGCCTCTGCTAGATGTTTTGAGAGTCATGATAGCATCAAGGGACAGCAACAGTGAGTACAAATGAAAAAAATAGAAGTGTCTGAGGAAAGGAAAAGTATTTAAGGGCATTTGGTCAGGACTGAAAGTAAGTTTTTTAAGGCAATGGACATTGGTAATAATGTCCATCTGAGGGTAAAATGATCTGGGAAGAGTTAGAGATGATAAGGCAATGACTGAGAAGAGACTTAAGACAGAATTGAATAGCCCGATATTTTAACAAACCTCTGACACTGCTCTATGGCTTGGGCCAATGTTGAACAATATGACTTTTTGTTATCCTCCCAGGTACCATATACTTTTTTACTCTTTCTTTTCTAAATAAATTCTATATCTGTACTATCCAATACAATAATCACTAGCTACATGTAGTTATTAAGCACTTAAAATATGGGTAGTGTTTTAAGCACTTAAAATAACGGGTAGGTAAGGAAAATACACACAACTTAATGGATTATAGTTTGACCCCTACATAAGGCAATGAATCACAATAGTAAACTACTATTTAATGGGCCAAGGACACTGTCTGATCTCTAAATGTTAACTATTAATGTTACTACCATTATCACTAAATTTGGTTGATTAACCATAAACATGTTAAATAAATATATTAAGAAGGAACTACAATTGATACAGAATCATAACTAAAGATATTATTAAATACACATATTATTATCTATGGCATATTTGAGTATTCTCAAAATTCTCCATCTATAGAGAAAACTATGGATTTTTTATTTTTATTTTTTTAAAAGATTTATTTATTAATTATGCATATAAGTGCTGGGGTACAGACCAGAGGTATGGGGAGGTGAGAAAATCTACCAGACAGAGCAGGGGGCAGAACAGGCAGATGAACTGAAACACACTGCTGAGGGGAGCAGCGGCCCAGGCAGGAGAGGTCTGCCTGAGCCATATTGGTCCCCTCCCTGGCGGCGGCAGGGATCAAACTCATGCTGCAGTGGCTGAGGTTTGCTTCATAGTACGTTGCTTAACCCACCACGCCACCAGGGAGGGCCCACTATGGATTTTTTAAAAGGAGTAGCCAAACCATTTTTAAAATTTTACTGAGAAATGGTTTTTCTTACAGAAAGCAGCAATACAGAATAAGAGAGGTACTAGGAGACAGAAGCTAGGGAAGGGTGACACCAAAGAGACTGGAAGTGGAGTGGCTGGGTGTACGTACGGGGTGGCAAGGACAGGGCTCAACTTACAGAAGTGAAGTCTGCACAGACCAAGGAAGAAGCTTTAGAAAGTTAGCTTAAGAGGCTGGAGCAAATGGAATTTTTTCACTAAAGGAGGTCCCAGAGCCCCTTGTTATTTTGGGTCACTGCTGTCAGTCTCACATGCTTGGAATGGATGGGGGTGACAGGAAATGGGGAGTGGAGGTTCAGGAATGTCTGAGGAACCAAGTGGCACCTCTGGGCAGTTTAAGCCCTGGGGGAGCACCCTTCTTTGGCTATAGAATGTGAGTATCTTCTTTATTTTTAAAAGGGTACTTGAAATCCTACCTCTCCAAAGGAGGAGCTGAAAGGGGCAGAAGTTGGAGGTTACAAAGGTAATGATGGTGTTTTTCCATGAATGGGTCTGAGGTGAATGGGTCATTCTTCATCTCTTTCTCAAATTCATGTGAGCACAGCCTCAAAAAAGTCACTTTCTTTGAAAGGGTCCCCTCCAGCTGGATCTGTTGAAGTCATCAGCTGTTCCGCAATGGGGTCACTCTAGAACAGGTCGCCTTTGAAGGGATCGGCTTCTTTATATGGGCTGGATTTGAAGATATCTTTAGCTCGGAAAGGATCCAGATGCAATTCGTGTGTATTGTTGCTAAATAACAATTTTTGAAAGAATGGACCACAGCTCCAAAACTGACCTGTCTATCAGGGAGCTGGCCTTGCTCAGGTCAGCTCCTAGGCTTTCTGGTGGCTGTTTTGCAGCTATGAGAGTGTGCTTCTTGCCTGGTTGGTTTTGTCTTGCTTGAATTTCAGGAACTTGATGATGGTTTCCAACTGGACCTTCCCAGCTTGGAAGCTCTACTCCAGCTGTGTCTCTTCTGCAATGGATTTAGCTTTGATTTGGTCCAGTCAGGCCATCTTCCTGGAACTTGAGGTTGGATTCCAAATTCTGGACCTGGGTCTTCAGTGAGGATATCTTCTGGGTCTGGTCCTGGCATTTCTGTCTGGTGTCACTGAGCAAATCATGGCGTTTGGCCTTCTACTGGTTCATTTCATCCAAGTGGTCCTGCTTTTGAACTTTCAGCTCTGGCAAACTGCTTGTTCCTTTGTCTAGATAGTTTTGTAATTTCTGGATGTCATTAGCTTTCTTTCTGATGGCCTCTTCTTTCTCTCTAGCATCTTATTCCAGTGAGTATTTCTCTCTGTTACCAAGCAACCTCCTGGCTTATGTCACCCAGTTCTCTCACACCACTGACCACTTCTGAGCCAGGACTACTTGAGCTTTCTGGTATGGGTACACCCCTCTGAGTGTGGAATAGGACCCCTCGGAGTGTGGAACATGTTCAGTGATAGGACTTGAGGGGGGTCAGTGCCTTTACTGACCTGCTGAATAGCTAATGTAAATTCATCTTTGCTTAATCTTCCCACCTGCCTAGTGTCAGCCAGGGTCAATATGTGTGCTGGAAAGGTTACACCAGCATGATAAAGATCTCTTTCACCCCCTGGCCACTCATGTTTCTGTCTAGGTCCAGGTCAGTCTTCAGGAATATCTTGTCAAACCACATTTTGTCTCCCACTGACAGTTCACTTTTGGTTGTGTCTAGTTGATGCTGCACTAAGGAGACAAGGTTCCTATGCAATTTAGGCTGCTGGGAAGGCATAGCCTGCAGGCTGTCTTTCAATGGTAGACAGGCTGAGAGGATAGGCATGGTCCAGAACACTTTGTTCTTTCTGTTGGAGGGGGCAGGAGGAGTGTGGCAGGATGGAGGATACAGGCTCCCTCTCAAGGGTTTGATTCATTAAGTGCATCACCTGAGGAAACTTATTTTTGTCCAGACCCTGACTACACTGTCAAGAGGCAGGTTGGAATTCATATGGACTAGCTTGATATTATCTCCAGAGAGCAAACCATTCATTCCCTAGGAAATGGAATCTTTCAACGATTCCATCGAGCATGCCCAGAAGTGTGCTTCTGCAGAGAGCAGTGTGACCATCAAAAGGCTGCTGGTGTGGTGAAATTTAGAAGGTGGCATATTCAAATTCAGACTGCTCAAGATAACTTCATGGCCACTCTATATAAAAGCCAATTGTCTCAGACAACAGAGAAAGCCTGTTTATCTAAGAACCTTTTACCATCTGGGTTGACAAAGTCCCCTATCTTCCCAAGAATGTCTGAGAGCCAGACTTCTTCAGAAAAAAAAAACATTGCTGTACTTGCTCCCACATATGCTGGATCTACCTGGAATATAAAGTTTATATAATGGAATTCCAGTGGGAATCTGTTAGGAAAGGGGGATGAGTATGGCAGCCATCTTCCAGTGGGAGCACCTGGAACTGATTATGGATATGAAAATATTCACAGCAACAAAAACTATCAGCAAATCAAAAGATTAAGCACATAAGTCTCAAAATGCCTTACCACATTGTACTACATTCTCTGAATAGTGATAAACAGGAGTGTTTGCAAAGGAATAAGAATTCTCCAAATAGTAAATTTGTCTAATTGAGAAAAGTCAACATTAACAGATTGGTATTCACTTTGTGTGGAAAGAGTTTAACTGAAAAAGAGTTTAGTTACAGAACAACAATCAAAGAAATACTCGGGAAAAAAAAGAGCAATTACGGCATGCTTTTATTTTAATCTTATTAGACTTGCCTTGGTTTTTTCAAAATTGGCTTCTTCAGTCATTTGCACAGCTTGTTTCACCTGCTCATAAGCACTAGCTTCTCTTTGCTGCACATCTGTCAAGCTGCTCCTTATGCAAACTAGTGCAGACATTAAGTCATCTCTTTCTCTGTCAGCACAAAAAGAACATTCACAACAAGAAATGATCAAACAATTTTATATTTTTAAATCAGGAAGAAAAACGCATTAATATATATTGGAAGACTGTGGGTCGACATAGTACAACACACACCAGAAGGATCCTTTGACCTCATTTGGTGATGTGTAGGCAGAAAGGCCATGGACATTCACGGAAAAACTGCATCTGTGTGGGACAATAATCGATTGTAGGGAGAACAGGTACACTGAAGGTTGTAATTTAAATCCCATAAAAGAAAAATTAGTTTAAATATAAAGGTGGAGAAAGGTGGGGAAAAAGCAACAAAGTAGAAAAAAAATGTACCTCAAAGTATAAGTAAATATGTTAAGAAGGGGTTACTGAGGTTTGGTTTATGCCTATGATTCTCCTCTTAATAACTGAACACATATATCCTTTTCCCCTTCTCTTTCAGTTAAACTTTTTCACTTATTTAGGAACAGATTTCTTCTTCCCATTGACAGAACTGCTGAATTACTCAAATGCACTGGTAACAGACATAATGCTCACAATTTAACAAAACCCATTGGCTTGGATGATTGTCCACCCCATTCCTCCTCAGCAATTCTCAGAAATAGCCTAAACTATGATATTTCTTGAGGGTAGAAGTGAACAAAATGCCAAAATGCTATGGCATGTAAAGCAGCGAGTATCCATGAGATTGGCAGTTGAATAGCTGGGGCGTCTGTAGTTAAACCACCTCACCAGTGAGGAGGGCTACCTACGATGATACCCAAATTGCCACATGCAGCTTCAGCACTGGATGTCAGCCTCTGCTCAGCAAATGCTATCTGGAACAGGACAAAAGGCATCTGGCCACATACCATCCTTTAAATATTCTCTTTTTTTCCCTTTTCTTACTCCCTATGTAAATAAATCCTACTATTGTTTCTCACCATGTATCTACTTTTGGGTCATGTCCTGTGACATGCATGCAGGTAAGGACTTACCAAATGGGTCAACCAGTTTCCCCAGGGTTTGATCCATTTCAAAAAGATTATGGGGTATTTGGAACTTATCCAAAGAGTAAAAACGACCAGCAGAACCAAAAATAAAGCGGGTGGTAAACTTTTTATATACACAGAAGGGAAAAAAAAATGTAATGTTGGACTATTAACGATGCTATTTTATTCCATGCTTTGTAAAGAGTTCAATTTTAAACCATGGTTGCAAATCCAGTTGAAGTAACAGGTTACAATATCAATTTCATTGCCAAGTTCTAAATTATCAGAAAAGGGCTAACTGTGGTTTTTAAAAATTTAATAAACTTTGAGTTATAATTAAAAAAATATAAACTGTGAGTTTAAAAACCTTTCGGCATTAGACAATGACATAAAAATAGGTTTGAAAGATATAATAATTTTAAAAATTTGTGGTATTTGGAAAACAGTCATGTTTTAAGAAACATGTAATATTGAACAAAGTTGCAATTATTAGTAGTTCCACAGAACTGTAAAAAAAAAATTGCTACAAAATTCATGGGGACATAGAGGTCTTCATTTTAGAATTTTCTGATTTGTTTTAAATTGAGAAAGACTTTGTTGTTGTTTTATAGGTAATAAAAAAAGTTAATTATTTTGATCAAATACACTCAGACACAATGATTATGTGAAAAAGCAGATTAAAGCAAGACTAACTATTCTACTTAAATAAAATATAAATTAAGTACAAGCAAACTGAATTTGTATTTATTTGTATTTCAAAAAAGTTCATTAACCTAAAAGGAGACTAATTTTGTTGAGGACATGCAATCCAACTAAAACTTGTGATTCTAGAAGAAAATTAAAATACAACCTTTACAGATAATAAACAGGAATAGAGCTTCCCTAAAACCTTAAGACCTACTAAAAAACCAGAGTTCCTATTCAATAATTATCTTGTCTATTCCTGACATTATGTCATCATCCAAGTCAAAGGCTCAAGTAAAACACAATAACAAAAGAGCTCAGTACTTATAACTGTAACAGGCTTAAAATCTACCAAATTTGTTTCTATGGAAGACATATGTTTCATCCTCTTAATGTCTTATCAGTTCATATATCCTCTTGTTATAAGCAGTTTTCCACACAGTATTCAATGAAATAGATGACAAAAGAAAAATGAACAGATAAAGACTCCAAGCATGTATCAACAGTATTTAAGAAACTTAGTGGAACAAACAGGGAAAAAAGGAATAAGAAAATCCCTGAATATTCTTGGCCAAAAATTTAAAATAGGAAGAGACAAAGCTGTTCTGATATATATGCATGAGCTTCATCTTGAAATATGGAGTGCTTAAAAAATGCTTTTCATTCCTAAGTTGTTCCATATTTCTTTTCTGCTTAGGAACAGACTTTAAATTTAAAACTACCAGTTTTAAGTATTTTGGGGTATATTAATAAATATTATTATTATCACTGTTTATTTAAAAAGAAAATCTAGAAGGCTGAATATAACATTTCTTTATTCTTCATTTCTGGGAAGTTTCTAACATAGTCTTTCAAAGTCAGCTATAAAAATAAATAAATAAAGCAGCCCAAAATCAATTGCTAAGCTAAAGTCCCAGTGTTACAGGGCATCATCCCCAAAGAGTGAGACTTTGTCTTCTAGACAGTACTAGTTATAGCTGAACCAGGCAAGGCTTTCGTAGAGATATTCATGCATGAGGGAGCCAGTTTGGGAAAAGAGAATATAACCTGATTTCCCAAGAGTTAGCAGAAGATATTTAAAGGTTATGTTCACAAGGCAGGAAGGAGAAGGGCAGCATCATAGCTTGTTCTGATTTGGTCTATACCCATGAATGCGCAGATAGGTTACATTTCAACTACATATTTGGACTCTCAGCTTTCTCCCTCCAGGAAATTATAAGATAATCATTAGGCAAGATCTAATGCCTTTCATCTATCATTGCGCTCTATGATCAGTGCGGTGAGCAGACTGTTTGGACAGAATTGTTTGTTCATACAGAACTGGGGCAACTCATCCTACCAGTTCACAATTTCTTTTACCGAGCTTGTCTCACAGGATAATATAGTAGAAATCATTTATTCTTTCTGAAAAGGAGAAACTTCTCCAGTGCAGTATGAGCTACTGAAAGGAATTTAACAAAAATCAGTAATATCTTGACACCACTCAAAAAGCATGTGTACACTAAGCAAAAAAAAGTAACTTGTCTAAAATAATGTGGTTACCATTTTCAGGGTACAAGAGAAAATCCCCCATCTCTTGGGTTCTTCTTAGGCTCAACAAGTAACCAAAACAGCATCGGATGGGTCAGCAAAGGGAAAATCAATTTAATAATATGCCAGGACAGGTTAGCTAAAATTACTGTTCAGCACCTGATTTTGGTCAAGGAGAAAAGGGTGAAACTTCTAAAGTATGAATCCTGGCCTACAGGTTAGCTAAAATTACTGTTCAGCACCTGATTTTGGTCAAGGAGAAAAGGGTGAAACTGCTAAAGCATGAATCCTGGCCTACAGGGTAGCTAAAATTACTGTGCAGCACCTGATTTTGGTCAGGGAGAAAAGGGTGAAACTGCTAAAGTATGAATCCTGGCCTAGCAAAGAAAGAGGAGGAAACTTCACATGACAAGGAGAGGATAATCTCATTTTTACTCGGAGAAGAGATTCTAGAGTATAAAATGGGGACCAGTCATTTTATGATGGAAAAAGTCCTAAGACAGGAAAACAGTTATTGTTTCTTTGATCAAGGAAGAAAAAAAGATTAGGGGAGTGACAATCTTGTCTTCAATTAGGGAAGGACAAAGTACAAGGAAGAATGAGTTTCTGTTTAGCCTCTAGTATGTTCATTGCTCTCAACTCAAAATAATCTATATTCTTTAAGCAATGATAAACTGTCTTCTGGAGGCCCACAGGGCTTCAATTAACTCTAGTTTCCCATATCAAGGTGAGAAGTATTACAAAAGACCTACTCTGGACATCTGGGAAAAGCCTATATGACCCCTCTGGAAAAAACAATCTCACATCACAGCTGGCAGAACCTACCTACTCTATCTTTAAGAAAACTACAGTGATGGAACTTTTTAAAAATCCATCTAATTTGAAGCTTAACTTTAACCTCATATGATTTATTGTGGGGCTAAAAGAACACATCTCTTGAAAAACATACTTTTCCATATCACCAGAGACTCCACAGAGGCATACTTACTTAGTCAATCTTTCAATGGTTTGCATGTGAACATTATTATGGGTTTTGGAAATAACAGCTTCATGTTGAGCACATTTCAAACAAAGACCACCAACGGAATTATGACTATTAGCAGCAAGAAGAGACTCTTTATGCTTTAGTTGTCCTTTAAGATCTTCACATCTTTTCTGACACTCAGCTAAGTCTTTTCTAAAAGAAAGGAGAAGTTTCAGCAAATGATAAGGTAAAAGTACACTATTTTCAAATGTATCAATCACCACAGTGAAAACTATGATCATTGTGATAGTGCTAACTACTACTTTATACATTCTAATTTACTTTATTGGGAGCTTCATATATAATACCTTATTAATTCTTATCACAACCCTGAAATGTAGGTATGATTATTTTAATTTACACTTAGAATATAACGAGACTTGACTATATTAAATCATTTTGCAACAAAAACTACTCTGGATTAAAAATTAGGAATAAGTGAAATTATACTCTAAATACCCTTTCTTCCTGTACCTCTCATTGTAATTAACCAATGAACTTGCTCCTAGAAATTTAGAAAATTGGTTGTATTATATCTTAACAAAAAGTCTCTGAGCTAGGGGCCTCCCTGGTGGCACAGTGGGTTAAGCACCACACTATGAAGCAAACCGCAGCCACTGAAGCACGAGTTCGATCCCTGCTGCTGGCCAGGGAGGGGACCCACATGGCGCAGCAGACCTCTCCTGCTGTGCCCGCTGCTCCCCTCAGCAGTGTACTTCGGTTGATCTGCCTGTTCTGCTCCCTGCTCTCTGTGGTGAATCCTCTCACCCCCCACCCCACACCTCTGACCTGTACCCCAGTGCTTGTGTGCATAAATAAATAAATCTTTTTAAAAAAAAAAGAAGAAGAAGAATGTACGAGATCAGGGATATTGATTCTGCATTTAGGGACCTGCAATGTTAAGGAGAGAGAGCAGATTTCACATGGCAGACAAGGGGTGGGAGTGCTTAGCTCATCCTTACTCTGAGCGTAAACATGAGAGTCTTAGGTAAAGAGATAGTGTTCAATGATAAACCTACAACAGTACTTTCTTCTCAGGATTTAGCTCAGGACAGAAGCTCCTCTTAGCCTTAAGGGTCCACTCTGACCTCAACCTAAAATAATCTGCATTCTTTAAGTACTGCTAAAAGGTGATTGGAAAAAAAAAAAAGCTCATAGGGCTTTGACTGACCTCTAGTTCCATATCAAGGTGCCAAGATGCTTATTCTAGGCATACTGAGTAAAACCCTTTTGGGAAGACTAACCCCACAAAACTTGTATGGAATTTGTTCATCATAAGAATTAATTAAGTAGTGGCTATATGTGAAAATATACAGCTTGCTAGAGAAAAAGATTAGGAATTGTCTGAGTGTTTTTGTGTGTGAATATATACACGCGTGCATGTTTTCTTTTCTGAAATAGCTCTTTTATGGAATAACTCTTGGATGAAGTTTTTCTGCAAGCTTATTTTTTAAGGATCATACAGTTTATATGTTATATTTTCTGTTCCCTTCCCAAGCAAGTTTTTGGTAAAGTCAAGTTCCATTGCACAGAATTCTCTTTTTAGTGTGTGTGTATACTTATGTGAATATATACATATAATACTAAATAGTTCAACAAAGGAGAAAGTTGCCCTTCAATTCTTGACCAACTAAAGTCAGGCACTTATCTCCAGTTCAGTTTACTTTCTGTTGTTAGAAAAAAGGAGCTATTTTCCCCTCTACCCAAGGAAATTTCTCAAACATAATAAGCTTTCTTTTTAAGTATCATATATTAAAAAACGTCTGACTTTCAAAGGATTTATGAAACAAAGTTTGGAAGCACATTCCAAAGTCAAATGGTCTCTGCTACTATTTTTGTCAGGTGTAAAAACAAAACACTCAGCAGATAAGATTACTTGAAATGGCAACAAAGAAATTTAAAAACAATGGTTATAAACTTAGTTTCTGAGAGTAGCAACATTATTTCTTTCATTGAGAAAGTGATACTTTAAATAATCTTAAAGGATTATTCCTACTAAAGGAAAATGAAAAAACAGAAGACTGGAGGGAAAAAGTCTAGTTAACTGTAAGGTGATAGTTAATGTAATTAAAGATAGCATATTTAAAAATTCTATGAGGGCCTCCCTAGTGGTGCAGTGGGTTAAGAAACACACTGTGAAGCACACCATAGCCACTGCAGCACGAGTTCGATCCCTGCTGCCGGCCTGAGAGGGGACCCACATGGCGTAGCAGACTTCTCCTGCCTCGCCTGCTGCTCTCCTCAGCAGTGTGTTTCAGTCAGTCTGCCTGTTCTGCTCCCTACTCTGTCTCTGGTGAATCCTCTCACCTCCCTAACTATGGCCTTGTCCCCCAGCTCTTGTATGCATAAATAAATAAATCTTAAAAAATAAATAAAAATAAAAATTCTATGAGACTAAAAATGTCATATTCCACATGTATAATTATATTACTTTAAAAACTGAAGATTTAAAACAATAGTTATTAAAATATAACAAGATAAAAAGTAAGAAAGTTACAATAGATCATTTTTAGATATTAGATTTCTTCATGAAAAGATAAAAATCTCTATAGAAATCCTAATAAGAATAAGATATGAAAAGCATGAAACAATGAAATAGATGAACAATAAGTTGTGTGGAGAAAGTCAAGCGTTCTGGTTCCTAGAATCACTGTAGTTATTTATCTAGAAAACATATATTCTAGTTATTTATCTAGACAACATATATATTTTTCCAATTAAACTTATTAAAATAAAATCATAAAAAGTATTTTAAATTTTATTTGATTTGAAAATATTTCATTACCATTATTTGAAATAACCTTTAACACAAACTGATTTCCTGGTATCTTTTTCTATTCATAATATATAATAAATCACTAATGATTAGTCTATAATATATAAGCCTTATAGTGTTTTTATTGTTTTTTTAACAATTTATTTATTTATGCATAGAAGAGTTGGGGTACAGGCCAGAGGTGCAGGGAGTGAGAGGATTCACCAGAGAAAGAGTAGGGAACAGAACAGGCAGATTGACTGAAATACACTGCTGAGGGGAGTAGCAGGGGAGACAGGAAAGGTCTGCTGCACCATGTGGGTCACCTCCCTGGTCACCTCCCTGGCCGGCAGCAGGGATAGAACTCATGCTGCAGTGGCTGTGGTTTGCTTCACAGTGCTGTGCTTAACCCATTGTGCCACCACGTAGGCCCCTTTATAGTGTTTAAAATAAAAAATAAAAAAATACATGAAAAAGGGGGAGAGGAAAGTACAGGAAACCTCATTGTGTAAATTCAAATTCACTACATATACAAAAATACTCAAACTATAAAGTTATTGTAGTTTTAAAATTAGATTAAGAATATATAAAGAGAAATTCTTGCAATTTGAAAACTATAGTACTTCATTTTCACTCTTTTATTTAAAAGCATAATTTCTGTAAGAATAGCTAGTGATACTTACTTTATAAGAAAACACATGTATTTTACAACTGATGAAGTGATACAACTGATAATTTAGTAGACAGTTCTTTGAAGTGGTATTTAGGAAGAGACTTCAAATTTTATGCCCCTTATGCTGTAATAACCTGCAGAAATTTTTCAGATTGTATATAAAATATCATCAAGTAATTCTTATATTGAATAAAATAGGCATTTCAACAAGTATTCAAGTATATTTATGATCATTATACTTTTGCTTTGACTTTAAATGGATGATAATTACCTCAAAAACTTCAATTGAGACTCCAGGGTTTCAGTCCGTTCCTCATAAATAAGTTTTAGCTTCTCCTTTAGAAAAAGAAAAAAGAACATTTTTTTATATTCTGTGCTTTACTAGCAAATTTTAATTATTAATATTAAACTTAATTTTTTTAAAAAGAGGAAAAATAGCATTTCTTACACTTTCCATAATACACCACAAATTTTCTATTTTTACTAAGTAAATTCCTGCAAACAACTACTGAGTCATAAAATTGATGAAAAGTGGTTATTGACAATTTTCTTTCAAAATTTCATAAATCAGGTTTTATTTTAAAGTATAACTCTGGGGCCTCCCTTGTGGCACAAGAGGCTGAGTTCTGCACTGTGGGGCTTCCACAGTCACTGCAGGTCCAGTTCAATCACCGGCCAGGGTGAGGAACCCACATGGCGCAGCAGATGTCTCCTGCCTCTCTGGCTGCTCCCCTCAGCAGTGTAGTTTAGTTGATCTGCCAGTTCTGCTCCCTACTCTGTCTCTCGTGAATCCTCTCACCACCCCAGACTTCTGGCCTGTACCCCAGCTCTTGTGTGTATAAGTAAATAAATACTTTATTAAAATAAATAAACAAATGATAGATAAAGTATAACTGTGTCACTTACAACCTGTAAGATCCATGAAGGCAAGGGTTAAATCTTACTGGATTCCCCCATTGTAACTGTTGCATATATGACAAAAATATGTATGACTGAATAAATGATAAAAATCAGTACCAGATAGATTATAGATCTAAACTGAAAAAGCAAAACAAGGAGCCTCCCTGTTAACCTAGGGGTTACATCTCAGTGTTATCATAGCTATGGCCTGAGTTCCATCCCTGACCAGAGAGTTAGCCCACATATGGCACCATATATACTGTGCCTCTTCTGCCTCTCCCTAGCTCCCCTTGCAGTGAATTTCATTGAATCTACTTGTTCTGCTCCTCATTGTGTCACTGATGAATCCACTCACCCCCACACCTCTGGCCTACACCCTCGCTCTTCTATATTAAAAAAAAAAAGCAAAACTATAAAATTTCTGATAATATAGGATAATATCTTCACAACCTTTTGGCTAGGTAAAGACTATTTATATAGAATACACAAAAAAAATCACTTCTTGGCCTTTTGGCTAAGATCAAGTGTACATAGGACACAAAAAGTATTCTACTCATACATTAACTAGTTCACCCACCAATGAAAATGAACAAACTTCTGCCACATTCAACATGTTATAAATTTAACAAATATAATTTTGAACAAAATAAACATGATGAAAAAATAAAAATATGCTCTTCTGTTTAGGTAATGTTTTTTTAAAAAACAGGCAGAAATTAAGTGAAGTATTTATGAATACTTAAGAAATATTAAGGAAAATATTAAGAAATTTTCATAAAAGCAAGATGGCATAATCAATTAATCTACCTATAGTAAAAACCTAGAGTAAGTTTCAGAAAGATAAGGAATAGCATGCCTATATATGTATGTTTTGGGTGATTGATTGTATGTTTGTTTTAGCTTATGGCATTTGAGAATATCTGCATCATACATTAGCTGAATATGATGCATGAAAGAATTACTTCAATGATTACCTATAAGAAGCAATAGTCTTTACAAAAACAGTTTGGAACTATCTCGACATATTGTTGCTATAGACTACAACAATAAAAAAGACAGCAAACCTTGGTGGAAATAAGAAAATGGGAGACTTGACTTCTAGAGTTACCAAAGTGTAATAGTTTCATCCAATGCCTAATTTTAACAACAAAAATAATTGCAAAGAGGAATAAGATTCACTCAAGGGAACAGAATGAGATGAGATAAAACACCCTCAAATTGTAGAAATCAGTCTTACTAAACAAAATAATAAAAAAAAAGCTGTCTAAATAGGTTCAAAAAGTTAAGAGGAAACATGAACAAAGAACTAAAGTTAATTAAGAAAGAAAAGAAATTGTGAAAAGGAATAAAACAAGGAGACATACAGATGCAAAAAGCACACGAAAAATGTTCATCATCACTTATCACAAAGGAAATGAAGTCAAGGCCATAATAAGATATCACCCCACACTCATGAGCATGACCTATATCAAAAAGACCAAGTGCTTATGAGGGTGTGGAGAAAAGGGAATCCTCCTACACAGAAGGTAGGAAAGTAGACTGGTCTATCCTTTATGGAGAGCAGTATGGAAGTATTTAGAAAGATTAAAATTGGATCCACCATATACCTGGCAATCCCACTCCTAAGCATTTACCTAAAAAATTAAAAAATACTAATTCAAAAGGAAACTTGTAGTCCTATGTTTGACTGCAGTACTATTTATAATAGCCAAATAATATAATAATCAAATGCTCTAAAACAGATGATTGGCTCAAGAAGATGTGCTATACATACACATGTAGAATATTACTCAGTGATCAAAAAAGGTAAACCCATGACATTTGTGGCAACATGGGTGGAGCTGGAAGGGTAATGCTAAGTGAAATAAGCCAGGAGGAGAAAGATAAAGGCCAGATGCTGTCATTTGTATGTGGAATACAGAGAAACCAAACTAAGAGTCAAATAAAGTCAAGATTTAGAACTAATTCTTGAAAACTGACTATAGAACTGAAGCATAAAAAGGGAGGAAAGGGAATGGCAGTGTAAGAACAAAGAGGAAAAGAAGCACAATGGGTTACATTGGTGGACTAAGGGTGATTTGGTGGTGGGTCCACCACAATGGCACTATCTCATGATGGGGAAGATACTAATATTACCTCAATTTAAAAAATAATAAATTTTAAAATAATAAGTAAGTTTAAAAGAAGGCATCAAACAAATCCTAGAGCTGAAAAGCAAAAAATTCAAATGAAACATTCATGAACAGTATTCAAGAGAACATTTGAATAAATGTTCAGTGAAGAATCATTGAATTTTAAATAGAACAATTGAAATGATAGTGTCCAGGAAACAGAAGGAAAAAAGAATTAAGAATTATCATTTGATCCAACAATTCATTTCTGGTTAAATACCCCAAAGTACTGAAAATAGGGATTCAAAGAATTACTAGTACATCAATGTTCGTAACAGCCTTATATATAAGAATAAAAAGGTAGAAACAACCCCAAGTCAATCAACAAATGGATAAACAGAACACAGAATGTATGTAACATAAAATATTTTTCACCCTTAAAATGGAATTAAATTATGATATATATCACACAACATGGGTGAACCTTAAAAACATTAGGTTATATGAAACATGCCAGGCACAAAAGGAGAAATCTTGTTTTAGTCCACCTATATGAGCCATTTAGAAAAGGCACTTTAATAGAGACAAAAGTAGAAGTGGTTACTAGGGGCTGGGGAGGAGGGGACTGAAAGTTATCTATGGTGACAGATGCTTTGTTTCAGGAGATGAAAAAGTTTTGGAAATGCGTATGTTGATGTTTGCTCAAAATTGAGAAAGATAAATACCAGTTGGTTTTAATTATTTGTGAAGTCTAGAGAAAGTAAACAAAGGATAGGATAAAGACAAATTGTAAGGCTGACCCTTGAAATGAAAGCAGGCTGTAGATCTGAGGCACTCAGGAGGTGTGTAGGAGGAGAAGGTAGATGGAAGTGTAGAGAAGGGGGTGGGAGAGTATGGTTGAGTGTGGTAGAGGCCTGTAGGCACTTTGGTGGTAGGAAAACTATGGTGACCACACTTGAGGGGAGAAGTCCTATATTGTGAAAAGAATAAATGAGAAAGTTTAAAAACAAAAATAAAAAAAGAAGTGAATCCTATCATTTAAAATAAGAAATCTAGTAAAATAAATTTTATCCAGAAAAAAATTATGAATGTACTTATGCAAATGAATAATACATAACAGTAACACAGTAATTTAAAAACTATCAAAATGTTAAATTCTATGTATCACTTACCATATAAAAAAGGACCAAAAAAAAAAAGAAGAAGAAGAAGAAAAAAGCAGATACACTTAAGACAAGCAAAACAAAACAAAGACTCACCAGTTCTAGTTTCAAATTTTCAGGTGCAACTTTGATAATATCTACATTGCCATGGGAAAATTGTCTTTTGGCAGCTTCATCCACCCCAGAATATTCACCTGTTGTAATCCAAGAATTCTGCATATATCCCTACAATAAAATGTGCCAATAATTTCAACTGATATTTAAATTTAAATCAACATGAATACTTTACAAGTGGAATATTGATACTTATCTGTGAGTTTAAAAAGCAGATATCCCTAAACTATGAAACAAAAATCATTTTACATTTTGAAACTCTTGGGATCACATTCCACAAGTGTTACAAAGTCAAATTCCTATCAGTACAGGTAATAATATAAATGAACAAAGAGGGCTAGATATCAATGTATTCAACTACCGAATGAATGTATCTTTCTTTTCTGAAACATATAGCCCTCTCCTGGTTTGTCTTTCATTTTCCACATTTCATGAGGCATGACTAATAATAGCAATTGTTAATATATTATGTTTACTATGTGTAAGACTTGTTTTTATGTGACTCACATACTTTAACTCAAGTCACTACAACAACTCTAACAGATAAGTTTACTACAATTTTATAGGTGAGAAAATTGGGTGATAAGAATAAGTAGTTGATAGTCACAAAGGCAGGGAGAATCTCATTAGTGGCAGACCTAAGACATGAATACTGGCAATCTGGTTCCAACAGAGTTCATGCCCTAAGCCACTAAGCCCTTTTGTCTCTCCAGAAGAACAGTTATCTTCAATAAGAAAAACAGTGCTGACATTCAGGAATTAAAAACGGAATGGTAGGGACCATGACAAATCACTCAAAGGAAGCAGTCACTAGTCATTTTTGATCCGTTGCTTTCAAATGTGAATGAAACTCATAAAAATAATCTTTTGACATTTAAAAAACATAAACTATATATGGCTCTTTATATGAAACTTTATTAATTCTTGGTTCAATTTGTTATACAAGGAAAACATGAATTTAGTATACCATCCTCAGTTTTATCCTTTGGCACCTCCTAATGATTCAATGAAATAAGCAGTCCAAGGCTTGGGTAATTTATAATGTGAAACAAGGATAGAAACACTTACATTAATTTAATATCAATACATCAAATAATTAGTGAACTCTTGCTAAGGGCCAAAGTACATGGCAGTATCACAAGCAAGGAAGATCTCCAAACACAGAACTGTACTGCACTGTCATACCCTACTGTAATGTAGTAAACTGCATTCCTCCAAAGTAGCATTCTGAGATTACATTCCATTTTCTTTGGGAAGTTCAATGTAATGGAAACATGTATGTAGTACCTCCTATGTTCAGGCACTATGCTAAGAGTTTAGGGAGTAAAAATAAGCAAGGCCAATCTTGTCCTCAAGGACTACACAATCTAATGAAGGAGACAAATATCTAAGCAAATAAATACAAATTAATAAGCTAAGTTCGAGCCAGAAGTGTGCATGGGGGGCAAATGCCAGAACAGAGGAGGGGAACTAGGAGCAACTGGACACTCTAGGATTTTCTGGCGTTCCAATACTGGTCTAATATTTTGGTGGATAGAAAGAGCATGCAAGGAAGAGAGAATATCATGAGAAAATTCACAGAGATATGAAATAGCACAGTGGACTCTTTGGCATTTTTAGACATTAAAGCACCAGACCATGGATGTCAGAAGATGCAGCTAGTGAGTCAAATAAATGACTGTAAAGTATAATATGCTATACTAGTTAACTTGAAATTTATTTTATAGGTAGGGAAAAGTATCCCAAGATATGATTGCATTCAATTGGACATAATGAAGGAGGACGGTACTAATTTCCTATAGAGAAAATGAAGAAAGCATATAGACAAGAGATTTATGATACAAAATACTATCATTCTTAGAAAGACATGGTAGTCTATTACATTACATTCCTGAAAATGACTGAAAACTTTTGGTTTCTTAATTAAGGGGAGGTGTTGGGAGAGAAGGGTATGAGAATAGCCATGGGAATAAATGGCTCAGAAAATTTCTACTGAAATTTAAACAAAAAAATAATTTAATAAAACAATCTCCTAGGCCTGTGAATGAGTACAAATGACACAATTTCTAATAAATAGTATAATTTCATATTATATTTTTGATCTCTCAAGAGTCCCATGAAGAGAAACCTAATAATGAGGCAAAATGAATGAATATAGAAATGAAATATTCCTTGATGGTTTAGGTTTTTTAAATTATCTGCTTGCTTCTTCAACTGTTAAGTCTTAAATGAGACTCAAAGCTAGAAATCAGATAGGCTAACCATCCAGGTCTCTGTATTAAAGCCCGGGGTTGGGGAGAGAGAGAGAGTGACAGAGAGAGAGAGACAGAGAAAGAGAGAGATTTCTTTTCTCCACTGAACAGAAAAAAGATTTGGTTCAATATTGACAGGTTATTCCTAATTTATGCAGAAAAGCAAAATAATTTGTGGACAATGGATGCATTTGGGGAGTCAGAGTCCCACACTGGAGTGCAAGCTCTGCCATTTCTCTCCTAATGACATAAGATAGCTTACATATTTATATAAAATTTCTAAACTTTAATGCATCTGGGAAAAGAATAATAACACCTACCTTGTGTGACTATTTTAATACTAAATAATATAATGTAAATAATATGCTTGAAGGTAATTTATGAAGATACTTTCTTCAGACTTCACAGCACTAACTCTACATATCAAGAGAGAATGAAATGACATATTCAACATCCAATAAAATATATAAAGACCTTCCCAAACAAACAAAAGCTGAGTAAGCATGCCAAGACTAAAAATCTCCTGTAAGAAATCTTTAAAGGAGCTCCCTATCTAAAATGACAAAAACGAAATAAAGAGGAAATAAATTAATTAAAATAAATAAATTAAAGAGGAAATAAATCTGAATAACATATAACAGAAAAAGAACACTACAGATCAATATTCCTGATTAACATAGATGTAAAAATCCTCAACAAAATCTTAGCAAACTGAATTCAACAATGCATTAAAAGGAAAACATATCATGAACAAATGGGACGTATTCCAGGGATATAAGAATGAATCAATGTCTGAAAAATCGATATTATTCACCACATTAACAAAAGGGAAGAAAAATCATAATCTTATCAATAGACAAATAAAACACCTATCTTTATCTATCTATGGAGAAGATTCAACATGTATTTATGGAAAAAAAACCCTCAAAAATGGGAAGACGGAACATAATATAAAAAGACATATATGACAAACCCACAGCTAACATATTCAATGGAGAAAGACTGAAAAACTTTCGGATAACATTTAATACAGGCCAAGGGTATCCAATTTCACCTCTTATATTCAACATAATATTGGAAATACCAGTGAGAAAATTTAAGCAAGAGAAAGATACAAAAGGAATCCAAATTGAAAAGAAGCAATAGAACTATCACTGTTTGCAGGTGACATGATAATATACATAGGAAACCCTAAAGCACTAAAATAAATAAATTAATTAATTAATTAAAATAATAAATCAGTAAAGTGGCTACAAAATCAATTTACAAAATCAATTTAGAAAAATCAGTTTTGTCCCTATAGAATAGAAATAAATTAAGAAAACAATCCCATTAAAAATCATATCAAAAACAACTTAGCAAAGTGGGACTAAACTTAGCAAAGGAGATGAAGGACCCATACAATGAAAACTAAAGACAATGCTAATAGAAATAGAAGAAAACACAAAGAACTGGAAACATATTTCTGGTTCATGGATTGGAAGAATCAACATTGTTATAATGGCATCTTACTCAAAGCAGTGTACAGATGTTAGGGGGAAAGAAAAACCCTTCTGAATGGATTACACAAATAGGTTATGGACTTCGACCCCCATTCCAGACTTACAAGATCCAAGAACTACAAATCCCATAAGGTCATTATCAAAGAGCAGATCACTGGGACCTAAGGGTGGAGTTGAGCAGCCAGGTTAAATATAAAAGCAAACACGCGGGCGTTGGGGGGTCGCTTTTTCCCAGGGAGCCAGCTCTCAGCGCACCATTGGGTTCCAGCTCCAAGGAACTGGTAAAATATTTACAGATCTGTAGCCCTCTCTTCCCCTTGTGTTATTCACTACACTATTTTCCCTTCCCTTGTAAATAAAACCCTTTATTAACCTTTGTTGTGTGTGCCTGCAGTTGGGGCATTATAAGTGCCATTCAAGCGCGTGGGTGAGGACCCAGTCAGGCAAACCCATCTTATATTAGTGTTGCCCTGTAACACAGATTCAATGCAATTCCTATATCAAGGTTTTAATGACAATCTTTAAAGAAATAGACTAAACATTATTGAAATTCATATGGAACTAAAGACCCTAAATCCTCAAAGCAATCCTGACAAAAACAAAAACAACAATGATATCACACTCCCAAACTTCAAACTATATTATAAAACTATAGCAATAAAAATTGTAAGGTACTGGAATAAAAAGAGGCATACAAACTAATGACACAGAATTGAGAACCAAAACGTAAACCCACCCTATATATATATTAGGCAGTTATGCTATGCAAAGGAGCCAACAGTATATATTGGAGAAAGGAAAATCCTTAAAAAATGGTGTTGGAAAAACTGGGTAGCCACATATAAAGGAATGAAATTAGATAACCATCTCACATCCTAAACAAAAATTAAGTCAAGACTGCAATGTAAGAGCTGAAATCATAAAATGGAAAGCACTCTATAACATTGGCTTCATTGATGTCTTTGTGAATTCATCTCCAACAAGAGAAACATAAGAAAATATAAACAAATGGGACGACACTAAAAAGTTTCTGCACAGAGAAAGAAATTATCATTAAAGCAAAATGATACCCTATTGAATGGGAAAAACATTCTGCACGTCACACATTTGACAAGGGGTAGGTATCTATTATTGACAAAGAACTCATACAACTCAACAAAAAGAAACAAAAACAAATAAAAAATGAACAGAAGAGCTAGGCACTTCTCCAAAAAAGACATACAGATGACCAACAAGCACAGGAAAAGATGCTCATTATCACTTTTCATCAGGTAAATGCAAATTCAACCACAGTGAGATATAACTCATATCAGGACAACCAGAAGGAAGTGTTGATGAGGAAATGAAGAAAAATGAACCCTCATTCATTGTTGGTCAGAATATAGATAGGCCGAGCCCCTATAGAAAATAGTATGGAGATTTCTCAAAATATTAAGAATAGATCGACTAAAAGACCCAGTAGTTCTACTCCTAGTTCTCTACCTAAAGAATGCATAACACAAATTTGAAGAAATGTACTCCTGTGTTCATTGCAGCACTATTCACAATAGCCAAGTGATGAAAACAATCTACATTCTCAAAGACGGACTAATGAATTGGGAAGATGTAATATCTATACATAATGAAATACTACCTCACTGCCAAAAAAGATAAACTCTTGCCCTTTGTGACAACATGGTTTAACCTGGAGGGGATTATGCTAATTGAAATGGGTCAGAGGGAGAATGACAAATATAGAAATACAGAGAAACAAAACAAAGGGTCAGATAAAACCAAACCAATAACAAACCCCAGAAATTTGAATTTAAAACTGAGAAATGAGGGGGAGTGTGAAAGGGCAGAGCAGGATGGGAAGAGGACCCAATGCTCTATGGTGACTACCACTGGTGGTGGGTGTGGCATGGTAACATACGCCTGAAGTGTACAGCTCTAAATTATACACAGCATTATAAACCAATGTTGCCTCAGTAAAAATAAGTCAATGTGTAAATAAAACTCTAATTTTGAGAAAAAAACCTGAAAGTTGATTAAAACCCTAATCTCACTCCCTTTCTTCTCTCTTGAGAACTAAGACATTTTGCCATTTTCTTTCTTGGAACAGTATTCTTTCTTTATTGATAAATCTAGAAAAAAATAGCAAATCTCATTAAGTATATTTTCTAATAGTAAAATATTGTTTGATTGCTTTTATAAAATTTAATTAAAAATGTATTTAAATATGAAATAAGAGAAAAGGAATCTTGGGGCCCCCCTGGTGACGCAGTGGATTACTCAACGCCCTATGAAGCAGACCGCAGTCACTGAAGCACCAGTTCGATCCCTGCTGCCTGCTGGGGAGGTGACCCACATGGCAAGGCAGACCTCACCTGCTTTGCCAGCTGCTGCCCTTGACAGTGTATTTCTATTGATCTGCCTATTCTGTTTCCGGCTCTGACTCTGTGAATCCTCTTACCCCCCACAACTCTGGCCTGTACCCCAGCACTTATATGCATAAATAAATAAATCTTTAAAAAAAGAGAGAGAGAGAAAGGGGATCGATCAAACTAAATCAAACCAAACCCTAGAAATCTGACTACAGAACTGAGAAAAACAGATGGATAAATATGTAAAGGGAGAACAAATGACAAATGGGGAGGGAGCCCAGTGGAATGTGGTGGAGGGTTCTTGGTACTTTGGTGGTGGGCATGATCTTTTTTTTTTTATAGATTTATTTATTTATGCATACAAGCACTGGGGTACAGGCCAGAGGTGTGGGGGTGGTGAGAGAATCCACCAGACAGAGCAGGATGCAGAAAAGGCAGATTGACTGAAACACACTGCTGAAGGGAGCAGCTGGCAAGGCAGGAGAGGTCTGCTCTGCCATGTGGGTCCCCTCCCTGGCCAGTGGCAGGGATCGAATTCATGCTGCAGTGGCTGCAGTTTGCTTCACAGTGTGTTGCTTAACCCACTGCGCCACCAGGGAGGCCCAGCATGGTCTTTTATATGCATTTAAAGAGTGTGCATCTATAACCCTAAAACACATAGTGTTGCAAACCAACATTCACAGTAACAGGTTTAAAAATTTTAAAAAAAGTAATAGAAACTCCATAGGATACATGTATCTCAATTCATGGTATTTATTTGAGAAATACAAAAACAATACTTCAAAAAGATATATACAGGACCACTTTTTTAAGCATTATTTATAACAGCTTAAAGCTGGAAAGAACCTAAGTATCCATTAATTAACAAATGGAGAAAAGAAGATGTGGTATACGTAAATACAGAATAGTAGTAGTCAGCTATTTTATATATATATAAAATCCTGCATGTATGAACCAAGAGGGTATAATACTTAGTGAAAAAAGCTAGACAAGTACCATAAATCACTCATATGTGATCTATAGACAAACTAAATAAAACAGCAAAACTTTTTTGAACATAAACCAATTAGCAGCTGTCAAAAGCAAAGACAATTGTTTGGCAAGGACAGAATTGCATGTTTAGTGGTGAACTTAATGTCCTATATACAAATGTTTTCAATGATGCACACCTTAAACTTATATAATGTACTTACATGCTCAATTTTTTAGAATTTTAGTAGTACAACAAAGAAAACAGTGCCTGCCATAGCATAACCATGTAGTCTCAATAAGTATTATCACCATATAATTTTCTATTATTTTTCAAGAGAAGGACACGAGGAAACAGTGAAAACAGTCAAATGTGCCAATGACTTTGATAAGATCTACAATCAATTTGAAGGTAACAGACTCATTTAAAGGAGTTCAGAAAAAAAAAGATAATAACTGTTTACATTTAAGATACTCTAAAAAGTTTTATGTTAGTGTTCAATACAAAATCATATATAAGTCACTGAAATATCTCAATTCACGTACACAATTAAAAGGTGGAGGTAACAAATATGTATTAACTAACACAGAAATCTAATATTAATATCAAGTTCTTCTGACATATTTGCAACAATCATTTCAACATGTTTATTATATTTTAAGTGGCTGTTTTAAAAAAACACAAATAAAACCTCTCTACAACTTTGTTCTTCATATACTTACAACTGTAGCTTTTATTAGCAGATTTTCTTTGTTCCTATGGCAAGTCATGTGTGTTTTTCACAATATTTCCTTCCCTTTTTGCATTACACACTTCTCTTTCCCTCTAATTACTTGTCTGCCTAATTTCCTTTCTCCTTTCATTTCCCCTTGTCCCACTTTACCATTGTGTAAATATTGAAGGCTATGAATAATTAAGTTACTGTCTGTTAAGTGAATACATGTAATAAAGGATAAATAGGTGATCACAAATTTGAAATATAATTTCAGAACAATAAAATATCAATAATCCCATTTTATTTTTCAAAATTAACATAATCAGATACTTCTAAATAAAAATTCTCTAACATTATAGAAATCCAGGATTGCTATAGAAATATCAGGTCAGGTTAAGAAAATGAGAACAAAAACAAAAATTAGAGAATAACTAGGTAAAACATTTAAGATACTTATTTTTTTTTCTTAACTGACTTACTAATGATTACTAATTAAAAACCAAACTTCATTAAAACATGCAAGTATTAAATCTTCCCCCATGGGAAGTTGAATTCATCTCGAAAAGCAGAACAAGCTGGGCTCAACCGTGTCTTGAAGTAAAAGAGTGATAACCATTTTTTAAGACAAGTATTTCCAATAAATGATAAGGTCATACTAAGTTAAAACACTAGTTGGATATCATCACAAGAATTTTGGCTATAGAATTATAGAGATCATCTTACCCAAGATTTTTTAAAATGCAGTCCACTGACATTAATCACATTCATAGCTTTTAAAAATTTCATATATATAGATATATTATATATACATATTTTTTAGCTAGTGATTTGAAAACTATTCAAGCATCCCAAGTGCTTTTATTCACACTGAAGATTAAGAACTGGTAATATAAGTAAGTCTTCTCAAATTGTCAATCAACAGAAGATCTATAGAATTAAACCATGTTTGAAAGTTCTAGAAAGTTACTTGCTAAACTCCCAGCTTACTAGGGACAATGGGAAGACTAGTATTTTGATTTTTGGACCTTTAATCCATCCTTCTTTCTGCTACACCATGCTACTAATTAGACTTACTGGAACTTAGAGCCAAGGAAAATTTAGCGAAATACAACAAAAATATAAACAGTAGTTCTAAAAGATTTTGTATTTAACAAAATTCTTCCTGTGTAACAGACTTATAATGTGAATGTAGTAAATACCAGCATAGTAATTTGGCTGAACTTCAAGGAGAAAATATATGAAGTTTAGAAGTCTGGGGAAGAGGGTAGGAGGAACAATCAGACTAAAATATCATTTGTGATTTATAAAAAATGCTCACAGATGCATCCAGAAGTGTTTGTTCCAACTTCACTGCTTCCTCTTGTCTTTGAGACTTCAGCTCTTGTTGGAGTCTTTCATTTTCTAACACAACTACTTGTACCCTATATTTCATTCCAGAGAGTTCCTCCTACAAAAAGCAGAAACAAATACCAAACACATTAAGCATTTTTAAAAAAGATTTATTTATGCATATAAGAACTGGAGTACAGGCCAGATGTGTGGGGGGTGAGAAGATCCAAGAGACAGAATAGGGAACAGAACAGGCAGATAGACTGCAATGCACTGCTGAGGGGAGCAGCAGGCAAGGCAGGAAAGGTCTGCCGTGCCATATGGGTCACCTCCCCAGTTTGGGGCAGGGATTTGAATTCCTGCTACAGTGACTGCGGTTTGCTTTGTAGTGTGTTGCTTAACCCACTGCGCTACCAGGGAAGCCCCTACATTAAACATTTTTAAAGATGCTTTTATTTGTTGACAATTAAATGATCCAACATTATATGAAACATGGAAGACATATTCTCTGTCCAATTTCTGGAACATTATAATTATATTAGACAAGTAACTCAAATATTGGCTAACAAACAGAATGCTAGGGGTGTGAAGTAGAAGTGTATGGCTACTGAAATTTTTTTTCTAGTAATTAAGACAGTTTTAATAAAAAGCTTACCTAAAACTTTAGAATGAGATAGACTGCTGGAAAATAAGGTTAGATACATTATAGTCATGCTTGTTAAAAAATAATAGAGAACTAAATATAGGGTCACTTAGATACCGAAAAGCATGGAAGGTTACACTAATTTTCTATGACCTGGTAGGCAGAGATAGGGAAATTATGAGTGAAATAGTTTATGGAGAATTTTGAAAAGGTTTTTACTAACAGTCATGAAGTTTCCCAAACATTAAGAACAGACCTAACATATGATCCAGTGATCCTTCCCCTATATATCTATCTGAAGAATACAAAAACACTAATCCAAAGGGGTATATGTACTCCCACTGCACTATTTACAATAATCAAGGTATGAAGCTCCATAGGTACCCATAATAGATGAGATGTGTGTAGGTAGACAGAGATATATACACAACAGAATGCCACTAAGCTATAAAAAAAAGATGAAATCTTGCTATTTGCAATATTATGGATGGACTTAAGAGGAACTTTGCTGAACCAAGTAAGTGAGAAGAAGAAAGACAAACACCAGATGATTTCACTCATATGTGTAATAGTTAAAAAAAAAAAAAAGCAAAGGAACAGACAAAAGCTAACCAAAACAAACAAAATCTGACTGCAGAAATGAGACAATACCAGATGGGGAGGAGTTGGAAGCAAAGCGGATTGAATGAATTATGGTTGCAGGCTATGGTTGTGGTGTAGTATGGTGTAATACACATCTGTAGAGGTGGGAATACATACACCTAAAATATATACAGTGTTGTAAACCAACATTATCTCAATAAACGTAACTTAATAATCAAGTTTCTTAGTATTGCAAGATGAAATATAAGGAACAACATGCAATGACAATTAGGATATCATTTTGAGTGACATTTAACTCTGAAAAAACATTAAAAATATTTTATAATATTCATGGTACAATACTTAACCTTCACTATTAGCATAATAAAAATATTATGCAATATATACCCATTCCATTAAATTATATTGTTTCTATATTAACAAAACTATAATTGAAAGCTGTAATTAAAAATGTATTGATGTCTTTCAGTTTTTATTTTGGCACATAATGAACTTAGAAAACATCACTATGATCTTCACAACACACATACAAAAAAACAGAAAAATCAACCATTCTTAGAATCAAAGGATTGAAGTATTCTTGAGACTCACCATCTACCACAATTGAAATTGATGAGAAGTCTCAAGGGTAATGAGGACCAACCTGTCTTTTTTTAAAAAAAGATTTATTTATTTATGCATATAAAAATGGGGTATAGGACAGAGGTGTGGGGGGTGAGAGGATTCACCAGAGACAAAGTGGGGAACAAAACAGGCAGATTGATTGAAATACACTGCTGAGGGAAGCCACAGGAGATGCAGGAGAGGTGTGCTGTGCCATGTGGGTCACCTCCTTGACCAGGGATCTCATTCGAGCTACAGTGACTATGGATGCTTCATAGTACAGTGCTTAACCCCTTGCACCACCAGGGAGGCCCCAGGCCAGTCTGTCTTAAGAAGGCTTTTATGAGTTTCATCTCTAGGCATTCCCAGATTCTTACAGAAAAGAAAAAATAAATCACTCATGTTTCTCTTCAAAACACTTTTTTGGAATGTGACCAAACCATCTTGCTCTTCCTAACACTTGCACCAAGAGGGGAAGGGGGGAGGGCAAAGACGGGGAAGAGGCCAGAGGGTGCACAAGGGACTGAGGTGATGGTGCACGGGTGAAATGGTGGTGGGTACCCCCTGGGGACTACAAATGATGTCAAATATAACTAATAAAAAAAAATTAAAAAAAAAAAAGAAAACCTATTCAATCAGAACACGACCAACTGGAGTTTTTCATAACTTTACTATGGGGAAGGGAAATGTCTAACTGCACTTTCTTCTAGCCTTCCCATATCCCTTAAAGAGAGAGGGAGGTAGAGAAATACTTGTGAAGGTAACAGCTGAGGAGCACATGCTCACTAAAAGATTGAGACCTAGTCATAGAATTGTAGAATGCTTTTGCTATTCTATTACCTAATCCACCATATTAAAAAGCTCCTCTATAACAACAAGGGAATATATTAAAATAATTGCACACTTCAGACTGTATGTAATAAGAATTCTCAAGGAAAGTCTAAACAAAAAGTGGAGGCAAAAACTAGGACACTAAAGCAAGTCTTAGCTTCTGCACCTATAGTAACAGCAAACAATACACACACACAGCCTAACCTCAGAATAAATGCCTACTTCCTCACTTCCTTTTACAAAGTATGTCATGGCCAGCATTCAACAAAAAATTGGAAGGCATACTAAAAAAGTTACAATTTAAAGAGACCAAGCAAACATATAGATTTAAACTTGGATATGGAATATATGTTGAAATTCAAGATCAGGAGTTTAAAATAATGATGATATGATAAGAGATCCAATTAGAAAAATTTATTACATAAAAGAACACATGGGTAATGTAAGTAAAGAGATGGGAACTCTAAGGAAGAATGAAAAGGAAAATACATAAATTAAAGGAACTGCAAATGGTAATGATTAATGCAATAAAGTAATAAAGAAGCCTTTGATGCTGGGCTGTTGGAAGCCAGCAACCTTGTGATCCTCTTCTGGAATTGAGTAGAGAGAGGCAGGGCTCTGCAAACAAAGATAAGCAGAAAAGTACAGGTCTTTGCAAGACTGCTGGAAGAAAGAGACCTCAGAACCCCCGACCCCTGTTCAGAACTGAGTAGATGAGAGGGAGGGTTCTGCCATCAAGGTGAACCATGGGTCCCAGGAAAGTGCAGGCCTGCCTGCTGGGAAGCCAACAACCAACCATGTGATCCCCTTCCATAACTGAATAAAGACAGAGAGAGTCTACTCAAATTACCACAAATAAAGGTTAAGATGTGCATTCAGGGCCTCCCTGGTGGCGCAGTGGGTTAAGCAACGCACTATGAAGCAAACCGCAGCCCCTGAAGCGCGAGTTCGATCCCTGCTGCCAGCCAGAGGAGGGGGACCCACATGGCACGGCAGACCTCTCCTGCTGTGCCCACTGCTCCCCTCAGCAGTGTACTTCTGTTGATCTGCCTGTTCTGCTCCCTGCTCTCTGTGGTGAATCCTCTCACCCCCCACACCTCTGGCCTGTACCCCAGTGCTTGTATGCATAAATAAATAAATCTTAAAAAAAAAAAAAAAAAAAAGATGTGCATTCAGGGGCAGAGACCAGCAGCATACAGAGACTTAGTAATCTTTAGGGGGAGCACTCATCAACCCATCTGGAGCATCACTACCCTTGAGGAGTCTGGTGTAACCATGCCAAGATTAGGCTGGCCACCAGTTCCCAGTGTCCTGGTAACAGCACCCAAAAGAGATGTCTGCCAGTACCGGTGGCACAGTGGCCCAACACATAGAATACATTCTGAAATGAACAACAGAGAGAAGGAAAAATACAAATAACCGAGCAAGTGCTCTGGGGATGTACACACAAAAAAAATCAGCCCCCAGAACTCAAAAATAATGACATGGAAGAACTTCTCTGCCTGATATATAGAAAATTTAGAATGGCCATGATTAAAAAACATAAAGAAGATGAAAAAAAAGAATGAATGAATGAATGAATGAGAAATATAATTAATGAACTGGAAAATGAAATTGAATCTTTAATAAGTAAATGAAGGAAATGACCAGGATATTAAAAGATTAATGGAGGAGCTAAAGAACTCTGGGAAAAGTAATAGAAACAGAATTGATGAATTGGAAGAATGAACATGTTCTCTCAAAGATAGATATAAAAAGAACCAAAAAACAAAGGAAAGAGAAATATAAAGGAAAAGAATGAAGAAACATTTTGAGAAGTATCTGACACCATGAGGAAAGGAAATAAAAGAGTTATAGGAATCCCAGGTGAGGAAAGAGACAAATGAACAGAGAAACTATTCAAGGAGATAATCGAAAACAACTTCTCAGCACAAAGAAGATGAAAATAAACAGACAGGAAACTAGAAGAACGCCAAATTGCTACTACAAAAGGAAAACTACAAGACACAAAATAGTAAACCTCCCAAGAGTACAAGACAAAGGAAAACATAATGAAGCTGATGTGGGAAGAAACAGACAGCCTGTAAAGGAAAACCAGTCAAGCTGACATCAGACTTCTCCAAAGAAACATTATAGGCATGAAGAGAATGGAGGGACATAGTCAACAAACTTCAAGTCAACAAATGCCAACCAAGAATATTTTACCCCTCAAAGTTCTCCTTCCTCTATGAAGGAAAAACAAGGACCTCTCAGACAAACAGAATCTCCAGAAAGTCATTACTACCAAACCATGACTCCAAAAAATAGTACAAGAAGTCCTAAAACCAAAACCAACAGAGGAATGAATTTTAAAAAAGAGAATAGGTAAGGAAAAAAAAAAACAAAACACACAAGAAGACAAAATGGCAAATACAGACAGCAACATATCAATATCAACCCTAAATATACATGGATTAAACTCACAAATAAAAAGATGCAGAGTAACAGCTTGGATTAAAAAAAAATCCAACCTGTCTCCAGGAAACACATTAAACTACAAAAAACAAACAAAAAATCATAGACTGAAAGTAAAAGGCCAGAAAACAATCCTACAATCACATGAACCAAAAAAAAAAAAAAAGGAGGCAGGAACAGCTATACTTCTATACTTACATATGAGATGAAACAGACTTCAAACTAAAATAAGGGAGACATAGAAGGACACTGCATTATGATTAAGGGGATAATACATAAGGAAGATATAATACTCACCAACATATACTAGCCAAATGAAGGAGCACCAAAATATATGAGACAATTATTAGCTCTGATACCCTAGTGACTGGGAGAAAATTTTTGCACTTCAAATTGTTAGGGGGAAGGGTAGTCCTGAATAGATTACACAATGGGTTTGTGGACTCCAACCCCCACTCCAGACCACCAGTGTTCCAAAACCACAAATCTGATAATATAGTTATTAAAGGGTAAATCACTGGGACCTAAGGGTGGAGTTAAGCAGTCAGGCTGGCTATAAAACCAAAGAGGTGAGCGATGTGCTCTCTTCCTTTAAAGCCATTTCCCTTGATTCAAAACCAGCTCTCAATGCACCATTGCATTCCAGCTTAGAAGATCTGGTAAAATATTTATGGATTTGTATCCCTCTCTTCTCCTTGTAATATTTCTACATTATTCCCCTTCTTTTATAAAATAAAACCCTTTAATAACTTTAGTCATGTGTGCCTAAAGTTAGAACTTATTATAAAAGTCTTCTAAACGTGCGTGTGAGAACCCAGTCAGGGAAACCCATTTTATATTAAAGTTGCCCTGTAACAATACAACTGATAAGAGTGATCACAAAAGTCTATAAAAAACTCACACACAAAGTAAATAATAAAGTAAAAAAATGGGCAGAAGAGCTAAAAAGACACTTCTCCAAAGAGGAAAGGCAAAAGGGTAACAGGTATATAAAAAAATGTTTAATATCCCTTATAATCAGGGAAATGCAAACCAAAACCAAAATGAGATACCACATTTGTTATACCAGTGAGAATGGCACATATTTAAAAAGTCAGCAACAACAAATATTGATGAGGATGTAGAGATAAAGGTACTTGTCTACACTGCTGGTGGGAATGCAAACTGGTTCAACTGCTATAGAAAGCTGTGTGGAGAGTCCTCAATCTACTAAAAATGGAGCTACCATATGACCCAGTAATTCTACTCCTAGGAGTCTACCCAAAAAATACAAAAACAATCATTTGAAAGAGTACCTGCATCCCTATGTTTATTGCAGCCCTATTTACTATAGGTAAGCTATGGAAACAACCCAAAGACCCCCAAATAGATGACTGGATCAAGAATATATGGTATATGTACACAATGGAATATTATTCAGCAATCAAAAAAGATAAACTCATGCCATTTGCAGCAATATGGATGGAACTAGAAGGGATTATATTCAGTAAAATAAGTCAGAAGGAAAAAGTTAAATATTGAATGGTTTCACTTATAGGAGAATATAGGGGAACCAAATAAGGGATTTGGAAAAAAACAATAATTAAAAAAAAATAACAGACAACTACAAATCAGAGACATTTTGCAGGGGAGAGGGAAGGAGAGGGACCAGAACAGGGGACAGAAGAGCACAAGGGACTGTGGTGAAGGTGTGTGGGTAAACTGGTAGTAGGAATTATATGGGGAGTACACCTGAGAGAAGAAAGTAAACATTGTACAAAAATGAACAATGATGTGAAGTATATATCAATAAGTAAATTATATTAAAAAAGAATGCCTTTGATAACTTTTTAATAGACTGAACATAACCAAAGAGTCAACTTGAGAAATTGTCAATAGAACCTTCCAAGACTAAAATTCAGAATTAAAAAGAGAGAATATAATATCCAAAAATTATGGGCTAGGTACAAAAGTATAACACAAGTGTAATGGCAATTTCAACCACATCAGTAGATGCAGAAACAAGTGAC
The DNA here is from genome assembly GCA_019455555.1 of Galemys pyrenaicus. Taxonomy (NCBI): domain Eukaryota; kingdom Metazoa; phylum Chordata; class Mammalia; order Eulipotyphla; family Talpidae; genus Galemys; species Galemys pyrenaicus. Next base: position 692,349 of record JAGFMF010011407.1, on the reverse strand, counting down.
TGATAACTTTTAGTAGCCATTAAAGATAAAAATCCTCAGCAAACTAGTAATAAAGGTAAATATCCTCAATTAGATAAAAATATACTATAATCCATAGCTAACATCATACTGAATGATGAGACAATGGATGGTCTCCCACAAGATCAAGAAGGTTTTCATCAAACTAGAAGTCCTAGTTAATGTAACATGACAGAAAATAGAAATAAATGACACATTTATTTTTAGATAGAAAGAAATTTTTAAAAAGACAGGTTGCTTAGGAAGCAAATACCAAAGAATCAACAACAGAACCCTACCAGAACTAGTAAGTGATTAGCAGATGACAGATTACAAAATTAATATACAAGTCAATTGTTTTCTTGTATATTAGTAATAAATGATTGGAATTTGAAATTAATAACACAATACCAATTATGTTAACACCACCATCCCTCCAAAGTGCTGAAGTATAAATCTCACAAAAATATATACAAGATTTTCATGAGCAAAGCTATAAAATTGAGACCAATAAATATCTAAATAAATAGAGAGATAACTGCTATGTGACTAGGGTTCAATCTTGTTAAGATGTCAGTTCTGGAGCCTCCTGGGTGACCTTGGGTTAAGTTTCAGCACCATCACTACTTCAGCCTGAGTTTAATCCCAGACCAGGGAGCTAACCCACATGGCACAGCAGACCTCTCCTTTCTTGCCTCCTCCTCTGAGAGTATATTTCATTAATTCTGCCTGTTCTGCTCCACACTTTGTCTTTGGTGAATCACTTCAAATCCCCTGCCCTCACCTCTGGTCCACACCTCAGTTCTTCCACACAAAAATAAAAATTAATTAATTAAAGAAATGTTAGTTCTTCCAAGATCAATAGATTCACCACAATCCCGATCAAAATTTCTGCATGTTATTTTGTGAAAGTCAATACAGTGATTTTAAAGCTTATATACAAGAAAAAAAAATCCAAAACAAACAACTCAATCCTGAGTAACCACCCCAATATTTAGAGAGGAAAAACAAGCTTAGAGGATTTATACTACTCAACTTCAAGACTAACTATAAAACTCCAAGACAATAGTCAAATGAATTAATGGAAGAGAATAGTAAATTATGAAATAGACCAACACAAATGTTATCACTGATCTTTGACAAAGCAGTAACTGCAATTCAGTGGAGACAGTCTTCAACAGATGGTGCTAGAACTGTATATCCACATGCAAAGGAAAAAAGGAATCTATCTTGGTGCAAACGGCATAAGTTTTTATTTTTTGATCACAAAGTATTATTCCATTGTGTATATATACCATATCTTACCATATCTTCTTGACCCACTCATTTGTTCTGAGGCACTTAGGTTGTTTCCATAGTTTATCTATAATAAATAGCACTGTAATAAACAAGGAAGTGCAGCTTCCTTTCAAATTAGCGTTTTTGAATTTTTTCAATAGATGCCTAGGAGTGGAGCTTGAAAGGATAATGCTAAATGAAATAAGTCATAAGGAGAAAAAGAAATATCAGATGGTATCAATAATGTGTGGAATACAAAGCAACTAAATTAATAATCAGATAAAGACAAGCTGAAAAACTAACCCTTGAAAGGTGATTATTGAATTGAAGCACCAAGAGGAGTTGGGAAGGGGTAAGAAAACAAAGAAGAAAGGAAGCACAACAGTGTTTCCTGAGATCTATGGGGGTGAGTTGGTGATGGGTTCTCTATGGTGGTAAAACCTCATGGGATGCTGCAATATTACCTCGTTAAAAATAAATGAACCAGGGTCTCCCTGCTGGATTAAAGCATTAAGTCTCAGCACTATCAAGCTATCAGCAGCCACCACAGCATGATTCCCATGCCTGACCAGGATGCTGACCCACACGGCACAGCAGACCTCTCCTGTCTTGCTCACTGCTCCCAATAGCAATGTATTTTGGTAGATCTGCCGGTTCTGCTCCCTACTCTGTCTCTGGTAAATCCTCTTACCGCTCCCCCCCCCGCCCCCCCCACTGCTGGCCTATACCCCAGTTCTTCTGCACAAAAATAAATAAATAAAATCTTTTTTAAAAAAGAATGATGTTAGGGCCTTCTAGGTGGCCCAGTGGTTAAGTCTTAAGGCTGTCACCATTATGGCCTGAATTTGATCCCTGGACAGGGAGATAACCCACATGGCATAGCAGACCTTTCCTGTCTTGCCCACTGCTCCCCTTAGCAGTATATTTCATAAATCAGTCTGTTCCGCTTCCCACTCTGTCTCTAGTAAATACTGTTACCCGCCTCCCGCCCCACATCCACACCTCTGGCCTACACTCAGTTCTACACAAAAACAATCACAAATCATAAGAAAAAAGATGTCCTTTTAAAAAAATGATGTTGGTTGTGGGTTTGTCATATATGTCTTTTATTATGTTAAGCTTTATTTCTTTAATCCCAAGCTTTTTAAGGGCCTATGTCATAAATGAAAGTTGAACCTTATCAAATGCTTTATCAGCATGTACATCTGATCATGTACCTGGTCATATGGCTTTTTGTAAATTTTTTGTTGATGTGATGAATTAAGTTAGTTGATTTTTGGATACTGAAACATCCTTATGACTTCATAATAAATCCCTCTTGGTCATGGTATATAGCCCGTTTGATGCATTATTGGATTTGGTTTGGTAAGATTTTTTTGAGGATTTTATGTTCACTACAGAGATAGTCCTGTAGCTTTCATCTTTTGTGTTGTCTTCATTTGGTTTTGGTATTGGTGTGATATTGGTCTCATAAATGTATTCAGTAGTATTCCCTCTTCTTCAGTTTTTTTTTGTGTTTTATCAGGGTGGATATTAGTTTATAATTTTTTAAAAGATTTATTTGTATATTTATGCATACATGAACTGGGGTGTAGGGCAGAGATGCAAGGGGTGAGAGGATTCACCAGAGACAGAGTGGGGAGCAGAACAGGTGGAGTGACTGAAATACACTGCTGAGGGGAGCAGCAGGCAAGACAAGAGAGGTCTGCTGCACCATGTGGGTTAGCTCCCTGGATGGGGATGGGACTTAGGCCAGAGGTGATAGCATGATAGCACTAAGACTTAAACCCTGCACAACCAAAGAGGTCAGTATTTGTTCATCTTTGAATATTTGGTAGACCTCACTTGCATACTTCGATTTCTTTATCCATTCATTTATCCAGGCATTTAGGTTGGTTCTAACCCTTGCCTATAATGAATAATGCTGCTGTGAACATAACTGCAAATATCTTTCAGTATTAGTGTCTTCATAGTCTTTGGGCAAATGTATAGAAGTGGAAATTACTTGATAACATAGTACTTGCACTTTTCTATTTTTTAGGAATCTCCATACCAATTTCCATACAGAACCCACACCCGCAATATCCCATATCCTTTCCAATACTTGTTGTTTCTAGTCTTTTTGATACAGGCCATTCTCATAGGCAATTGTGGGACTGATTTGCATTTTCTTTTAAAAAGTGATGCTGAGCGCTCTTTTCTCATGTACCTGTGGGCCATCCCTATGTCATCTTTGCATAGGTGAGAGTGTCTCTTTAGGACTTTTGTTCATTTTTTTTTTTTTTTAGTCACTGAATAATATGAGTTCTTCTTATATTTGGAAATATATAAGATGTGCCAGATGTGTGATGTGCAAATAAAATATCTCCTTCTATTTTGTAGCGTGCCTTTTTTGTTTTGTGGTGGTTATTGACCCTGTACAAAAGCTTTTTAGTTTGACATAGTCCCATGTATTTTTTGTTTTTGCTTAACTTGCTGTTGGATCTCTCTTAACATCTCTAAAGTTGATGTTCAGATGTCACTGAACATCTCTGAGTTTGATGTCCAGGAGTGTATCTATTTTATGGTTTCAGGTCCTCTGTCAGTGCTTTTAAAACCATTTTGAACTACTTTTTGTGCATAACATTAAACAATTACCTAGTTTTATTTTTCTGGATGTGGCTTTCCAAGTTTCACAACTCCATTTGTTAAAGAGACATTCTTTGCAAATCTCGGATCCTTTGACACAGACTTACTATCCATATTGTTTGAGTTTATTTTGGGCTCTCAATTCCATAAGTCTGTGTTTCTATTTTGATTATAATACCATAGTGTGTCGATTATCACTTTTTAGTATAGTTTGAAATCAGGGTTCACAATACCTCCACTTTTCTTCATTTCTCTCAGGATTATTTGACTACTTGGAGTCTTTTATGATTCTATGCAAATTTTAGAACTGCTTGTCCAATTTCCTTGACAAATGTCATTGGGATTTGATAGGTATGGCACTGAATCTATAAATTGCTCTAGGTTGTGTGGCATTTTAACAATGTTTATTCTTCTAATCCATGAGCATGGCATCCTTTCTATTTCTTTGTATCTTATTTTATCTCTTTTGATAGTGTCTCATTGTTTTCAGTGTATATGCTTGTCACTTTCTTTTAAAGTTTACTCCCAGGTATTTCCTCCTTATGTTACAATTTTAAATACGGTTACTTCCTTAATTTCCCTTTTCTTAAATTAATTGTTTACATATAGACATAACAGACTTTTGTATAGTGATTTTGTACCCTGATCATTTAATATATTCATTTATTATTTCTAGTTGTTTTTATTTTGTTGTTGCTAGAAACTTTTGGATTATATTTGTATATTATCATGTTATCTGCAAATAGTCCCTAGTTTTACTTTTTTTCCCAGTCTGGGTTCCTTTATATCTTTTCCTTGCTAATAGCTTTCAGGACTTTTAATACTATTTGGAATGACAGTGGTGAGAATGGACATCCTTGTTTTCTTCCTGATCTTAGGGGAAACACTTTGTTTTTTACCGCTGAGTACATTAGCTGTGAGTCTTTTATACATGGCCTCTATTATGTTGAAATATGTTTCTTGTAGTCCAAATTATTTTTTAATCATAAAATGTTATAGAATCTTGTAAAATTTTTTGTCTCTATTGATATGATCATGTGATTTTTATCTTTCTATTTTGTTGATTTGGTGAATGTTGTGCATGTTTGAACTATCTTTGGTTCACCAGATGAATCCCACTTTATCATGAGATATGATTCTCTTAATATAGTGTTGTATCTTATTTGCCAAGATGTTGTTGAAGATTTTTGCATCTATGTTCACCAGAGATATCATTCTATCATTTTCTTTTTTGTGTCCTTGTCTGGTTTGGGGGTCAGAGTAATGTTGACTAGTAAAGTATGTTTGAGTGCTATACTTCCCACCCACTTCAATTTTTTGAGTTTGAGAAGGTTAATTATTAGATATATTTTGAAATTTTTGTAGCCTTTACTATTAACTCATCTGACCCTAGGTTTTTGCACTTAGAGAGACTTTTGATTGCTCTTTCAATTTCTATGCATGTAGATGTTAGCATATAGATGTTCATAACAGTCTCCTATGATCCTTTGTATCCCCATGATATTTGTTGTAATTTTGCTTCTTCCTTTTGTATTTCTTTCACTTGGGTTTTATCTCTTCATAGAGAGCCTAGCTAAAAGTTTAACAATTTGTTTATCACTGCAAAAAATAAGTTCTTGTTTCATCAATCTTATGCATTATCTTATTGATTTTATTTCTGCTGATTTTTATTCTTAGTAGTACTCTGAATCTGTCTTACTATTTATCACTGTAGTCAAGATTTCATACTCTTATTTTTCTTTTCTTATAGAACTTCCTTCAACATTTCTTATGTTGAAGAAATGTATAACTAGTTGTAGCAAACTTTATTAGCTTTTGTTGTTGTTTTTATCTAGGAAAATTTATTTCTCCGTCACATTTGAATAACTGCAGGACAGAGTATTCTTAGCTTGTAATTCTAATATTTTACAATTCTATTTTAGAATTGAGGCTTCCTTTCAGAAATCTGATGGTAGTTTGATCAAGGTGCCTTTGTATCTTACCTTCTTTTTTCTACAATTTATTTTTCTCTATCCTTGACTTAGATTATTTAACAATGATGTACCATGGTGAAAGCTGTTTTGCATTTAAAAATGTAGGTGTTCTTTATTTTCTTCTTTTTTTTTTTTGGCTTCCTGAACCATCAAGAGTTAGTAATTTCCTTAGGTTAGGGATGCTGTCATCTATTATTTCTCTGAACAGAGTCCCTGTTCCTCCCTCCATCCCTCGGGCCCTTGCCTCTTTCTCTCTTCAAGAATACCCGAAATCCTTCTGCTTCCTCTTCTATTGGATTCTGATTTTTTTCATAGAGTTTCTGTATTTTTCCTAGATCTTCTTTCTTTCTCTTCTTCTATTTTGTTTGTTTGGACATTTGTATCTTCAGTTTCTGAAATTCTCTCTTTGTCAGCTTAACTGTACTTAGTATGCTTCCTATGATGTTCTCATTTCATTCTGTATCTCCTTTTGTGTTTTTTTAAGTGGCCTTAATCTGTTACTGGATCTTTTTTCTGAAATCCTGAACCTGTCTTTCTGTCATCGATTGAACTTCTAAGATTTCACTGTGTTTCTTTATAATTGCTATTTTAAAATTGTTCTCTATTATGTCCTTGAATTCTATATCATTTATATACATATCTAGACATTTATTCTTCTCTTTCACGTTTTCCATCTTGTGTTTAAATGTTCCTTATTTCCTAAGCAAGTTTCTTTATTTGTCTTTTCTGATATGGCCACTGTGGCTTTAGTTTTGTTTGTCTTCTTTAATTTCTTCACTGTGGTTGATGGAGAGAGGGGCGCCAGAGTTCATATACTTAGTACAAATCTTGGTGGGAAAGGAGAGCTATACCATGTAAATCGTTTTACACTGGCTGTTCTCCCCTTTACCCAAAGCAAGCACTATTCACTGTTACACACAGTCTAGCTTCTAGTGCCCACATCTCTGTCATTGCTCTCTGGGGTTATAGCAGAAGTCTCTGTCAGATCTCCTTGAAGGGAGGTAGAATAGAACTTGCTACCTAAGTGGCTGATAGTCAGATTCTTCACAACTGAATCAAAGGACCCAGTGCCCATATGCATGATTATAGATATGCATTTCTTCCTCAATGAAAATATTCCCTGCCTGTTCCCATTACCTAGGTTTAGGCTGACCACAACGGATCTTCTTCTCCATGTCTCACTTCTACAATAAGTCATCAACTGTGAGTGAAGTATCTGTGGGTCAATCCCCCAAAGTAAATGATGAACTCACAAAATTTCCTGTGAACAATATATTTTTTTTTCTAGTTGTACTTTGGGGGAAGGTTTGTCAAATAATTCCTATTCCAATATGCTATAGGTAAGACTGTAATCCAAAGTACTCCTTAAGCTCAACAATAGAAAATGAAGAACCTGATTAAACAATGATCAAGAAAATTAAAGATAGTTCACCAACGGAAAAATATAAATGAAAAATAAGCATTTTTTTTAAAAAAAGGCTAAACAGTCCTTCTTTAAGGAAGACGTATAGTGAAATTTCAATGAAATTCAAACAGACTTCTAATATGCTAAATCCCAAACACTGACAACACCAAATTCTGGCAAGGATAGGAAACTTTAGAAGTGCTCATTCATTACTAGAGGGAAAGCAAAAAGATATAGCCACTTTGGAAGTCAGTTTGGCAATTTCTTACAAAACTAAATATATTCTTAATATGTTATACAGCAACTGTAATTCTTGGTATTTGCCCAATGAGTTACATGACTTAAAATTTATGTACACAAAAAAATCTATACATGAACAGTTATAGCAGCTTTATTTATAATTGTCAAAATCTGGGAGCAAGAAGATTTCTTTCAATGGATGAATGAATAAACAAGGTACCCTATAACTATAGAGTAGAATATTACTCAGAAATAAAAATAGAGGATTCTTAAATGCATATTATTAAATGAATGAAGTCAATCTGAAAAGTATGCATTCTGCACAATTCCAACTATGTGACGTCCTATGAAGGTAAAAACTATGGAGACAGTGAAAAGATCAGTGGTTTGGCAAATGGAGAAGAAGGAATGAATAAACAACATAGCAGATTAGTGAAAGTATTGTGATGCTACTGTAATGATATATATGTATCATTGTACATTTTCCAAACCCTCTAGAATGTATAACAAAATGAGTTAATACTATTGTTCATTGGAACTTATTAGTAAAAAATAATGTAATAATATTGGTTTAACAATTATAACAAAGATAACATACTGATACATGACATTAATAACAGAGGAAACTAGTGAGGAGGCATTAAAGTAAATATATGGGAACATTACCTACTTTAATACAATTTTTCTGTAACCAAATACTGATTCAGAAAGTAAAGTCTATTAACTAAATAAATAAAATATTTCCAAGCCTCTTAAATGTTATTACATCTCAAATTTGTTACTACATCTCAAATTTGTAATTTTTAAGATATCTGTAATCTTCCATTTTACTAGTTTAGCATTATTATTTTTATTCCATTTTAGGAATTTAGAATACATGACTCTTGACCCCCATAAATGAATCATATTCATGCTGAAATACTCCTTACATTTTTGTTCTTCTTTTTACAAAATTCTCATCTTCCTCTGTTGATCTGAATGAATATATTCCTTTTAAGATTTTCCTCTTCCATAAAAATATTTCCAAAGACTCTAGTTTTTTCATAACCTTCTTTTTTTTACAAATATATTTCATACCATGGAGTAAAGACTATATCATATTCTCTATAAAGTTACTGTGATGTTCAGAGGTAATATTACTATCTTTTAATGAGACAGTAAATTTACTACACTTCAAAGTCATAGCAAGTACCTTTATACTGACAATGGAGCAAATTTAGTCTAACAGCTTACAATCTTTAAGCATAGATTCTGTACCATAGTATCAGTAAGTTGGCAACTGTACAAGAATGATTAGTATTAATATTCAAATAGCATTTGCCATTACTTGGGCTAAAGTATAAATGGGGTAGGAAGGAAAAATTCAAAACACGAGGACATACTATCAAATTATTAGACATAGCTAGAGACTATTGGGAACTTAAGCAATCAAAAATGGCCAGGTGAAGAACAGCATTCCCAAGCTTGAGAAGATCTTGTAACACATCAGTATTTTTAACCATATAAAAATAGCACATATCAATGTATTCCTTTAAACACAAAGACCAATAAATACTAGCAAATTTTCTGTCTCCATATGAATTTCATCAATATTTGGTCTATTTCCTTAAAGAATTTCATTGAGATTATTATTGGTATTGCGTTGAATCTGTAGATTGCTTTTGGTAGGATGGTCATTTTGATATAGACAAATGAGAAAATGCTCAACATCCCTCTTAGTCAGGGAAATGCAAATCAAGACCACAATGAGGTACCACCTCACACCGGTAAGAATGGCACACA
>JAGFMF010011407.1:618414-682716 GCA_019455555.1 Galemys pyrenaicus | reverse complement strand
AACAACAACAATAAAGAATAAGCTCAAGGAATTGGGCAATTATAACCAAAAGTAAACAAAAAAACTCAATAAGACCAAAAAGCCGGGATAAACCAAAGGAACCATGGGGGGGAGGGGAGAGGGGGAGGGCAAAGACGGGGAAGAGGCCAGAGGGTGCACAAGAGACTGAGGTGATGGTGCACGGGTGAAATGGTGGTGGGTACTCCCTGGGGACTACAAATGATGTCAAATATAACTAATAATAATAAAAAAAAATACTAGCAAATTTTCATACAAAGTATAATTAATACAAACTTGAATTAGATAGGTTTAAAGTCTTCATGATAAACTTACTTTGCAGAAATTAACTTCTGTTTCTAAATGATGAATGTATTGAGACTGGTTATTGAGCATTGGAATAAGATTATGTACAGTAGGTATATCGGTTTCCTTGTATTCTGATGACCTCTACAAAACAGGAAAAAAGAACAAATTAAGTATTTGAATTTAGCAAAGAGTTGGTTAACAACATCTCAAAAATACTAAATCACAATGTGACTAACAGTATTTATTTCTCTATCCTATAAATTCGACAAATAATTAAGATTAAGGGAACTGAATATTGTTCATAAAGATGGAAAGTGAAAGTAAGTGCAGATTAAAAACACATGGCTAATGGACAAATACAGGTGTAGTTTAATTGGCTTGAGATGAACTGCCTATTTGAGTCATCTGAAAATGTGACATCCCTTAAATAATGCTGAGATCAAGGGACAATTCTCTTCAAGAAATCACAATGACAAAGAATTACTACCTAAAATTACAGAATAGCACACTAAAGAAGAGATTCATTAGATAAATATGTGTCAATAGCCTATTAAAGTGCATTTTGAAGGCTGCAGTCTTCAATAACTACATATTTTTATTGGTTTGTACTCATTACATATAGAGTATATACATTTATAGTCTAAGTTCTATTGTTTCACATAACTCCATATTGAGCTGATGCTCTTGATGAAGGTCTTCCTGCATAGCCTTTTTCAATTAGCACCATAATAGCATTGCTCAGTTTTTTCTTTAGAATGCTAACGAGTGAATCTGAGCATTCCATAGGTACAGCAACTTTAAATAACAGATTTAAACATACTCTACCCATTGTGTGCTTAAAAGCATTTTAGAAACTAGATATCAACAATAATAAATTAACTGAATGATGAAATGCTTTATTAAAACTGTAACATACCAATAAACATTGACTAGGAGTATGAAGTACATATCTCCAAAGTAGGAATTAAGTATGAAAGGAAGTGTCAGGTTGGAATGAAATGTTAACATGGGAACACTGTCATGACACTTTAGCTTATGAGTCAAACAAAGTGATATGTCTCTGTAGTTTTCAGCATGTAGCCTTGGTATCCAAATGTCACTTACAGTGAAAATGCAAGATGATTACTGCTATTACATTTGTCCCATATTTCATACATTTCTAAAAATTTTAAACATTATAATCTTATCTATTTATTATAAAAATTCTGTGAGGTAGGTATCATACCCTTCAAGAGAGCAAGTGACAAATTCTAGATAGATCTGAGACCTAGACTATTATTTTGGCCATTTAAACCTGGTCAAGGGGCCTCCCTGGTGGCATAGTGGGTTAAGCAAAGACTTCCCCTCATACCTATCTTTCCCTTGCATCAGTCTCAGGCTCTAGCACATGCCATTGTTTCAATCAGGAATAATACACTCTGTTAAAACTTAGCAATAAGAAAACAGGCAACTTCAGAATAAAAGAGAATATAAGTTTTTGCTTCACACATAAAGTTATAACCATATATTTTCAAGTGAAAAATAATAAAAGCATAAATCAAAAAATTAAGATTTATTTTGCCATAGAGGTCGCTCTTCTTCAGTTAAAATAATTAGAGGGAAGATAATTTTTAACTCTAAGCTATTAGCATGCCATGCTCAAACTCTGACTATAACATAGACTACTAAAATGACGCTATAAAGTTAAAACATACTTAGAAAAATAATGTTTTTTTAGCTTGCAAAAATTGATACTTACTAAATGTGATACTTTTTGTCCTCTTGATAGTGATACTTCTTTTTCCTTAGTTTCTTGCTGGTGCAAGAAAGCTCTGAGTTGATTAACTATAGAGCAAAATTAATAGATTTATTTATTTATTTATTTATTTGCGATCCCAACTTTAACAGCACCCATCCATCCTCCTAACAAGTATTATTTAAACATAGCTTATGCATCAAGAATTCTCCTATTGACTGTGGCTATGAAAACATGAGAAAACCTCTCCCACTTAAGAGCCCAATGTGTATGAGAGATATACTAATAGAGGTGAAACAATAAAAATGTTCATGTAAACCTAGAGCTACACTAGTACTACAAAAAGAGAAAGCACCTAATTCTCACCTATTCTCACAGAGGAGACAACGCTGTGAAGGATGACTACAGATCAAGCAGAAAAGGGTAAGAAAAATTCTAGTTAGAAAACATGGCACATGCTAAAGTAAGGGCAGTCAGGAGGTTGGTATAACATGACTTGCAAGCTGGATGGTTGGGTAAAGAATATAAAAATGTGATAAGACGTAGCTTGGGATCATTTTAAGAAAATACTGCTGTGACATACTAAGGAGGTTTTTTTTTTTAAGATTTATTTTTTATTTATGCATACAAGCACTGGGGTACAGGCTAGAGGCATGGTGGGTGAGCTGATTCACCAGAGACAGACTGGGGAACAGAACAGGCAGATTGACCAAAATACCCTGCTAAGGGGAGCAGCGGGCAAGGCAGGAGAGGTCTGCTGCGCCATGTGGGTCACCCCCTGGCTGGGGCAGGAATCCAATTCGTGCTGCAGTGGCTGCGGTTTGCTTCACAGTGTGTTGCTTAACATGCTGTGCCACCAGGAAGGCCCAATATACTAGGGAGTTTAGACTGTAGCCTAGAGGCATTGGGAGTCAAATATAAATTTTTAAAAAGCAAAAGGATTATATTAGCTGATTTGTGTTTTAGGGGAAAAAAATCCTAGCAGTAGAGTAGAAGATAGAATGGAGACATTACTGTGTGGAGGTTAAAGAATTCACTGTGTATCACTCAGGTCAGGACTGACATTCACACTCACCAGCATGGCTGCTCTGCAGTTCATGCCAGGCAGTCCCAATGTCCTCATGTTCTACAGTGGTGTTGAAAGAAGGCTCTGGTGCATCTTTTCCAAGTGACATCATTTTCTCTCAGGGCACACATCAGTAGGTGAATGCTTCTATTCACACGGTCTGCAACCACGCAATAAAAGTCAGGGCCAGTGAAACCTTGGCAATTACACGTACAATTACATAAGAAGTTAGTTTCTACAGGAGAAACAATTATTTCTGATACTTTATGGATAAAAGTAGATTTCTGTCTCTAGCTTACTGTAGCATGTATGAGAGGAATTAAGAGATAATAACTAGAAGTTAAACTCTAACTCCAGAGGTTGATAGTCACTATGCCTAACACTGCCAGCAAAGAAGAGAGAGTATCTAAGTTCCACACTTCCCCAACCCCATCCCCAATAACCCTAAAAGGAAGCATTCTCCTTCCTCTTTAATGTTGAAGACTCCTCCTCACTGGACACTGGATTGTAGACAGAATGGGAAAGGACACTACCACATCGAACTCTCAGTCCAGGGAAGCCTCCTTGTCCCTGTGATGCCCACATTCAACTATCTGGCCTAGTTGTGATAAAGATTTAATGATCTGAAGTACTTATGTGGCAACCTCTGTAGTACAGTCCTTCTTATGTACTGCCAACTGACTACATCTTACACAGAAATTCTTAGTAGTCTGACTTACATCTATAACTGAAGCTTACACTTACTAGCATATACTTAATATAACCTGTCTAAAATGAAATTTTAAGGTATATTGCTTTATCAGCTCAGTTCTAAAAAGAGTTCCCAAGTAACCCAATCTCCTACTTTTGTCCCCTATCAGGTTGAAACTTGAGTGGGCTTATAATTTGCATTAAGCAATACAATGTGGTAGAAATTACATCATGCCACATCAGGCCTCACCTTTCAGTCTGGTAGTTTTTGCTTCCTCCCTCTTGGAATGCTTGTTTATGTGAGCCCTAAGCTACTAAGTAAGAGGAAGTCTGACTACCCTACTAGAGAGATTGTGAAGAGGTCATGTAGAAAGAAGAGACCTTGAGATTACATGGCAAGAAGTCCAGATGCAAGCAATACCCGAGGAGCCTCAGGCGATTCCGGTACCAGAGGCCACCTAATTGCAATGGCAAGAAAGATGCCCAAAGAACTGTACAGATCTGTGAAAAATACTAAAATCCTTTTAGTTGTTTCTTTCAGCACCAAGTTTTAGGGTGGCTTGTTATATAGCAATAGATAATTGAAATGATTATTCAGTGAAGCAGAATTAAGGGTACTAGAGGGAAAGGAAGAGCGGAGGTGAGAACAAAGTGGGGAGGGGTCCAAATGGTTTTGGGTGATGTGGTGATGGACATAGTACTGTCACATAATTTGAAGACAGGTGAAGCTGTTCCCAGAAATCATACACAGTGTTATGAATCAATGAAAAATAAGAAATAATAAAATCAGAAATATTCAGTGACATTTTTACCCAAAGACATTTTCAGCAAATGATGCAAGTCTTACATGTAGATGACAGACTCATATTACTATTAATTTTCACTATTTTTAATGTATAACTATTAGCAAAACAGGAAATCAATTGGTAATGTGTTTTGATTAAATTTAGCAGGTCCAATCTAGAAAACTGTAACAAAAATATTTCCTTAAACACTTAGAGTTGGGACCTCGATTTCAGTCATTATTTTAAAAATTTGACATTCGGCATTGAAAGTTTTTTAGTTCATTAATTAATTTGCCAAACTTTATTATATACATACTTTCTAATAAATTTCTGTATATCTGTAGGATAAATGAAGATTATTCAGGCTTTTGTGCAGTTGGCGTCTGTGGCTATCACCTGCAGCCTAGCAGGAGGTGCTTGGGAGCATGGGTGCAGGGCTCACGCCTGATGGTGGACACCTGGAGTGTGGTGTGGGTGTGCCTGAGTGGGCACACCTGAGCCAAGAGACTGAGCCTATAAGGGCAGTCTCGATGGATATGGCAGACCATGAGAGAATGCCAGAGACTTCAGATAAAGATTCACCAGGGACTAGGTGGCCTGCCCTGCACCTGGCTGCCTCACTACAAATGGTGTATAAAGATCATTAAAATCCTGAAAAACCCACTGAGGACTCCTGGAAGACTCTCCTTTACCCGTCTGCTCAGATCCATCAAGAACCTGCTTTCCAAGCCTTCCTGCCATTACAATATACAGAAATCTGTTAGAAAATGATGAATTCCCATGCAAGATCAGATATAGCTAATATCTAACTTTTTAAAACAGATTTTATCTAAATAAGCCTAAAAATCTTCAGAGGAGATGGTACCTTCCCTAATAGCCCATAATTCTTAACACCAATGGCCAGTGATGTTCTTACTCTTTCTAATCTAGGCATTCTTTGGCAATTTTTTCTTGTGTCCTCTGAAGAAAATACTCCTGTTCTTTATTACCTATATGTAGGCAGTAAGAAAGCTAAAAAAACACCTATCATTCTCATTAATGAACATGGATTTTATAGGACCTTGAAAAGCCAATTTGTTTCTCCAAGCTCATTAATGACCAAAATTTAATAATAAAAAAAATCCTGTTACAAAACATCTAATATAAGTTCTTCACTTTAAGCCACTCATTTTCTATCTTGATTAAACTAAATATGTCTTTTAGGTTAAATTTCAAGAAAGAAATTATATTCCTCAATTACACAAGAGACCAAGTTAATATATTGTAACCTGGTGGCTAAAACCAAGACTGTCACAGGTGATGCTCTCTGGAGGAGGTTGCTGGTGAGGATAGCTCCAGGCAAAATGCTAAAAAGTGGGGTGGAGAGACTAATAAAAAATATAAGTGACTACAGAAGGGAGCATGGAGGCATTCAGTACTTGGGGATTCAGCATAAGAGGTCAGCAGATTTGGGCCCCCATCACGCCAATCTTCCAGAAGGCTGTTGTGGGCCTTTGAAGGTGTTTTTCAGCAGCCAACTTCAGATAGGAAACATTTGGAGGTTTTACAGGTAGTGGAGCGACTGAAACTCTTTCTGGTTTTGCTGCTGTTGTGGCCTGGTGGAGAAGGTGGCGACCTGGCGCCAGGCATCCCACTGAGATACACAAGTGTGGCTGTTTGCAGGGTCATTTGACCGCTGTAGCTGCTGTTTTGAGTGTCTCTTGTCTGGTGCTGTGCTTGGGCATCTCAGCAGCTGATGGAGCATCTCCTGTTGTGTCTTCTGCTGTCTTTGGGAGTTGGAACCTGGCCTATAATCTGGCTGTCACACGTCCACAGTGGCAGGAAGATGCCATTGTAACTGCTTTTGCTTAGGATTGAAAAACACTGGATACAGCTTTGGGTGAGGTAAATGGACATTTTTGGCCTTAGTAACTCTTTGTTTTCCCCTGGTTTGTTAAATAAATTCCATTGCTGTTGTTCCCTGAACCTGAGTAGTCTTGCAATTGTGTGTGCGGGTGAAGAATTCAGACAGTGACCAGTAAACTATTTGTACAGTATTCTTGGTCGGTTTAGTGCCCCTTCCACTAAAGAGTGCCCACACAAATCCTATTTCCACACAGGTTTTTCTCTGACAGGAATTTGGTGTTGACTACTAACCAAACCTGGCCTTCTCTTAACTCTTCATAAGTTTAACAAAATATCAGATAAGATGCATTCCTAGTTTTAGCAAAATAAGAAGCAACAATAGATTTCCTAGGAAATTTACTAACTGAAGGATAATCAGTGTTACCCAATAAGCAAATTAGATCACAGAGCTTTAGATTTTACACTTAAATTTTACACTTTTTTTAATGGTAAAAAAGAAACTGGGTTTTACTAACATTAAAAGTATGTTTTACAGAGTTGTCAAATGACTTCACCAAGACAAAGGATAATTATTTATACCTAACCAGACTAGACGCTAATAAGCTCTTAGGAAAGAGAAGGGGGATCTAAAAAATCGTGTAGTTAAAAATCCCCATGGGTAGAGTTCTTTTATTAGATTACAAAATGGCTGTTTTGTGTGCCTATTTAATACGTCATCTAACATTCTTATTTTATCTTTTAGAATTTATAAGATTCAAAGACTATGTACTAAATTATTCTATCAGGGCCTCCCTGGTGGTGCAGTGGGTTAAGCAATGCACTATGAAGCAAAAACCGCAGCTACTGCAGCACGAGTTCGATCCCTGCCGCCGGCCAGGGAGGGAACACACATGGTGAGGCAGACCTCTCTTGCCTCCTCGGCTGCTCCCCTCAGCAGTGTGTTTCAGTCAGTCTGCCAGTTCTGCTCCCTGCTCTGTCTCTGGTGACTCCTCTCACCGCCCTGGACTCTGGCCTGTACCCCAGCTCTTGTATGTATAAATAAATAAGTCTTTAAAAAAATTATTCTATCAGAATTGTTTTATTTGAGATCCTAAAGTCAACTACTATCACAAAGAAAAGTGACATCAAAGACTTGGGATTTTTTTCACAACCAAACTTCACTTACTAGGATCAAAAAGGAAGAAAAGGAATTTGCAAGAACTGTGTCCTAAAACTAAAACTAAGGAGATAAGTGATATTTCTAAGTATTTCAATACTACCTTCAAAACATGCTAAATCTTTTCAAATATAGACACAGATAATTAATTATACATCGAAACAGACAGAGTTAATCCTGAGAAATAATACATGATTCAAAAGGGATGAAATCCCATTAGTCTTCAGCCAGAGTCATTGCAAGCTAAAGCCCCATAATTCTTATTAAGAACACTATTCCCCAGATGCAGTTACATGCTGAATTTACATAAGAAAATCGATTAGATAGGAAGTTTCAGTTATTTCCTATCCCACTGCTAGTTGGCACAGTTTTATCTGTTTCTAATGAAATTTATTTCCTCTTCTCTCTTGAGAGGACAGTAATGGTATTTCACAAGGAATCTTGATTTCTTCTCTTACCAATAGTCACAGGCTGAATATGAAATTAATTATGAATACAAACATGAAAGGACTTTTAAATTTTAAAGAATCACAAAAATGTAACGAGACAATTCTTTCTGTTAGTCTACTATTTAAACACCAGTCAATACCTGCAGTACTGAAAAGTTATGGAGCTGTTGTCTGCTGACAAAATTAAATTCTTAATAAGGTTTCCCCATCTTCTCACTCCTAGCTCACCGCTGGGTATCTCTTCATTGAAATGTTTTTGAACAAAAGCAAATCCGCCCCAGTCTAGGGGCATCATCACTTATATATGTGCTCTGAATTATTAATTTCTACATTCTCCATCTGTAGTGGGAGATGTGAATGAGAATTATCCTGGTGACAGGAGGGACAACTACATCTTGTACAGTACCCAGCTGTCTATGAGAAAACACAGAATGAACTCTAACTCCCTAGGCTGAGACACAAGACACACTGCAGTTCTCAAAATAAGCTGAGTGTATGGGAGACAATCAGAAAAATGAAACTATACCAAGATAAGAGATATGTGTATCTGTCCATACTTGACTGGATCTCAGCCTAGTTCAGAAGACTGTTGTCACTCTTTACTAGGAATTGACATGTAATAGGATCAAGATAAGAAGATCATAATTCAAAATCAGACAAACTTTTTAAATGGCAATGACAATGAAAAGGATGAAGTTGTATGCAGAAACTAAAAAAATGTATAAAGAAAATGCTCCCATAAGACTCCAATAGCCTAAAAAAGTGTTAAAGTTTTATCTTTCATTCCTGGTACCATTAGCCAGAAGTGAAAGGTAAATTAAACAAAAATTAAGACATCTTAAGAAAGCAGTGTCCTGAAGATCATTGCTACTGATGGATATTGGCAAATCAAGGAGACTGGCAATATGCATCATGAGAGAAACACCTGGAATTTTTTTGCACCAAGTTAAAAGACTTATGCACCTGTCATTTTCCATTGATAAAGAAGTAATCCTAGCTGGACTGGCAGAAAGTAGGTTAAATCGCTATCCAATACAACCTGTGCCCTTAATTAAAAGACTCAAGTATGACTCTTGCCATGTTGTTATTTTGAGATCATGGTTTCCCAACTCCAAAAGTATTGCCATTTTGGATCTGATGATTCTTTGTGGTAAGGGGCTATGTCATACATGTTAAGAAACATCCTTATCTCTAATCAGTAGACGCCTCCACTTATTCTTCCATCATTAAGATTGCATGGCAACTACACAAATGCACTTCAAGTTACTTTCTCTACTTTTAGATTCTGAGAGGAATACCACTAAGTGAAAATGTGGAAATCTGTAGCTCAAGCTGATATAGCAATTGGAGTGTATGTCTTTTAAACATCCCAAGAGAGGATATAATTATTCTCAGTATCTGAATAGCTTGAGAACAAAGAAATCTCTCTTTTTGCGATCTAAGAATATGTGGAAATGCCCTTCTAATTTCCTAATTCTTCTGGTTTCTTTATTATTCCAGAAATACTATGTTCTTGTAATCACTCTTTTCTGGTTACTGAATCCTCTCTTTTGCCTATATTTTCCTCATCAGTAAAAGGAAAGAAAAGTTGGAATTCTAATGACTTTTTTTCTGGTAAAACAAGTGTTCATAAAAACTTAAACTATTAAAAAATTATATGTGTAAACAAAAATTAATATATGTAATTTAAAATTTTATTAGTAAAAATATAAACTCAGAGGTTTATAAATTTTATTTCACATTACCAGTCTTCAATTATTTATAGCCAAACCATTCCATTTCTTTAATTTTAGGAATGAGAGCTATAAAACAGTTTGCACTGAAATATTAGAATAATTTTCTCATTTCATAAGAAATTTTCCCAGAGGCTTTATTACAGTGCCTGTCTTGATCTCAAAGAGATAATAACATAAAAACATAAGCAAACACTAGCTGTGGAGAACATTTGTGTAAATACACAATGTGTATGTAGATATATAAATATATATGTACATATACACATACTGTGTAGCAGAGTATATAAAAATATTCAGAACATATGTGAGAAAAACAAAAACAAAAAGAGGAAATATAAGTTAGTGAGTAAAACTGAAAAAGAGCAAAACCTTTACTTAAGTTATACATTTTTTTTAAATTTGACAAAGGTTCAATTGATTATCACTGCTGGCTAACTCACTAACCAAATTATTAACTAGTATGATTAACAAAGACCTTCTAGATGTGAGCATTTCCTAGTATATATCAAAATCAACAATTAAAAGGGTACCTCTCTCACCAGTCTCAACTGAAGGAAGCAAGTCAAAGAGCAATGGCACAGTTGGACTGACCTTGTGAAGACGCTGTGTCATGAACAAAAAAAAGTTATCTCCAGTGCCTCCATGATGGCCCAAAGGGTTAGGCACTGCACTATGAAGCACCAGCAGCCACTGCAGAATGAGTTCTATCCCCCGCCAGGGAAGTGACCCACATGGCACAGCAGATCGCTTCTGCCTTGCCTGCTGCTCCCCTCAGCAGTATATTTCAGTCTGCCTGTTCTGTTCCCACTCTGTCTCTGGTGAATCCTCTCACCCCCAACACCTCCATTGGACCTGTACCCTAGTTCTTGTATGCATAAAAAAATAAATATTTTTTTTAAAATAAGTTATCTTCAGGCAAATCAGTAACTTCAAAGACAAGACTTCAAGGTTTATGGCATTGCTAAAACTCTCAGTCCCCAAAAGACAGGCACTAAACAGGGTAAATTTTAACAACCCTCTTTCCTTCCCTCAACACATAGACAATATCAAATATATACATTAATCAGACAGCCAGCCTTTCTCTGTAAAAATTCTTTAAAATATAAATAAAATGCTATCCTTGCAGACTACATAAAATTCTCATTGTGAAGCTCAGAATTGAGACAGCTTTCCCAAAGTGTTCTGGAGGTTGTTCCTGGGCTTGAATCCTCAGTCTTAATTCTTTAATAAACTCACTTACTTTTGCTTAATTTAAGCAAACACAAATTTCTAAACTCTGAAGAGATCTGCTAATTGTGTGCAAATACAGAATATCAACATTATCTTCACTTTTCTCAAACTAGATCAATGTACAAAAATAAAAATCACTACCCTCAACTTGTATATTTTCGTCCAATATTCAACCTCTCACTTCCTGTAAAAAAACTTGCTGCACTTCTCAGTTTCATTTTCATAAGTTCGAAACAACTTTTATCAATTGCATTGCCTAGCCCAATGTTTATGAAAAGGACATTAGTGATTTAGGAGCTGGGGGATGGTACCTGGACGGAGAACAGGCTCTCATGTGAAATTTGTTTGTCAGTTCAGCGTGTAGGGGAAAAGCAAAAAAAAAAAAGAGAGAGAGAGAGAGAGAGAGAGACAGAGAGAGAGAGAGAGAGAGAGAAGGAAGGAAAGAGGGAGGGAACAAGAAAAAAACTGCAATGTTTTTAGAAAGAGCATAAACTACTTATATCAACATCATTCCCTAGTGTCATCTACTGTGTACATCACACACATCATCATTTACTGGGCAATAATTCCTATACCTATTCCAGCTTTTCATTTTACAGATAAGGAAACAAAAATTCAAGTACTAGTTAATTAACTTAAGGTAGCACATGAGAGTTGATCAACAATGTAACTGTAAGGTTGGTAATCTGACTTCTGGTTGCATATTCTCCAACTTCATAATGTTTTCCCACAAATTCAATCTAGAACATTTCAACCTAAATGTTGAAAGGGGAAGCCAGCAAATAAAATGTATATTGAAAATAAGTGATATTTTCCTGTCACATTGTAAGACTGTTTCATTTTATGTATGTCTATCTAACCAAAGGTGGTTAGGAACAGATAAATAGGGAAGTCGTGTATATGGGTATTGTTGGTAAACTATTACCATAGCCAACACTGCAACAAAAGACACTAATGTTAAGGTTCGGACACTGCATTTCTAGCAAGTTCTCTCCTTTCTAATATCATATATCCACATTTAAGTGCTCAAAACATTCAACAACCTGAATTTCTTGTTATTCTTGTTTTTGTGACCCTTTTATTGTCTACAAACCAGTTTCTTTTGTAACACATGGCTTTGTACAATGATTTGTCATATTCAAATTGCAGGAGGGTCATTTGCTGTTTTTCTCAGTTACCAACATAGTTCTCAGCCATTCTAAGTCCCGAATTATAGTTGCTTACAGAGTGAAATAAACAACTAACCATACGACTATACCTACCAAGTCACTTCCAGTTCTACATTAAATTCTGTGATTCCCAAGATAAATAGTTGAGACATGCCCAATTTTTATCCCATTCAGGTCATCTGCTATGTAAAACTAATGTTAGAAATCTCTGACAACAGCGAAGTCAACTTTCTCTGCCAGAATTCTTACTTTAAAGGAGAATCATTAAATCTCTCCAATTTCTTACAGTTGAAGCATAGATGAAGCAGGAGATATTGTTGGAGGAGACAAACAGTGAATACAGGTTAAAAGTATAAGAGAAAGAAAGTGAAAGGCAGATCTTATTACCATGGTTGCTTTAGGCTCATCAGAGTCAAGAAGAGGAAAAAAATTCACTCGAGTATGAAAAGCAAGAAAATGAACATTGACTTTGATTTTGACACCAGATGTCAAATTCTTAATACATGCCATAATTACAAAATTATATTTTTTATGAGGGATTATCATAAAAATTTATGAAAGTGGGCCCTTCTGGTGGTGCAAGGGGTTAAGGCAAGCACAATGAGGCTATCAGCAGCCACTGCAGTTTGAGTTCCAACCCTGACCAGGGAGATGAAATACAAGGTGCAGCAGATCTTTCCTGTCTCTCTCCCTGCTCCCCTCAGCAGTGTATTTCAGTCCACCTACTCTACTCCCTATTCTGTCTCTGGTGATTCCTCTCACACCCCTGCACTTCTTCCTGTACCCCAGTTCTTGTATGCATAAATAAATCAATATTTAGAGAAATTTATGAAAGTATTTGCATTTTCATATGGCTACTTCTTCACTAAATATAAATGAAGGTATATACAGTTTTTTTAAAACCAGAGAAATAATTGTGGAGGAAGATCAAGACTGCTTTGTAGCCTTTCTTTAAGCATGTACTAAGAAAGACATTTTGGGGAAGTAATGGTGAATTGACCAAACCAAAACAAGTAAGACAAAAGAACTTTAAATTGTATTTTATCTGATTATATATCATAGAATTCTCAAGTTATTAGGGTCGCAGGAACAAACACTTAAAATAATGAACTTCCACTTATAAAATAATACTAACATACTTTGTTTATTCAAAAAAATAATCTGACCTTAAGGGAATTAATCATCTTTTTAAAAAGTAGTAATTTATATGTGCAAAGTAAATAACTTCTGATATACTTCATTTCAGGGTTAGTTTTGTTTTGTTTCCTTACACAAGCTATTTAATAAATTAACACATAAAAAATGAAAATGGTGCTAAATAATATCTGAAAATCCATAAAAAATTTCCATTTCTAATACTGATTCACTGTTAAAACACTTGTTATGAATTGTTTTTTTTAAGATTTATTTATTTATGCATACAAGCATGGGGGTACAGTCCAGAGGTGGGGGGAGTGAGAGAATCCACCAGACAAAGTGGGGAACAGCACAGGCAGATCAACCAAAATACACTGCTGAGGGGAGCAGCGGGCACAGGAGAGGTCTGCTGCGCCATGTGGGTCCCCTCCCTGGCCAGCAGCAGGGATCGAACTCGTGCTGCAGTGGCTACGGTTTGCTTCATAGTGCATTGCTTAACCCACTGCACCACCGGGGAGGGCCCTGTTATGAATTGTTAGAAAAAATCAAAACTCTTTTTTGGTTTGCTCATGATTGTTTTTACTATCTTACATCATTATCACACTAAAAATCTATTCAAAAATACTTTAAAAAAAATCTTTAAGTGATATCTTTTTTAAAAAAATGTAATTTTTTAAAAAAAAATATCACTAAGTGAATGCTCTTCACCTATAGTTACTGAAAACATTACCATTGACATTAAAATTACTACTATGAGCCTCCATGGTGTCACAAGGGGTTAAGCACCACACTGTGAAGCATCCACAGCCACTGCAGCTTGAATTCGATTCCAGCCAGGGAGGGAACCCACATGGCACAGCAGTCCTCTCCTGCCTTGCCCACTGTTCCCCTCAGCAGTGTGTTTCAGTCAGTCTGCCTGTTCTGTTTCCCACTCTGTCTCTGGTGAATCCTCTCACTCCCTGCACCTGTATTCCAGATATTGTATGCATAAATAAATAAATCTTTAAAATAAAATCACTACCATGAGTTTAAAATCAAAACACTTTACTGCATCAAAATGTCTAGTATTAAATAGTCTCTAATGCTTATACAAAAGTTTAAAATAAGGTCAGAAGAAGGAAAACATTAGAAGAATTATGAAAAACAAAAATTTTCACCAAGCTCAAAAATAAATAAGAATCACTCATATTAACATTGTGCACTACAGTTCTCGTACTTTCAAATGATGAGTTAGTAGTGGTTATTTCTATATTTAATACCTCTGAAACATCAGTGGGGTGAAGAAGTTTTTCAATATCAATTATTTTACTCTTGAGTTTTAATATTTAGGATGTTGATGGTTTAATACTGTTGACAAATGAAAACAAATAATGGCCCCTACAAAATGTAGAGTCACTAAAAGATACTTTCTAAACTTGAAAAATCTTCACTTTGTAGCAAGTACCAACTACAAATAGCAGTTAACATTTAATGAGTGCTTCTTTACCCTTATTTTCTATTATAGTAATTGCTAGTTGTTTATTGTCTTTCTCGCTCCAGGGGTTCCATGGGGACATGGATTTTGTATCCTTTCTGATTGTATCCCCAGCACCAAGTATGTCTAACACACAGTAGGCATTGAATGAATAAATGAGCCACAATTCTAAAAACTGTTGGTCATGATCTAGAGGGTTAAGAAAATGCAACAGAACAAAAAAAAAAGAGTTTATTACATCTAGTAAAATAAGAATTCTTTAGCGAAACATTTCTTTTAGTTTATATACATATGCCTCTATAAAATGTATGTGTAATGGTAAAATAAGGTATGAATCACTGCTTTAAGTGAATGTCATTTTTTCCTCACAATAACCCTGGAGACAATATTATCACTTACCCTTAAAATAATACAACTCAGGTTCTGGATGTTACCTAGTATGTTCAAGACGACAGAGCTACTTACAAATACCAACATCACTTCTAAAGATATTCATGGGAAACTAAGGAAATCTGAATTAACTAAGCTTTCAGTAATAGTATTGAGCCATGATTAATAAACCAGGTTTATTCATCTGGTTAAACAAAAACATCTGATTAAACAAAAAACTCATTATCATTGTGCACTGCAGATTTCTTGCTTTCAAATGAAAAGTTGGAAGTGCTTATTTCTATATCTAATAGCTCTGAAACTTTAGTAGGATGAAGAAGGCAGACAGGCCTGACTAAATTTAATTGCTGGCTCTACTGACAGTTTGTATGGGCTTAGCCTTGTAACTTAAAATCTGTGTGCCTCGATTGTGCCAAAAAAGAGGAATATTCATAAGCTTGTTAAGTTTTAAGTGATTTCATGAACCCGAAGAGCCTATCACTAAATAGAAGCTACTGTGATAAAAATAATTATTAGTATGCTTTTTTTTTTCTTGGTCCAGTAAATCACATTCAATTCACTACATAAATGTGTAACAAGTGTGAATCAGGAACTTACTGGAGTAATGAATGAGCAAAGTGTGGTAAATGGGCTGAAGTGGCATAAAGCCGTACAAAAGTTTCTGCTGGCTTGGGGTGTGAAAGATGCCCAAGTCAGAAAACAGGGAGTTAGTTCAGGCAACTAAGGGAGTCAAGGAAAACAACGCTGATTAACAGTAAAAACAAACACAAACGATTTCATCTTTCTTCAAAGAACATAGCAACATCCATCTTCTTGCTCATCCTGGCTGGGACCAAACCGAGGTGTTAGGAAACGCACTTGGTGAGCTGCTGCCCACTAGGCCCTGGTATGAGGGGCTAGGGCAAGAGGTTCCCAGCAACTCACCCCGGAGACTCCGCTGATATTGCCCCAGAACCTCCTCCAGGGTAGAGTTCTCCGGGCACTTCGCGATGCACGGACTCGGCACCCAGAGATGGGAGTTACATGGGGAAACGTCCAGTGTTCTCCCCTAGGAAAACCCAAGGCCTTAGAGTCAGGGAAGCACCGGTGGCTTCCTGCCGCGGCTGTCTTTAGCGAGCGTTCAACCCAGGCGCGAGCTCACCGGGGCTCTTCCCACCCACCGGCCCTCAGGGTGGACGTTGGGAGTTGTAGTCCATAGGCTCGGGACCTGCAGTGTCGAGATCCTTAAGTTCATTTCCAACGACACTACAATTCCCAGAGGGGACCGCGCTCCAGGCACAGACTTTGGAGGTTTGGTTGCCAGATTGGTTGCTAGTACACGCTTGGAGGCCCCGCCCTTGTCTGGAGCCCACGCTTCATTCATCCCATCCTACTGTTCGGATCACCCAACTGAAAGAAAAGGCTCACTGCAGGCCTTGCCTCTTTTAAATTTGCTAAGATGCAGTTGAACCTTGAGTCTCTCACGGACGCAGATAACAAGCACTGAGCCCGTCAACCGCGGTATTTGTCAAACTGGCCAAACATCAAGAAAAAGGAACTCTAAATCTTTTCAGCAGCCTAGATTACGACGGCGACTGACACTACAAATCCTAGCATGCCCAGCAACCCGATCGCCACTTGGAGTTGGAGCGATGCCCGCTGGGAACTGTAGTCCCCGTTGGCTGCAGTCCCCCACCCTGATGGCAGGGTCCTCTTCATTGTTCAAGCTAGTCTGTGGGGCACGCCTGCGCAGTGGGCGACTGAAAAGCCTCAGGGTTGAGACCCCTCGTACAACCCATTTTCATTGTCTATATTTGGCGCCTGCGCAGTGAGAGATCGTTGGGACTGGGACGGAGGAGGGGATAGGGCCTGGCTCCTCGCCCTTTTCCCAAGCGCCTGCGCACTGGGCCACCGCTCTTTGCCGTTACCGCTATGTGTAGGGCGTGTGTGGAATAACGTTATTGCCCAGCGGAGCTAAGGGTCCGGGAGCTCGACCGCATCGGCGGCGACGACGAATACAGCGGCGACTACGACTACGGGGTGGTGGTGGGGGGATGATGGCGTGCTAGGGACTCACGGGACGTGACGCGCCCCGCCTCCCCAGTCCTGCTCTCTCTCAGCCGAGAGGGGTAAGTGATGCGCTGGGCTGCTCGGGTTAGGCGCCGCCGATACCGCCGCCGCCGCTGCCGCCGCTTTTCCACATCCTTGTTCGCGACCGGGACTCGGGCGCGGCCTGCGGCGGGGCGGGGGTGCGGGGCCGGGCGACTAAGGGGCCGCTTTCCGGATGCTCCGCGCGGCGGTGCCACCCCCACCGCACCCGACCAGGGTTCGGCTGGGTCGCCCCTCCCCTCCCCCACCCCTCCCCTGACCCGCCATCCCTCCAGCCCTGTGGCCTGCAGCTTTCCCAGGCCCGTTGTCGTTGCTCCTCTTCCCCGTAATGTGTTGAAACATTTCAGCTCTCTCCCTGCTTTGTGCAGCCCTTCCTCCTCCGCCATAGCAGTTATCCAGGGGTAAGGGCAGATCATTGGAGGGAATGGCTGCGCTTCCGCTGGAAAAGGGATTTTTCCCCAATCGGAGCAGCTAACTGTGCCTGTCCATTTTGTGTGGTTGGTTTGGGGATGTGGAGCGGTTTGTGGGAGGTCAGATGAGGGGCCTTTTGGACCTGGTTGGAGAGCATGGAAGACGGTGTCACGCACCCTGCCTGGCGACTGCGCCGGGCGTAAGCGCTGGCTCACAGTAAACCCGGGGGAGGAAGAGTGCCTTCCAGTCGACTTCATTGTCCTAAGATTCAGTTGTAGATTTCTGTATGATTACCTTCACTTATCCTAGGGAGGAAAAATATTAGCAGCTGCCTAATACAGGGCGGGAAGACATGGGATTTGTACCCTAACGCAGAATCTCTGAGTTTCTGATGATTGGTAGAGTTTTATTTATTTAAAGAACGTAAGCTCCTGGAAGACAGGGACAGTGCCTGTCAAGCACTGCCAAGGAGATCAATGTTAAATTACTAGATGACGATGAAGAATGAGCTTGGACGGCCCTGACAACGATGCTGTTGTGTACCAGGGAAATGAGCCAGCAAATTTGTTTTTTTTAATTGGGTGGGCAATACATTTATGTTCCTAAGTAAATAGATTAAGATACTTCTTTCCGTTTTGTTTTTTAAAGCAATCAAAACAAAAATAGGCCTGGTACATATCTGCTGCTGTATGTTTTTTATAGTTTTGTTCTTTTAATGAAAATTCCCCTTTTTGGGAGAAATGTGATGAAGCAGATGACCCACTTGATGGAAAATGCATCTTTTAAACTGATGATTCTTACGCTTACAATGCTTACAACGGTTTGTTGGCGTTAAAACAAGGAGGTTGGGCATAATGAAAAAGGATGGGGAGGAGCTCGTGAAGGAATATTGTGAGAAGAGTCACATTGTGAAGACAGTATTTAGATCTTTGCTGATTTAACTCTAGCGGGATATACTTCAAAGATTTAGGAATTCATCGTTTGAAATATTACAAGTTACAAAACATTTTATAGTTTTCTGCCATTATATTTTACAAAGCAAACCCAGGGCTACTATACAACTTTGTTGCCATTGCAGAATTTTGGAGTTTTAAAATTGAAGAATCCTGCACTTGATAGAGACAGAAGACATTAAAACTTGGAAAGTTAACTGACTTATCTGCCCAAGCCAAACTACTAATGAAAGACAGAAACAAGTAAAAGCAAGGACTGGTCTGCATTGTTTGTTTTGTTAATAGACTTTTAATCCACATACATTAATATTTCTTTTAAATTCCAACTTAGACATATTTTTAATTGAATTCAGCACATGGAATTGTATTAAATCAAGTGTTAAGTGTATTTTACTGGTAAATTTCATTGTGTTCTAAAATTACTTTGTATGGAAATAACCATCTGTTTTCTGTCTTCACACTAGAAGAGTGAAATTTACACTGTCACATTCTCATTCATTCTGAATATTAATGTAGATATTAAGGTACTTTTAAAAATTATGTGCTAATACTTTGTTTCAAGTATCAGTTTATCACTGAAAAAAAGTAACTGTTGCTTCTGATATTAATCAGATTTTTTTTCCTAGTACTGAATACTGTAAATGTTTAGACTTGTCAGGGTTTTCTATTCAACAGAATTCTGTTTCTGAAAAATAACTTTTTCTACTTAATGTTCTTTTTTCTTCTCTTGAACATTGGGCTGTTAAGTAGTGTGCTGTAATAGCTTGATACTGAATTGCCAACTAAAATACAGTTGCAAATTATTCTGGTTCCAGAATTCTAACAAAAGAGCAATCACAAACCATCTGAAAAAAGCTTAGTGAATCAATAACATTGGCTAGAGCATCAACTGTTGATCTGTTTCTGTAAGAAATGAATTTCTCTTTAAAGGGAGAAATCTCAAACTACTTTTATTTCATAAACTTTTGTTAATAACTAGATTTCAAATCAACTATGCTGGTGAAATGGGTTTTATTTATTCAAATATTTCTTGAATGTGCTCAGCAATGAGCAAGCCAGTGAGGTCAATAAAAGAGAATAACAAAACATCTGTCTGGCAGTAGTTGATTAAACTAGATATTAAAAAGTTCAGTTTAGTTGAAATTTTGTTCAAAAACAATTTGATTTTTTTTGGCCAAATTGAATGTCATAGCTAGGTTTGTACTAAAGATTAAGCCCACTTTTATATAAAACAAAGGTAGAAAGAAACCAACAAAAGCAAGGTTAAAAAAAATGACAGGCAGATGGCGTGCGCACTTGTGAGAGAGAGAGAGATTGTGTGTGAGAGATTTTCATGCAAGTCTTTTGAGTAGTTATTTTCTACACATATAATTTGAGAATAGTTGCAGCACAGTTAGTAAATAATTTTTCCTTAATGTTACACATTGCTAAGTAGTAGAGCACATAACTGAACCATTGTTTTAGACTATAGTTGAAATCTCTCTACTCATCTTTTTCAGTATGTTGAAAAAAACTACATTTATTCCTTTCTGATTCACAAATTTTAAAATTACTGGAGGAGAGTTTAGAAGTCATCTTTTACCAAAAAAAAAAAAAAAAGTCATCTTTTCAATGTGCCACTTACTGTTAATGTCCCTGATACCTTATTGGATCATCCTCCTCTGTGAACAGCACTTCTATGAACAAATAGCAAAAGGTGTTTCATGTAACTTATGAAAAGTATTGCTAAAACTGAAATGAATCTTGTGTCTGCATTACTATATAACTTCTTCCCATGGGTTGCACTTCTGTCTTTAGGAGTAATAGGTTTCACTTAATGCATTCTATGATAGTTTTTCTCTTTTCCAAATTAAATATTACAACCCTTACAATAATTATATGCTAACATCCCCTTTAGGTTTCTTACCTTGTCAGCTACATTCAGTCAGTATTTTCAATGTGATGATTGTTATTCTGATCTGTTTTCTATTTTTAATTCTGCAGTAACCTCTGAATATAGTGTAGTGAAATTACCCATTTCCTTAATTTGAGTCATTCACTTATTTTTATGATATAAAATTATTAACTCTTTAATAGCCATAGTATCCTTGCCATTTTCAAGCAGAAAATGAGGGGGAAATATGACTTTTCATGTTATTTGTGTAAGTCAAGGGCTTTTTGAGATTCTGTATTTGTACTATTGCAATGTTGAAGTAACCTTTCTTTATAAAATTATAGTGTTGGAGTAGGTGCTAATTTTCTTTTGATATTTTCTTGGGTTTTGTTTTGTTTTAGTGTTTTTAAATACACAATAAAAAGTTGTCAGCCGTATATTGTGTCTCAGTTTGTTTTTTGAAAAAATGAGTTCTGGAAACCATTGATAGTAATCTATATAAATCCATATATTTTCTAGGTTAAGCGCTTTCCCACTCTCCATATACATGATGTTTTTGAAATGAAGTTTATCTTTAACTTTTAACTATTGTCTCCATGAATGTAGCTTTAGTTAACTTGTTCATAACTTTATTCAGTGCATTAGCTTCTCTTCTTGACTTTTTGAACATTTATATAACATCTTATGTCTTCATCCTGGCCATTTACTAGATATAGCTAAGGGCAAAGTCATGCAGATTTATAAATAGAAATCAATGCAACATAAATAAAATGGGTTGGAGGAAATAGATGGACACAAAGATAATTAAAACCTGAATGGTTTTTGTTTGTTTTTAATTGAGAAAAACCACTGTATCCTTGTACTCAACTGGAAATATGGATAACAGTATTACTATATCAAATTAGCATAGGTGATAAGAAAAATACATCAGTATATGGTTAGAGAGTAGTGGAGTATTACTATTTTTTATTTTTAATTATTCAAATCTCTTTATAAACTCTGAGAAAACAACTTCATTAGCTATTTCTTTATTCTGTTTTGTCATTGGGGATGGTCACAATTTCCTCTAGAAACTACTAAATCTAAAGCCCTGAACAAAGTTTCATTCATAAATAGGTCCTGGCTGTTTTCTTAGGTGGCCGGACTTGGCTGCTCCTGTGACTGTTACTGAATTTTGAACTGGAGACAGTGCTGATCCTTGAGAATTTGCTATTAAAAGTTGCTTCAGAGTCATCATATATTGCCTGAGAGTCACTAATTATTGGATCTTGAGTATGTCATATAATTTCAGAAGCCCAGTTTCTTCACTATAATATAAAAGTAGTTATAGTCCAAATATCGTAGAGGTTTACTTTAAAAAACAAATGAAGCAAATTAAAAGACACAGGAAAGGTATAATTGTAGGTAGGAATCTCCTTTCTCCATTGACCCCATAGTACCAGTTTATAGTGTTTGATTTGAAGAAATGTTTTGGTTGGAGTGAAATAGTTTGTTCATTCTGACTGTAGAAATAACTTGTTACTTGTGCATTTCCTCCACTGTGCATTTTCCACATATCTTACAGAGTTCTTGGGGATAGGGAAAAGGTCATAACACTGGAAAGATGCTTGAGATAGTAACTTCCTCTAATGCTGAGCTCATCCTCTAATTCTAAAGTAGCGTCTAAATAGTAAGAATGAAAGCAGGAAGAAAGGAAGCATGCCAACTTACTTTTTTTTTTTCTAGACCAACAAAGGGAATTTATTTTATTGCTTTCATTTGGGAAGATTTTTTACTGGTTAAGAGTTTGCCATATGTTATATAAAATATAAAAAATACAAATTCAAAGCTTGATTGGGGGTCAACAACTCCAGGCAGCCAGCTAGAAACTTATTTGAGGAAACAAAGAATTGAGGAAATGTGTGTTCGTGATGATGTAGGAATAAATGAGAAAATATTTTAGTGAAAAAAGAATATTGCAAATAGAGGACTTTATGTGGTAAGCTTTTTGAGGCAGTAGTACTATAACTTCAATTTGTCTATCTTGAGGATCTTACATAATATTATTTGTTCCAGTTTCTCAGTAAATGCTTCTTGTTGAGTAAATAATGCTTGCCAATTGAAGATCAATTATTTTCATACTTTTTTTTTATATTACAAAATTAACCATTGTGCATTGTAGGAAATTTAGAAAATTCTATGGCCAAATAAATTACTCTTATAATCCTATCAGCCACTGAAATAAATTTTTTTATGTTATATCTACCACATTTTTTTAAAGATTTATTTATTTATGGATACAAGAGCTGGGGTGTAGGCCAGAGGTGCAGGATTCACCAGAGACAGAGTAGGGAGCAGAACAGGCAGATGTACTGAAATACACTGCTGAGGGGAGCAGTGGGTGACATTGAGGGTTGCCTTGCCATGTGGGTCACCTCCCTTTTCTGGTTTAATTTGGTAGTATTTTGTCATGAGTTAGCTTTTTGATTTTATGTGTAATTTATTGATTTGTATGAATATTGGGTACCTTCATAAAGATAAAGTTCTTTCTGTTCTTTTGATTGGATCATAGTTTTTCTTTCCAACATAAATTATATTTTTATCAATCTATTTTGCATGTTCATATTCTGTAGGTATACAATAAAATTTAAAACTATCCTCAGTTAATGTAAATAACCATGTTGTTTCTGATTCTGTAAAGATGAGCTAGCCACTAGCCACTATAAGAATATTTAAATTTGAATTTATTAAAATAAAATGTCTTCTCAGATGTATTTGGCACGTTTCAAGTGCCTAATAGTTCACAATGGCTGATGTATTGGGCATTATAGACATAGACACTTCATTATAGTTCTTCATCATATTGTACAGTAGTGTTACAGGGCTATTTTCTATTGTAATAATATTTACTGATATAATATAGTTTATAACACTATATTTGATTTAGAGGTACTGCTCAGATCTATGTTTCTACATGGTACACACCACCAAAACACTCATAATCCTTTACCAGTGTCTGTTTTGCCGTAGCCTTTCCCTTCCCCTCTGATACCCTTAATTCTATAGTTACATCTTTATTTCTTAGGTTTAGTTTTTTCATTTCCTTTGTTTTCTCTGATTTTCACATATGAGTGAAATTATCTTGCATTTGTCTTTTTCCTTCTGATTATTTTGCTTAGCATAATGACCTTTAGTTCCACCCATATTGTTGCAAATGACAAGATACTGTCTTTTGTTACAGTTTAGTAGTATTCTGTTTTGTAAATATGACATATCTTCTTAATTCAGTGTCATAACACATTTAGATCTTTTCTGTAACTTGAGTCTTATAAATACTGCCGTGAACATAAGAGTGCATATATTCCTTTGAATTAGGGGTTTTTAAAAAAAGATTTATTTATTTATGCATACAAGATCTGGAGTACAGACTAGAGGTGTAGATCAGAAGTGTGATGGGTGAGAGGATTCACGAGAGAGAGTGGGGAACAACAGAACAGGCAGACTGACTGAAATACACTGCTGAGGGGAGCAGCAGGCAAGACAGGAGAGGTCTGCTGCACCATGTGGGTCACCTCCCTGGCAGGGCATGGAACTCATGCTGCAGTGGCTGTGATGCTTCACAGTGCAGTGCTTATCCCCTTGAGCCACCAGGGAGGTGATTTTTTAAAACCCTGTGCCACCAGGGAGGGGATACAGGTTTTTGTATTCTTAGGGAATCTTTCAGGGGTGAAATTGCTGGATCATATGGTTGATCTATTTTTAATATTTTGAGAGATAACCATAATGTTTCCATAGCGATTGACCAAATCTGCATTTCTACCAACAGTGGATAAGCATTCCTTTTCTTCTATACTTGTTTCTCTTCTTTTTTCTATGGGCCATTCTCATGGGTCTGATGTATCTCATTGTGATTTTGATTTCTATTTCATGATAAAAAGTGTTAATTAGCAGTTTTTCATGTACTTTTTGGCTGTCTATATGTCTTTCATGAAGTGTCTATATACTTTTCTGTCCATGTTTTGATTGGGTTATTTTTGTTGAGTTGTATGAGTTTTTGTATATTTTTGCTGTACAGTAGGCAAATGCTGAATCTTGTCAAAATGCTTTCTCTGTATCTGTTGATATAATCATGTGTTATTTATCTTTCCTTTTGTTGATTTGGTGAATGCCTTTATTTTGCAGATGTTGAACCATCCTTGCTTTCAGGGAATAAATTCCATTTTGTTTATGGTTCCTTTTAATATATTGTTGGATTTGGTTTGCTAATAACTCTTGGGGATTTTTGCAACTGTGTTCTTCAGGGATAGTGCTCTCCAATTTTCTTTTTTTGTAATGTCCTTGTCTGTAATATTAACCTGATATAATATGTTTGGCATCATTTCCTCTTGCAATGGCCTTTTTTGGTGGGGTGGGGGTAGAATTTGATTACTGTTTCATTTTCCTTGCAATTAATCTGTTCGGAATTATTTTTCTTCTTGATTCACCTTTTTTTCTTCTTGATTAATTCTTCCTGATTATCCTCCAACAGGAATATTCATGGAATTTTTCTATGTTCTAAGAATTTATTTCTTTCAGATATTCCAATTTATTGGAATAAAGACATTCATGGTAGTCTCCTATGTTCATTTGTACTTACGAGGTGTCTTTCGTAACTTCTCTTTCAATTTTTAGTCTATTTTAGTTTTCTCCCTTATTTTCTTAGTGACTCTAGCCAGAGTTTTGTCTGCTTTTTGTTTGTTTTTACTTTTTTCAGAGAATCAGCTTTTAATTTCATTAACCTTTGGATTGTATTTTATTTTTTTCTCACTTTATCTCTAATTTTTATTTTCTTCCTTCTGATATTTGGTTTTGTTCATATTTTTCTAGTTCTCTAAGGCTTATGTTTAGATTATTTACTTGAGCTCTTATTTTCTGATATGGCTCTAATAATACTTTCCTCTTAGCACTACTTTTATTTAGTCCCTTGATTCTGGTACCTCATGCCTTTATTATTTCTATCCAGCTATATTTTTATTCTCTTCTGACTTTTTTTCATGAAGCAGTAGACATTCAGTAATATTTTTTAAAATTACAGGTTTTTCCTGCTTTTTGTGGTTAATTTCTAGTAGATGGCATTATAGTCAAGAAGATCCTAAAGATGATTTCAAGCTTCATTAATTTATCAACACATGTTTTGTGACACAATAGCCTCATGAATGTTCTGTGTGCACTTAAGAATTTCTGCTCAGGTTATTTGGTACAGGATCCTATAAATGTGTTAAAGTGTTCTAATTCCTTATTTAAGGCAATAGTTCCTTGTTGAATTTTGTCTCATTGATGTGCTCATCGATACTACTGTCAGGAGCAAAGCAAGAAACCTTTTATGTCACCATGTTGATCCCTGTTTTCAGTTTATGGAGATATTTATATGCAATATAGTTTAACATGAAGGTAAAAAGAAATACTGCATAATTTTGACTAATCATTAGCAACTTGTTCTTAGCAGTTAGTGATTTTTTGGTATATATTCATAAACTATATCTTTCAGAAAACAGGCTTTATCATTATTCTGCACTTTAAAATTTGATTTCAGTTTTCATACATTGTGATGATGGACATGATTTATACTTACCCCACAAATAGTTGATGTGTATGAGGTAAAGGAGAAAAGGTAGTGATTACAAGCAGAAACAAGTTTTAATGGCACACTACGCAGTGATATGCCGATTTGTTATTGACAAATAACAGAAGCAGAATTTGTGATAGCATGAACTAAGAAAGGTGAACCAAAAATGTTTGGTTTTCAAAATCTTACAGATCCTGAACTCACACTGCTTTACTCCCACTGTCACTCATTTCTGTTAAGTTCTTTTTTCAGTTCTTTGAGACAGTTTTGTGTACATTTCCTGCTTTAGCTAATATGTGACCTAATAGACTTTTCATACAGTTATTCATTAAGCCTGGAGATACTTTACTGTCTTTAAAATTCTAGATTTAGATACAGGCTCTCCTCTAATTTCTGTGATTTTCTTCTTTCCTTATAATGGATTAGCTGATTTTTGGTGTTTGCTTTTAATATAAATTGATTGACTCTTAGTCTATGGACTTCTCAGGGAGAGTATTTTAGAGTTGGTTACCAAGTAGGAGGATAAGAAGTAGATTATAGTCTGCATTTTGCATGAACTCTTAGTGTTTGTTTTTCAAAAGGACCTTTTCAGAGATTATTCACACTTTTTGGTAAAATTTATGTTTGTGGGAAATATCACTTATATTGTTTTAATGTATAATTGAGAAAAATGTGAAGGAGATGGTGTTTGTTGAAAAAGCTCAGACAGAACCCAGTATTTGAATCCAGATGACATTTGATTGGCTTTGTAACATTTGGAAAAGTCATTTAACTTCAGTTGGTTGAAAGTAAAAAGGTTTTGCCTATCATTGTTTTGGGAATTAAATGAAAGAATGGTGTTCTAAGCATCAGTATGAAGGAAATACTTGATAAATATTTGAATCTAAAACTTAATTGATTTGTTGGTGTAATACAAATTATGATTACGAAGGTGTACATATCTACAAAACAATTCATTTTTCAGAAATTGGCAGAGAAAATTTGTCAAGAAATTGCCTCTATAATCATGGAAAAAAATATAACTTGTTTTATAAACGAGTAATATTTTGGTAAATCACTGGCATTCCCAACAAGTCTAATTCTTCCTTGAAAATATATAATAAGGGCCTCCCTGGTGGTACAGTGGGTTAAGCATTATGATGCAAACCGCAGCCACTGCAGCACGAGTTCGATCCCTGCCTTTAGCCAGGCAGTGGACCCACATGGCTGAGCAGACCTCTCCTGCCTCGCCCCCTGCTCCCCTCAGCATTGTTTCAGTCAGTCTGCCTGTTCTGCTCCCCATTCTGTCTCTGGTGAATCCTCTCACCACCCAGTCAGTCTGCCTGTTCTGCTCCCCATTCTGTCTCTGGTGAATCCTCTCACCACCCTGGACTCTGGCTTGTACCCCAGCTCTTGTATGTATAATTAAATAATCTTTAAATATATATATATAATAAACTCAGATATATAGAAATAGATGAGTTGATATGTGAGATGTCATCCTTATACTTTTTAATGGAAAAATCTTTTACACTTTAATGCTATTTTAGGTAAATTTTATTTTTCTCTCTACATATTTGCTTTGTTTTTTAAAAACAGATCTAATTAATAACGTATATTATTATGTAATATGCATGTAAATGATAGAGGTAAAATTTGGTGTACTCATTCCACAATGACCATAAGGATATGAAGAGAAATTTTCCCAGTACAAAGCTTATTCACATGAGCATGAAATAACATCTTGGTAGGTATCCAAAAAAAGCACAGCTGTGGATTTATTTTTTGGATAAACCATACAGTTTCAAGTAGGAGTGAGGAATTAAAAAAAAATGCATCCCAAGAGTATATATTTCATTGTCTGTACCAGATCAAGTTAATAATACAGCGGAGATGATTTTTTAAAAAATATAATCTAATGTATGTCATTTCTCAGAGATGATTCCTTGGACCACCCTGCCTGAATAACACCACCCTAAAACTTACATCATTTAGTTTTCTTTGTTTTTTACATGTTGCTTCCTAGTTTTCCATTATTACTAAAGTTATTCATTAATTTACTTAGTAATTGTTTGTTCACTGTGATCAGGAATATTTTTGTCTTGATTACCAATATTGCTTAGTGCTATATAAAATGTTTATGTCCGTTTTTCAGGATTTACATAATTTTTCAGTGAAAGTCTATGTGTGAGAGAGAGAGAGAAGGAGAGAAAAGTCTCGGCAGATAGTAAATAACCAGTAAATCCTCTTATATATAAAAGGTTATAAAAATTGTGTCTGTTTCCTTTTACATAATGTATGATTGATCAGTCGTATATGCATCTTACCACCTGGAATCATTAATGGAAATGCAACCCTAATTCTTTTTTTCATGTTCAGGAAAATAGGTTGTCAGAAAGTCTCCTCTAGAGGCTGTTTAATGTTGAAGATATATTCTGTTAGGATTTCGTAGGGGGGGAATGTGAAATCTGTATCAAAAATATATACATTTGTTGCAGTTTTATTCATTTATCTTTTGTGTACTTAATATGCTGGGATAAGAACACATTGTATATAATGTCTTTATTCATAGTTACCAAAACCCAGAAACAACTAAGATGAATAAACAAACTGGTACATCTAGACAATTAAAAATATTATTCTAAAATAAATGCGCTAAAATAAAATGTGCTATCAGAGCATGAAAAGACATAGAGGAATATGAAATGTGTATTACTAAGTGAAAGATGTCAATCTGAAAAGGCTATATATTATTCCAATTATATGGCATTCTAGAAGAAGTGAAATTATGGTAAAGGTGAAAAGATCCAGAGCTGTTGGGGAGGGAGGAATGAATTATTAGGGTGATTGAAATACTCTGTGATACCATAATAGTGAATACTGGCCATCTCAGAATTGTCTGACCCATAAAATGTACATTACCAACAGTGATGTTAACTGTAGACTTTATGTGATAACTGTATCAGTGTAACATCAATAATTATAAAACAATGCATTATGCTGATAGGGGGTGCTGCTAACAGGTGGCAGCTATGAATGTGTGGGGGCTGAGGTATTAGGAAATTTGTATTTCATCACCTCCTCACATGTTTGTTTGCATAAATCCCTCTAAAATAAAAACAGGCCTTAGTTTAAAAGAAACTTTTTAAGAAGTCTTGGTACAAGTTATAAAAACATGTATAGTAGTTGATGTAATTGTTTAGTTTATTTTAATATATAAACTTTACTCTCGACTCAAGTAACAATTTCAGGAGGTCAAATTTTTCACTTTCCCTTCACTTTTTTTCATAATTAAATCATATCTTCTTTCTCCTACTATTTATTCATTCAGGAAATAGCTAGGGACTGAGCTAAGACCATGGAGATCATTGTCATCCTTTCATACCTCCTGGTACTAGAAAAAAGATTGTCATATGTATGCATAAATAGGTACTATTTTATTAAAATGAGAATTGCACAGGTTAAAGGAAAGCATTTTCAGCTGTATAGTTTCACAGTATTAAAGTAAGTTTATTTCTTACTCTGCAATAGCTGGAATTGTGTTGTAGGAATAGGTTAATTCTTTGTAAAGCCATCTGGCGATGAATCAGCCAACTGATTGCCAGAAGCACAAGGATAGAATGCCCTTAACATGTGTTTTAGCTCATATAATTGCATGCACTGGTGATCATTTATATAGTAGTTTTTTCTTCTAAAAGCTAACAATTTGGGTGAACTAGTTCTTTGCCTTGGGCTATGTGATGCATTATTTCTAAGTTCTATTGTGATGTTATTATATGTCTACTGCCCCATTGCTGCCTGTCTCACAGCTCTAGCATTATAATACTTAAGGTCATTTAGATTTTTTTTTTTTTTTTTTGCCATTAAGGCTCAATTTGAATTATAAGAGACTGGAAGAAACATTTTCTAATATAAACAGGAGCAGTAACATGCATAATGTTGAAACTTAGAAGTATAGCCAAGCTGTGTGCACTGTTGAATGTCTGTAGAGTTTTAAATGTTTGTTGTTGTTGTTCTTTTTAATTTAAAGGTTATGTATTAAATTTTTAGTTCACTGGGTCCTAAAATGAGTTCTGATCTAACAGGGAAGTCTGTTTTAAAAGCTAATTATAGCTACCAAGAGCGTGGAAATTAACTGTTATGTTGGGCCAGTGTTTACTTTCCATTTG
Organism: Galemys pyrenaicus; assembly: GCA_019455555.1. Taxonomy (NCBI): domain Eukaryota; kingdom Metazoa; phylum Chordata; class Mammalia; order Eulipotyphla; family Talpidae; genus Galemys; species Galemys pyrenaicus. Next base: position 652,491 of record JAGFMF010011407.1, on the reverse strand, counting down.
ACCTCCAAATGTCAGAACTTAAAGTTTTTTTCAAGAGCGTCTGAAGAGAAACCTAAGTGACAAGGAGATAGACAACTGAACAGGGAATAATAGGACTTACTAACAAGATTTAACTATAGCAAAGGTTAAACAATTTCTCACTTCCTTTCACCAGCCATTTCCAGATTATTCTCACCTCTAGATTTGTAGCAGAGCCATAACTATTCATTAGTGCATTCAAAATATCTTGTCAAACACTCACTAGTGGTGAATACAGAAATGAACAAATGTGTCTTTATTTCTGCTCTGCACTGACTTGGAATGATACCTTGGGGTTCTTACCCAGTCTGGATTAATGACAAGTTCCTGTTTGGTTATGTTTACTTTATACATATCTCAGTCATTGCACCTACTGTTTGGTTGTGTATTGCTCTTTATATATCTCAGTCATTGCACCTACTGGTCAACATTTCTTAAGGACCTAGTTCTTTGTGACAAGGTTTTTTGTCTTTATTGTACCCAAAATGCTCCAAGTACCTGGGTTCTCAATAAGTATTTACTGAAAGAAGGGGGGGGGGGTGCCTTCAAAAAGTTCACCAGTAGAGACATTATCATAGTAATAGTGAAAAATCATCAGTGCAACAAATTGTAGTTTAAATTATAGTAGGTATTTGAACAAAGTATTGTAGGGCACATAGAAAAGGCTGGCTTACTCTGGGGAAAGACTTATAAAGAAAGGCAAAGTCTATTAGTCTTGTTCTTTGTCATACTCTGGGATTTCTTCCATTCTGAAATTAATCAGAACAGAAGGTAGACACTAATGTAATTTTGTGTTTTGTCTAGTCTGCATATCTAAAAATGTAGGCTTTGGAGGTTAAATTATTACAGTGTTAGAGAAGATGGGATTGCGGTGTGGAAAATGAAAGAATTTTGAGTTGTGTTTTAGTTATATTGTTAATCATTTTAAATGAAGCAAAGAAAATTGCATCAATTTCTCAATAATAGAGTTTAATATTTCTAATTCTCAAGTGAGATTTCATGGAATTTTTACTATTTATAATTAAAACCCAACACATGTTTATTTGTAGAGTTTGATATTTTTCAGTACTATGTATAACATGATTGGGACTCTGTTCAGTTTGTTAAATTTAAACCTAAGTATACGTATACATGCTGACTATATATTTCATGATCAGTGGAGCAATGTATGCCACATGGTCTAATCTATGAAACTTTGTGTGTTTTTGGCTAATCTTTTAGTCTCTTAAATTCCCCATTAGATAAAATTCTTGTTATGTCCACTAGTATAATAGTACCCTGGGTTTATCAAATTGCTGTCTTTGAATTCAAAGAATTCTAGTATTAATTGATTTGAATTTTAAATTGGAAAATACAACTTTTACAATAGTGTCTCACCTGTAGAATTCTGCTGCCTACTAACTAAAGATCCCTAAAGCCATCAGCATGACAAAATTTCAAAGCCTGTTAGTGAAAGTACATATAGTTCGTTCACAGGACCTCTCATTCAGATTGTATTTGTCCAGTTAAATCTAGCCGCAGTATACCTACCTAGGTTGTTTTCAAGGGCTTGAAGGAAGTAGTGGGGTTATTACAATGAAAAATGACTACTGACAAGGAGGAAGAAGACAGAAAAAACTAAGAATGTGAGTGTAGGATCTCAGAAAAGTAGAACTAGATAGTATTAGAACAGATACATTTTCCTTAATATATTCCTAAATTATAAGGATCATGATATTTACAGGATAGTTTAATAATTGTGGTAATAGTCAAATCATGAACCACTAATTGTTAAATATTTTAATGTTCAATATTTTAAATTTAAAGGGTGGGTAATCATGAGATATATTTTAAAATGCTTTCATCCAAAATGGTAAAACTGAAAACCGTTATTGATACTTCTTAATACAGGAGTGGCAAAGTTTTTCTGTTAATGGGTAGAGAATAAATATTTTAGGCTTTATAAGCCATCTGGTCTCTGTCACACATGCTCTAGTTGGCTGTGGTAATGCATTAAGTCTTGTCTGTATTCTGGTAAAACTTTTCACAAAATTAGGCAGAAAACCAAAGTTGCCTCCTTTAAGGGGAAGAACTCTCAGTTCATCAAAAATTTGAATTTCTAGAGTAGTTTGCTTCACTGTAAAACCAAACTGAACAAAGTAAGTTTTTAAGTCTCCAACTTAAAAACAAAAATGAAGGCAGAGAGGGCTGAGTGGCTTGCTTTATCCATATTTATTTTTTAAAGCATGGTATAATATGCATAATATAAAATTTACCATATTAATTACTTTTAGGTGTACAATTCAGTGATAATTCATTCACAGTGTGCAAATGATAATACTATTTCTACAGCATTTTCATCATCCCAAATGGAAACTTTGTAGGAATTAAATAGTACCTTCCCATTCTCCTCTTCCAAAGCCCCTTTTTCACTGTTTGTATGAAATTGCCATTTCAGTGCCACATGTAAGTGGAGTCTTTTTATATCTCAGTTATTTCACTTAGCAGAGTGTGCTCCAGCATCATTCAGTTTATGGCAGAATAATAAATATTGTATGTACATAAACACAATTTGTTTATTCATCTGTAGATGGGGAGCGGGTTGCTTTCACCTTTTAACTTTTGTGAAGAGTGCTGCAGTGAACATCGTTGTATAAGTATCTTGAGTTCATATTTTTCAGTCTTTTTTGATTATATAACCAGGAGTGGTCTTGCTAAATGATGCAGAAATTCTGTTCAGTGTTTGAGAAACTGCAATGGTTTTACCTCTTTATAGCCCCACAATAAAGGTATAAGGATTCTAAATTCTCCACATCTTTGCCAACATTTTTTGATAATAGCCACCCCAGTAGATGTAAAATAGTATCTAACTATTGGATTTGGATTTCCACAAATTAATATCCAATTAATATTCTGGATATTAATCCCTATCCCTCTTGATCATGTTCATTGATGCACGAAAGTTTTAAATTTTGCTAAAGTCCCTTATCTGTTTTTTTCCCTATACTTTGGTGTCATCTTTTAGAAGCCTTTACCAAATACAAGATTATGCAAATTTTCCTTTTTTTTTCTTCTAAGAGTTTTGGACAGTTTTACCTTGTACTTTTAGGAACTTGATCCGTTTTGAATTAACTTTTGTACATAGTATTAGATAAGAGTCCAACTTCATTTCTTTTTTTTTTAATGTTTTTTTTTTAAAAGATTTATTTATGCATACAAGCACTGGGCACAGACCAGATGTGTCGGAGGGCGAGAGGATTCACCACAGAGAGCTGGGAGCAGAACAGGCAGATAACAGAAGTACACTGCTGAGGGGAGCAGCGGGCACAGCAGGAGAGGTCTGCCGCACCATGTGGGTCCCCCTCCCTGGCCTGCGGCAGGGATCGAACTCGTGCTGCAAGTGGCTGCGGTTTGCTTCATAGTGTGCTGCTTAACCCACTGCGCCACCAGGGGAGGCCCCCCAACTTCATTTCTTTTGCATGTGGATATCCAGTTTTCCCAGCACAATTTGTTGAAAATACTGTCTTTCCCCACTAAGTGGTACGGGCATCCTTATCAAATATTAATAGACCATGTATGTAAAAGTTTATTTCCAAGCATTCTAAGAAGTCTATTCTCTTAGTGTGTGTGTATGTGTGTATCTGTCTTTATGCCAGCATCACTATGTTTTCATTATTGTAGCTTTTTAGAAAGTTTTAAAACCAAAAAACCTTCAACTTTGCTTTTCTTTTTAAAGATGGTTTTAGCTATGTGGGCTCCCTTGAGGTTCCATATTAATTTTTTGATACATTTTTGTATTTCTTCGAACAGTACTGTTAGAAATTTGATGAAGGATGCATTGAATCTTTAGATTCCTTTGGGTAGCCTTGTTATCTTAACAGTAATAAGGCTTCAGATCCATAATGATGAAAGGTCTTTACATTTACATTTATTTATGGCATTCAAAATAGTCAGCAATGTTTAGTATTTTTCAGTATAGAGATCTTGGGCCACCATAGTATGTATATCCCTAAGTATTCTTTTTGGTGCTGTTATAAATGGATTTTGCCCTTTAATTTTCATTTTGGATTGTTCTGATGAATAGAAACATGGCTGATGTCACTTTTTTTCATTCTTTTGACAGACTGGTGCCTTTAATTTCTCTTTCTTATCTAATTAGTCTGACTAGGACTTCAGTGTTATATTAAATAGAGTTGGTGAAAATAGTTGTTACTGTTCTGTTCCTAATTTTAGGGCTAAAATTAGTTTCAGTCTTTATATTGAGTATGATGTTAACTCTGGAAATTTTTTTTTAGTATTTGTGCTTTATCATGTTCAGGAAGTTCCCTGCTATTCCAAGTTTACTGTTTTAAGGATGAAAAACCCATGAAAGGGTTTTGAGTCTTGTCAGTTGAGATTATCATATGAGTTTCTTCTATTTATGCATTCTGTTAATATAGTCTATGACTTTTATATGGTGAACCATCCTTTCATTCTATGCAATATGAGATACCAGCCACCTTAGAAGTCAGGAATCAGGTGTGGACTGAAAAGAAGAGCAACTAAAAGTCCACATAAAATACACTTAGGTGGAATGTAAACCAGGAAGCAATTTCATTTCACCTCTAGAAACTGAAAAATGCAAATATACTATGATCCAGCATTAATCTTCCTCTTGGGCATATAGCCAAAGAATATTAAACCATCAGCGCAGGAACCCTTGTGTTCCACAGTGATCATGCATTATTTCAGTAGCTACAACTTGGAAGCAGCCTAAATGTCCATCAGTGTGAATTTCTTAGATCAAGAAGATGTGCTGTATTCACATCATGGAGCACTATGTAGTACGAGAAAAGATTATGCAGTCATTTTCAGCATAATAGAAAGAGTTTGAGAGAATTATATGTGGCAAAGCAAGTCAGAATAGTAAAAAAAAAAAAAAATACTGAACAAATTTAAAAAGTAGATAATTTAATAAAAAAAGGAAACAAAAAATTGTGAGGGCTCTGAAATTAAGGGGGTGAGGAGAGAGGAAAAGGGATAAGAGGATATAAAGGATGGTTGTAGGCTGAATAAATAAATAAAAATAAAATTTGTAGACTACAAATTCTATTTAGAAGGGTGGAGGTAATCAGAAGAAACATTAAAAATAGGATCAGAATGGAGAGGGTAAGATTGGGTAACTTGCTTTTCATTTTAAGTTATTTTGCAAAAACAGAAGAATTGACAATAGCTCCTGCTGGGTGGATGCAGAGAACAGATAAAGAGATGCTGTGAGCTGTCTAGTGAATCAAAATCAGAAGATGTGGGTTAGACCACTAGTCTTAGCTGTGTGAATATTTTCTCAGCCTCACTTTACTCTTACGCCTTTGCAAACTCACTGGTCCAGGCTGTGTTTTTGTTGTTGTTTGTTTGTTTGTTTTTATTTTAAAAAAATGTACTGCTTAGGGTGCACTGCCCTATCTCTCATTCCCAGAGAATATTAGAGGTTTATCATCTGGAGTTATTAAGTTAAAGAAGCATAAAACACCCATTAGTCACAGCCATAGCGTAAAATTAAAACACTGTATTTAACCAAGGAGTTTAATATGTAGATATAATGCATAGAGAATAATGAATTCCCCCATCACTCTTTGGCTCAGCTCCTACAACAACATTAGTGCATTTCTTGCCCGGTATGGGGTAAGAGTGAAGGATTTCTTATGGATAAATTGAATTATTGCAGAGAAGAAAAAATAAAAATGTTGACCTTTTGCCAAATAAAATTAAACTTGCATCTTAGTCCACTGCTGGATTCTTTAGTTGTTGGGTTCATTCTTAAACTGAGAGCTTCCCTTATTTACAAGTTGTAGTTCTGTAACGTAGTATAACATCTTTACATTTAATTATGCAAATAGATGTTACCATCATGAAAAGAATAAACTGGGGAATCGGGGACAACTTCAACAAAAATTCCATTTGTTTATTTGTAAAAAATAGTCAATTGATTGTATTGGACTGTGGCTGACTCTTTAAGACATTGTACATCAGTCAGTGATGAAGCAAATCACCCCACATTGCTCAGTGTCTGGAAACAGCAGTAATCTTTATTCTTGCTCATAAATCTATCATTCTACTTAATATTAGATGGTATTTTCAGGGCCTTGCTTTAAGTTAGGTCCCTCCTTATTCTTCATCTCTCTCATTCTCACTGAACCAGTAGTTGTCAGAATATGTTCTTTCAGTGATGCAGAGATGCAAGAAGGCAAGCCCAGTTGCCCATGCTTACTTTACCCTCCACATGTATTACAGCCACAGTCATTATTCCATTTATCATAACTAGTCATGTGACAGAGCTCAGAGTTCTAGAGTGGGAAAGTATACCCTGCCTCTAGTTAGACTTGCAGTCACAGGACAAAGGTTTCGGTTGTATTTGAGCATATAAGAAGGCCTACAACTCCGTATGGAGATTTCTCAGTCTACTAGGGATGGAACTACCATATGATCCAGCAATCCCACTCCTAGGAATCTACCCAAAGGGCACAAAAACACTGATCCAAAACAGTACCTGCACCCCTATGTTTATTGCAGCATTATTTATAATTGGTAAGACCTGGAAACAACCCCAATGCCCAAAAGTAGATGACTGGATCAAGAAGATGTGGTACATATACACAATGGAATACTATTCAGCAATCAAAAATGAAAAACTAGGGCCATTTATAGAAACATGGATGCAGCTAAAGGAATTATAGTCAGTGAAACAAGTCAGAAGGCAAGAGAAAAATATCAAATGGCTTCAATGTGAAAGAGCAACAACTACAACAACAAAAAAAAGAAGAGTAAGTTCAAGGAAATGGGCAGCTACAACCAAAAACACAAAAAAAACTCAACAAGACCAAAAGGTCAAAGATAAACCAAAGGAACTATGGGGGGCGGGGGGGGCGGGGTGAGGGAGGGGAGGGCAAAGACAGGGTTGAGGGCAGAAGGAGCACAAGGGACTAGGTGATGGTACATGGGTGAAATAGTGGGAACTCCCTAGGGAATACAAATGATGTCAAATATAATTAAATAAACCTAATTTTATATATATATAATTAGGTTTGTGTGTGTGTGTGTGTGTGTGTATATATATATATATAAAGAAAACCTACAACTGAAATCCTCGTAAAAGCCAGTGATTTTCCATACCATTCAGACTTGAGATCCCCATTGTCACCTAAAATATGTTTCTTTGAAAAAAATGTGAGAATTTTAATCAGACCCATTAAATTTGTTGCTTTAGAATTAAATATGGGTGAAATAAAACTTAACACATTTAATTTTATGAGTATGCCATCAGTCATATTGTATGTCATAATTTTTATATTAAAATATCCCTTTGTGAATACTTTGAGCATTGACATAGGTTACATGTTTATTGTCTGATAGATTTCTTACCAGTCTCAAATTATGTCCTCACAATAGTATTAGCCAGAAAATACTAGAAAGAGAGCGAGAAATGGAAATGAACAGTTAGGGCCCTATATACTGGGTAATATAAAATAGTATATCTATATCTCATTTTATCTCTTCTTTTTTTTCTTTTTCCAGATAGGATATCTAAAGGGCAGAAAAATGTATCTTTTCTTGGAGCCATTTAGAAAGCAGGAGGTTTTTTAACTCAGAAAAATCTACTACCAAACATGTTGTCTTACCTAATCCAGAATCTGTGAAAAACAAGATGTTTGTCTGTATTTACCAAATCATTTATAAATTAGACATTTATTTGTATATTAATGTTAATATTTACTGAGGTTAATACACTAATATAATCTTTTATTTAATGATTATAGATTTTATTGCTATGTTCAAAGCTTTTCAGGAGTTGAATGAAGGTTGTCAACCTGCTTAAATGTGTAATCATTTCCTTTTTGATGAACTCATAAGTGGAGTTTTTGTATTAACTTTACTGATAAGAATTTAGTAGATAAGTTCTTTCCTGGGCTTTGTGGACCTTATTTGAATCAAGAGTAAATGTTGGAATGCACTTAATTTTGGTGAATAGATACTAAACTAAATTATCTAAATGTATGTTTTTCTGAATATTTTTCTGCAGGATGATGTAACTTTGTCAAAGACTTAGAAGCTAAGCAGAAAATGAGCTTAACATCTTGGTTTTTGGTGAGCAGTGGAGGCACTCGCCACAGGCTGCCACGAGAAATGATTTTTGTTGGAAGAGATGACTGTGAGCTCATGTTGCAGGTAATTGCATATGTTTCTGCTCAACACCTGAAATTGGTATCAAATATTTTTCTTCACTTTGAAAAGTAACACTACTTAGATTTGCACTTTATGGCTCTGCCTCTTATAGTTCTAGCTACTAGTATAATTAATTTTCTCTCCCTTTAATTGTGTATAAATGAGTTTAAATCTTGGAGATTGTATTTTGAAAAATGAGATCTCAGTGCAAAAAGTTCAAGTCCAAGTTTCACATGATACATTTTCAAAAAAAGACTTTTAAGTAATTCAGAAAATTAGCATAGCATGAAGTAAAATTGAATTTTAAATTGTGAATACCTCAATGATACTGAAATTAGTTTCACAGCTCTCTTCAGAGATATTCATTATGACACTTTCTAATAGTTTGAACTTAAAGATTGTTAGCATTTACCAAATTGTGTATAGAAGAGTACTTACTTCTCAAAGATATTTTAAGGTATCTTTGAGTAAGATAATAAGCAGGAAAATGTATATCCAAATTTTTGAGGATTTAATCCTATTAGTAGATACTAGCAATATAGGATAGTTTTATGAAACCATAAAAGGAACTTAGGTTAGAAATATTTCTTCTGTTAGCCCAGTGGTTCTCAGCTGAATGAATTCTGCCTCTCTTTATAAGCAATTTGCCAATATCTGAAAATGTTTTGATCATTTCAAATGGTAGGGGATTGGAGGTGACTACTGGTATCTAGTAGGTAGAGACCAAGAGTCTAGAGTTGCTGCTAACATCCTACAATATAGAGCATAATTTTATTTGGATAGGGCTCCCAATACATACAACAAAGAATTATCTGACCCAAAATATTATTAGTGCTAAGATTGAGAAACCCTGTACTATGCTTAGGAGAATCAAATTTGCATGTTTATATGCATTTGTACTTAAACGGAAGCCACTTGCTTTTCCTGTTACAGTGTGTCTTGCTACAGAAAGATGATTATACTATGCTTCATACAATAAATATGTAAAAAATAAATCTTAGTCATGAATAAAAGGCAACAAATTTAATTATTGTATGAAAATTGTACTTCCTTTGTTTTGAATAGTACATATTAATATTACTGCTATTAAGATTACTTTGCATATGATTGGCACTTCCTGAATCTCAGTATTCATTTATATTATTTCACATAAGTCCTCTCAATAATTTTCTGTGAGGTATAGTGATCCCAATTTGTAGATGATAAAATCAGATTCAAAAAACTTACTGTTAAATAGTAGAAGTTGGTAATTTTGGTTCAAACTCAGATGATGTCTCCATTCTGTCACTCTGCTGCTGCCATATATATAAAAATATAGTTGATAACTTTATTCTCATCAATGAACATGTTTGAACTTTTGTTACAATATATTGGATACCTCTGTGTGTCCAAGTTATATTTTGATAAAAGCTCATCAATAAATTCTGATTTTCATAAAAATTAAATTATACCAAATGCTAGATTTTGCTTTATTTTTGGGAAAACATTTTTTAGTCCTGATGCATAATAGAAGAATAGAGAAATTATATTTGGTTTACTATTTCAGTTTTCATAGTGATGAAGTGCTACAGGCCAGCTGCAGCAACGAACCAGGGTCCCCACAGGATGAGACAGCATCGGCGATGAATGTATAGGGAAAGGGGAAAGGGGACGAGAAAACACAGATACTCTTTCTAGGGTGCCAACATCTTAGATTCTCTACTGAGAGTCTCAGCAGGTCTTTATTTATACTTTACACATAAGAAGCAGGAAAGCAGGGAAACATCATTTGTCACATTTTTTAGGAAAAACAGGGGACCTTCAGGCCCCAGCCCTGTACAAAAACATGTCTGAGAACAGCAGAACAACATTTGTTACGTTTTCTTAGGACTGGTGCAAAACAGCATGCATCCATACACCAAACATTGAGGCAGATGTAATAACCCAGCTCCATCACAATCAACTAGCCCTTTCCACCACAGGCTTCAAGCAAAAAAGAAATATTAAAATTGAACCCCAAACTATAACTATTCCTTACCATTCCATCCCCAAAAGCAGCTACCAACCCCAACCTATCCTGAACCCAATAGTTCATTATCAAAATTGCTCAGCAACCAGTTATTTTCTTTGTTTAAAACAGCCAATTTTAGAACTGCCCCCCTCCGTGGGAAATTTCCAACTAGCACTTAATATGCCTTTACAATATGGTGACAGTAATATCAGCCAAACAGAGGAGATCCAGCAGGAGCCAGCTTTGGAGCTCCTGATTTTTCAGGGTTGTCCCTCATGCTGAACTTTTGTCACTCAGCATGAGTAGCATGGCCCCTGGCAATGAAGGACAATGAAATACATAAAAGATAAGTGACTTATTTTTATCCATCCTTTGGGGCACTTGGCAAACAATACATTAATATTTGTTAGTATGATTGTGAAAATTTAATGGGGCTTTTAAATAATCTTTCAGCTGCAGCATTTTTTTTTTATCTCTCCCCACAATTGTAGTATTTTTCTAAAATATTTTTAAACAGTGATGACACACAGTAACACACTTTTTTTTCTTTTTATATCCTTATCCTTCTTATATGTATCTATGTATTTCTTTTTTCTTTTTAAGTTCTATTTATTGAGATACAGTTGATTTACATCATATACATACAGTATATTTCTTAGGGGGATGTAGGTTTACACATATACAATTGTGTGTTTTTTAACCATACCCACCACCAAAGCCCTGGTAATCCTCTAATAAACTGTCCTCACCCCTTTGCTCCCACCCCAACACATCCCCTTCTGTTAGCTTATAATTGTCCAATGGGCTCTTCCCCTCTACTGTTTTCACCCCTCTCACTCTCTTCCATCCCCCAGCCTTCCTGGATGCCTCAGATATATGGTCAGCTTTCAAGGTTGTCTTTGTCTAGTTTGTTTGGTTTCTCTATATTGCATATAGAAAAGAAACCACCGAGTATTTATCTTTCTCCTTCTGACTTATTTTGCTTAGTATAATCCCTTCCCAGTTCTATCTGTGTTGCCACAAATGGATTCCGGAGTCCTATTCCGTTGTGTATATATATATACCACATCTTCTTGTCCCATTCATGTTTGGGGGCACTTAGGTTGTTTTGCTTAGTTTAGCTAAAGCAAATAGTGCTGCAGTAATCATAGGAGTGCCAGTGGTGTCCTTTCAAATTAGTATTTTTGTGTTCTTTGCATAGATACCTAGGAGTAGAATTGCTGGGGCATATGGTAAATCCATTGTTAGTCTTTTAGGAATCGCCACACTAATGTCCTATATATATATATCATTATGGTTTTGCTTTGCATTTCCCTGATGATAAGTGTTTTTTTTTTTTTTAATTTTTTTTAAGTTTGTTGGCCATCAGCATGTTTTCTCTGTAGAAGTGCCTGTTTAGCTCTTCTGCCCATGTTTTAATAGGGTTGTTTTCTCTTTGTTGAATTGTGTATGCATCTTACAGGTCTTCAGTATCAATCCTTTATCAGATGTCTGGTATGCAAATATTTTCTTTAATTCAGTACGGTATCTCTTTGTTTTGATTATTGTCATTCCTTTTTTTTTTTGCAGTACAGAAGCTTTATAGTTTGATGTAACCCCAGGTGTTCTGTTTTCCTTGAAGACAAGTTCTCAAAGCTGTTTCTGAAGTTTATGTTATGGAATATTTTGTCTACATTTTCTTGTATATATTTTATGATTTCAGGTCTTACATCCAAGTCTTTCATCCATTTTGAGTTGATTTTCATGTATGGTGTGAGATATAATGGTCTAGTTTCATTCGTTGCATGTAGCAGTTGCAGGCTTTCCTTGTTCCCATGTAGGTACTTTACTGCTTTGTCATATGTTAGTTACCCATTAATGTGTGGTTTTATTTCTGGGTTTTCAGTTCCATTCCATTGGTCTGTGGGTCTGTTTTTGTTCCAATACCATGTTCTTCTAATTACTATGGCTTTCTAGTAATAATATATAGTATGAAGTCCAGAAGTGTGATACTTCCATTATACCCTGTTTTAGTCAGAAGAGCGTTGGCTTTTTTGTTGTGTGTGTGAGAGAGATTCTATATGAATTTCAGTACCCTTTGTTCTAATTATTTGAAGAATGCCTTTGAGATTTCTATGGGGACAGCTTTGAATCTATAAATTGCTTTGGGTAGGATGGTAATTTTGACAATTGGTTCTTCCAGTCCATGACCAAGGTATGTTTTTTTGTGTGTTCTATTTCACGTAACAATGTTTTGCTTGTAAAGGTCCTTGACCACCTTTGTTAATTTTATTCCCAGATAGTTTTTCAGGGCAGATTATAAAGGGGATGGCTTGATTAGTTTCTACTTTTAGTTCATTATGTATAGAAAGGCAGATGATGTTTGTGTATTGATTTTGTATTCTACTACTTTTTTAAATGGTTTATTGCTTCAATTAGTTCTCCTGTGGAGTCTTTGGGGTTCTCTATATTACTATATCATCCACAAATAATGATAGCTTTACTTTTTCCTCCCCAATTTGTATTCCTTTAATGACTTTCTCTTGCCTATTTGCTCAGCTAGGACTTTTTATACTATATTGAATGGTAGTGGTGAGAGTGGACACCCTTGCCTTTTCCAGATCTTAGTGGAAAGACTTTCAGTTTTTACGATTAGGAGTGATAGTAGCTATGGATTTGTCTTTTGTGGCTTTTATTATGTTAAGATACATTACATTTATCTCCAGTTTTCATCATAAATGGATGCTGAAACTTAAATACTTTCTCAGCATTTATTCATCTTATCATATGTATTTTCCTTTTTGTTGATATGGTGTATTACACTGATTAATTTTCGGATGTTGAACCATCTTTGTGTTCCTGGTATAAATCCCACTTTGTATATCATCTTTTTAATGCATTGTTGGATTCATTAAGATTTTTTGAGGATTTTTACATATGTGTTCATTACAGAAGTTGGTCTATAGTTTTCTTTCTTTGTGTTGTCTTTGTTTTGTTTTTCTATTAGTGTGATGTTATCCTCTTAATATATGTTTGGGAGAATTCCTACTTTCTTGATATTTGAAAGAGTGAACAGAATAGGTAATATAGTTCATCTTTAGGTTTGATAGAATTCACTTGGAAGCCACCTGGTCCTGAACTTTTGTTTTTGGTCATAGTTTTGATTACTGTTTCAGTAATCAATCTAATTGGTTTGTTCAGGTTTTTGGCTTCTATCTTATTCAGTCTTGGATGATTGTGTAATTCTAGTTATCTGTACATTTCATCTAGGCTCTTGAATTTGTTTGCATATAGATGTTTATAGTAATATCTTATCCTCTGAATTCCTGCAGTATTGTAACTTCTCTGTCAATTTTGATCTTATTTATTTAAGTTTTCTGCCTTTTTTTCTTAGTGAGCCTAGCTATAGGTTTGTCTATTTTGTTTGTTTTTTGCAAAGAATCAGCTTTTGGTTTCATTAATCTTTTGGCCTGTCTTTTGAATTTTTTTATTGGGTGGTAGGAAAGTCATGATGCATTTTTGCTTGAAAAACAGAAAAAATAATCCTGACTTTCTGATAACCCAGTAACTATACCTTTTATAATTTCCTTACTCTTACAGGTCTGATTTTTTTGTTTCTTTGTTTTCCTTTTTCTATTTCCTTGAGATGAGAGGCAAGGTTTGTTTGTTTGGGTTCTTTCTAGATTCTTAACGTGGGTCTATATCGCCATATACATCTCTCTTAAAACTGCTTTTGCTGTGTCCCATACATTCTGAAAAGTTGTGTCATTGTTATCATTTGCCTCTAGGTGTTTTTTTTTTTTTAATTTCTTTGTGTTCCTTCTCCAGTAGTGTATCATTCAGTCTCTGTTAAAGAAAGTATTTGTTTTCTTTTTGTAATTGATTTGGTCAGTACCTTTATGATCATAGAAGTTACTTAGTTTGATTTCTACCTAAATAAATTGTTGATGTTTGTCTTATAACACAATCAATATGTGGATCAGTCAGTCCTGGAGAATGACCCATGTGCAATTGATAAAAATGTGTGTTCTTTTTTTTTCAGTGTAGTGCCCTATAAATGTCTGTTAGACCTGTGTGGCTTATTTCTTTATTTGGGGCCACTGTATCCTTACTTATTTTCTGTCTTGTCAATCTGTCTTTTGGTGAGAGTAGGGTATTGAAGTCTCTAGCCACATTTTTATTTTCCCTAGTGTCTGCTTTCAAATTTGATACTAATTGTCTGATTTCTTTTGGTGTTCCTTCCTTTGGCGAGTATCTATTGATGAGTATTATGTCTTCCTGTGTATTGTTTCCTTGATAATTTATAATGCCCATCCCTGTCCTTGTTACTTTTTGAAGCTAGTATTCTATTTTATCTGATATGATTATCACTTTCTGCTTTCTTCTGAGTGCCATTTGCTTGCAGGACTCTTCCATCCCTCTTCTTTCCGTCTCTGTTTATCCTTGGTACTTAGGTGTGTTTTCTTTTGTTCCTGAGTTCAGACTATATACATTTAGAGTGATTATTGACCTTGTCATTTTGTTCCTAGCTTTGTGGTTCTGTACAATTTCTTTTTCAAATCTTTGTTTTCCTTCCTCTCTCTGGTTTAGATTCTAAGGCTTCTTTTAGTATTTCTTGGACTGTGGATGGGGTAGTGGATGTAAAATTCCTAGGATTTTCTTTGTGTGAGAAGGTCCTTATCTTTCTATCATAGAGAAGGAAAAGCCTTGCAGGATAGAGTATTTCTGATTGGCATTTTTTTTATTGGAGTATTTCGAATACCTCATATCTTTCTCTTCTTGCCCTTATTGTTTCTTTATATAGATGTGATGTTAGTCTAGGGCAGAGAGAGAGGCACCCAAGAACCCCCAAATCTGCCTGCTCTAAATAGTTTCTGCCATCCACCACATCAAGACAAAACATATAAGACCTTTAATGGAAAGGAACTTTGATACAATTAGTGAACAATACAGAAAAGTCAAAGAATATAGTTATTAAAATCAAGCACCCAGAGTTACCCATCCCCCTCATGGGTAAAAGCCCAGCCAAACAGGATTGGCCCAAAGCAAAGTCCAAAAAGCCTGCCACAAGTCTAAAGCACCTCTGGCGGGGATCCACAGAAAAAGGTCAGAAACAGTAATACAAGTATGGGAGGAAAAGAGCAAAATCAAAATTAAAATAAAAGCTGCCATTGTTGGACCTCTCCACAGGTCTCTCTCACCCATATCTATTTCAACAAATCCAAGACCAAGAAGTGAGCACAATTTCTTTACATGCCTCTGCTCCATGTGCCTCCTCCATGTCTCCTTCTTGATTTCCATTCTGCTTCCTTCCTCTCTAGACTCTTCTCTCCAGTTTCCTCTCCTCCTTGCTCAGCTCCACCTTCCCTTGTGTGGGATGGGGACCCTCTCCTTTTTCCTGGGCATCACCCCATTACATAATCAGTGTTCTTTTATAGGTTATCTGTTTCTTCCACCTCATCAGTTTCATTATTTTTTCTTTGTCTTGGACTCTTAGCAATTTTATTATGTATTTTGCTCTAGTTTTCCTTTCATCTAGGTAACTAGGTATTCCTTTAGTTTCTTGTATGTTATGCTTATGTTCATTTCCTTCTTTAAGTTTGGAAAGTACTCTTCAACTATTTCTCTATATAGATTCTCATTTCTCTTTGTCTCTTCTCCTGGGATTTCTGTGGTTCTTATATTTCCTTACCACTTGGTGTCAGATAATGTGTGAAGTGTTTTCTTCTGTTCCTTGTTTATCTTTCCTTTTTTTCTTCTTATCTCTTTTTCATCTTCGAGATCACTGGACTGATTTATTCTTCCATTTGATTTAATCTACTTTCATGGCTTTCTTCTAAATTTTTTGCTTTTTTTTCTTCTTTAAAGGTTGAATTTTTATCTTCTGTTTGATGTTTTTCACAGTATTCATTTCATTCCCAGAGTTTTCTTTGTGTTTTTTTAAATTTAGATTTCTTAATAATGGTCATGTTGATTTCTGTGTCTAATAGATTAGGAAACTCTTCCATGTCTTGGTGGTTTGGATTTAGTTTTCTCTCTGTGGCATATTATTACCTTGAGGGCTTGATTTGCTATTTGTAATTTTTCTTTTTCCCTATTGTTTAAGTTTGCTCTGCTGTACTTGGGACTTTTCTTGTGTGTGGGTCCTTCTCTCCCACTGTCTGGGTGTTTACTTGATGGTGGCACAGGTATTGGGGTCTTCTAGAATCTGGGGTGGTTCTAGAGCCTCATCTGAAGCATATCCAGGCCTTGGTCTTGTGACTGGGGTAGAGGGGCGAGGGACCTTTGGTTCAAGAGGCATGTCAGTGGGTCCTCACCTAGCACAGAATCTAGTGGCTCAGGGCATGTTTTTTGTGGCTAGGAGGGCAGAAAGCTGCTGAAGAACTCCAATACAGAATGAATCCTTTTGTAGTACAGACTGGTACTTGAGTCTGCTCCTGAGGCACTGGTTGCTGAGTGTTGAATGGAATACACACTCTGGTGCAACTGGGGGCCAGCAGTGAGAAGTTAGGTTCTCCATGTCCCAGATTAGCTCTTGTTTATGCTCCCAAGTTCACCTGGTTGTTGAGCACTGAATGAGATGTACTTCTTAGGTGCAGCTGGGTGCCCACAGTGAAAAGCCATACCTTTTAAACCCCAGACTGAGACTTGTGCATGTTCCTGAGGTTCTGGTCGCTGAGAGCTGAATGAGTTGTATAATTTTAAAAGACTAAGTGGTTTTGAAATATTAACATGTGGTTGAGTATATGATAGTAAAGCTTGCATGAAAGTGATATTACTTCCAAATACTTCCCATGTATTGCCATTTAATTCTCACATACATACACATACAGTGTGTGAAATAGGCATACCTTTTTTTATAGATAATTAAACATTTCTAACCCTGTTGAAGATTACATAGCTTACGAATGGCTGGGCCATTTTTCTGGATCTGCTGTTCTGTAATACTCCTAAGAAATTGTAGGCTTGGATTGGCATAAGCAGTTAGGAAATTTCCCAAATAGTGATTATAAATTTCAAAAGAAGAATGTATCCTCTTGAATGATTTAAAAGAGAGTTAGGAATGAATAAGGGAGAGGAAAAGAATAAGAATTTCTGGCATTGAAAGTAAATGAAATAGTGGTTCAAGAGGTGTACTTTTGGGGAATAAATTCATGAGTTTGAGGTTCCTGAGGGACATCCAGAGTGATGTATTCAATAGAAAGCTGGAAATAAATAGATGAAGCTCAGTAGAACAGTCTGAGCAGAAGACAGATTTGGGAGTTATGTGTATAATTGGAGTTACTGGAAACCAGCAGTCTCTAGAATATTCACATAAGGAAGTAAAGTCAAGGTAATAGGGTATAATTGCTTGGGAATACAGGAAGGAGAGTAGTAGGTATCGAATTGCTGTCAAAGAAAGGAAATATAGTACTCTAGTGTTATCAATATTGCAAGAACTGGAATAATTAAAGAATATAGTCACAGAATAATACTGTAGTTTATATTCCATAGGTAGAGTCAGTTTCACATAAGATCTAACAAAATGAGTAATATACCGAGATATGATAAGGATTTTCTTTGTGGGACTTGAGAGACTGGATTTTTATGAGTCATCTATATAGATAAATTAGTCATCTGGTTGAATAAAAGGGTGTTGGATATAGGTGTACAACTTCCACTTTAAAGAAATGCAGTAGAAGTAATTTTCTCAAGGGGAAATCCAAATTTAAGTTGAAGGCAGTTACAGGAGGTAACCATCTGTAAGTGCCTGAGAATGAAGTCTCAAGTAGGCATATTCTCAACAGTGCAGTGGAAAACATTGGGAGGAAGATTTTTAATCAAAGTGAAAATCAAGAGGGATTCAGATTAGATTCTAGAGGGGACCATAGAGTATAAGGGAACAGTGACCTAAGAGTCTGAGATCTTACAGTCTTACCAGAGGCTTGATGATAACAACAGTTAGGGCCTGGATAAAAACTGATTCTGTGATTTAACTCGATCAGCTAAAGTTTGCCCATTTGTATCAGAAACTTGATGAAGTTAATGGTCTTTTTCAGGGTTTAATTACATGTTTGTAGAGATTATTAAATTTTCATCAAAATATCCAATTGCGTTATGAAAATTAAGTTATAGTACATCTTATCCTGGCTTTTTTTACTGTAGAGGAAATATCAATTTGATGATCTGGAAATAAAAATCATTTTATTAATACTTAATGTGTTAGCTGTAAATAACGATCTTTTCTTAGTCCCTTAGCTTGTCTTGACCAGTCACATGAAGTGTTATGCTCTACAGCCTTGGTTTTCTGTTTTAGTTCCATTATGGCTATGGAAACAGATTTCCCTTGAATATATTTGATAATTGTGTGTTGTTGTTTTTTTTTTAAGAGTCACATAAATGGGAATGACTTGTTTGTGAATCCTAAACTGAAACCTTTCCCTTAATTCATAAAACTAGTCTTATGAAAACTTACTCCTTAGTAAAAAAAAAAATCATGGAGCTAACCCATTGGTATTCTGGGACATATTTAACAGCTGGCTCCTCACAAAATTACATATGTTTATTATAAATTTAAAAATAAAGATACTTTCTCTGATTGCCTGCAATATCCTCAGTGCTTCCCTCTGTTACCTCTAAGGTTGAAGCTGCATCTTGACTGAATGGACTTGGTCTTTCTTATGTCCTAAGGGTACTCTAAATTTCACAGTAGGAATTCTTGTTACTATCCCCTTCACTAAATTGCTTGAGGGTGGGGTACATGTCAGATTCAGGTTATTCCAGATTTCTGCATATTACAAATTTACTGAAGTGCCAACTTAACTAAGAGTGACTTCTAATGACTGCCTCCTCAAACCACATTCTCTCTTTATCTCTGATGCAAATTCCTTCAAAAGCTGCCCTTCCCTGCTTCCATGAGCAGCCATTTGACTTATTTTCTGCATATAGAACTTTTCACTTTTCTTTGTGACTTTGTGTTTCTCTACACTCCTTCAGATTTTTAAACATAATAAGAGAAATTATTTTCCTATAAGTGTTGTTTCCTTCTTGTCACCCAAATGACTGAATTTAGTACTTAAATAGAATAACAAGTTAAAACACAGAAATAAAAACAAAATAGAGTTTAAGTAACTTTTAAATTTAATGCAGATGTTTTATAGTGTTTATCTTTGTTATTTGCTATAATGGATGGTTTTGCTACTAAGCTGTAGAGAAGTGGCGTAATGCTACAATTCATAAAGTTACTCTTAATTCTAAGATTTGTAATTTGTCCCCTAGAGAAACAGATTTCAGAGAAAAACAAGCAACACCAAAAAACAACCTAAAACTTTCAAGAATGAGTTATAGATTTAGGATTTATTAAAAGATGGCTTTAGCACACTGCTGTTTCTCTTTAATGTCAGTTACTTTAATACAGTTTTGTGTTTTAGAAGGAAAGACCAAAACTTTTTCAATACAGAATTTAAGCTAACTTTAATTAAGTTAATAAATAATTTTTGTTTTAATTTTAGTAATACTTGGAAAGGATAGTATAGTCTGAGCTTCATAACTTTTATCCATTGTAACCCTTTGTCACTATTATGTATACATGAAAATCCCTGTTGATATGATGCTAGTAAGGTTTGTGGGAGGAGAAGAGTTATATAATACTAAGATTAGTTATCTTTTAGTGGTTAAGCCCTGCACATACGCATCATGACATTTTTTTGGCCACTTTCCTAAGGTGAAACTGGAATGCTAGAAAAGGCTGGAGCTGGGTATTTCCATTCTCTCATGTCAGTCAGTGCTGGTAAAACTCATATTGGGTGAGTTCTGGTAAAATCATTTCCCTAGATGGCAGGATGGTGATGAGGAAAACAGACTGCTCTGGCTGTATTTCAAATGCTTTCTTTTCCTCTCACCATAATAGGACTAGAAAAATTTTCTCCTATATATCTCTTCCACATTTTGGCTATTTCATTTGGTTTTACTATGTCAGGTTCATATTGTAATCATCAAAAAAAAATGATCATGAAGTTTAGATTCAGTGTGTCTGAAACTATGTCTTCTCATAACTAAAGTGATAATTATTGCAATAAATATCTCCTTAGGCATATCATTTATCTTCCATGTGCTTCTAAACAACTCATTAAGTTGAAAGGAGGGATAGGGTTAGAGAAAGAACAGAAGACAAAGAACTTTAAAAGACTAAAGATTAATTAGATCTGAAGAAAGACCAGGATATGAGATACTGAAAAGCAGTTTTCAGAAATCTATTTGCCATTTTATTTTTACTTTGATTCCATGAAGTCCAGTTTTAAAACTTACTTTTTAAGTGAGAATAATTTTACTCACTTTGTATCCCTTTTCTCAAGTCATTAAACTCCTAGTACAACTTAGGTTTACTTTTTAGAAAGAAGAAACTTCTGTAAGGTAATGTTTACAATGGGATATTTAAACCATGAGAAAATTATAATTCACACAATTTCCACATAAGTTTCATAAAAAAACTTGTCATTTGATACTATCAACAATGTCAGCTGACTTAATTTCTCCCAAAAGTAGAAGAATGAATTTGGTAAAAGGACTGTCTTAAAATCTTGGCTGCTTTCTTCTTTGGGGAGTGGTACCAAACTTGTGTTATATAGTAATACAGTTTAAATCTCTTTAATCGACTTTTACTTTGATATTTCCCTCTATTCGCTTACTGCCCTATATACATAAAGTATCTAGTCAGTAATCTTTGTGTTTGTTATTCTAATATTTACTTGTATTTACTAACTTAAAAATTATTTTCAGTCTCGTAGTGTGGATAAGCAACATGCTGTAATCAATTATGATGCCTCCACAGATGAACATTTAGTGAAAGATTTGGGCAGTCTAAATGGGGTAAGTTAAGTGCTTATTTTTTGTTCCATCTGAATATGTTTAGTATTATAAGAAAACAGGTCACATTAAATTTTCTGTTTATGTTACATTTACTTCTCTTTAATTTGCATTTTACTTTTAAATGCTTACTGGCAATTAGTACTTTGGATCATATGCTAGAATAGGAAAATCGCGTATGTTCTCGTGAACCTCTGTAGGCAATAAATGCTTATAGGAATTCAAACATTTTTGGTTGTTTTTATTTGCAATGATACAATACTGATATAACAAGAAGAAGTTTTAAAGAATAAAGGTCTCTTTAAGACATGAAAGCTTGACTTCACTCAATGGCTGAAAAATAGAAAGCCATGGCAGTAAGAATGCAAAATAGCACTCAAGGGAGACATAACAGTTTCCAAAGTTCTGCAGTAATGTAAGGAGTTGAAGTTAATGAATGTGAAGACTCAATGAAAAATTTAGTTGACTAGCTTCAGTTTTAGAATAATGAAATTATAATTCCATCTCTTCAGTATTGTTTTGAGCATTAAATGTGTGTTAACTTTAGAATATAAAGGTAGAAGATAGCTTGATGCCAGATGTATTTAATTATTCAGAGTTAAATTATGTTAAGCTTATTTTTTGCTTTAATACATTTTTATTTTTTATTTATATTTTATATTTGAGGATAGCACTAATTTATTGACAATGTATATGATTTAGGGGACTAGGTTCATACTTTAAGCACTCTTAAGCTTTAATTAGACTTTATAGGTCATCAAAATTTTTTTGAGTAAATATGGTGTGTTAAGTTGATAATTAAGATAGAACTGTGGCCTTCCTCTTACACAGTATATTTGGTTATCTTCTGCACACCAAAATCAGTGAATTATTTTTTTAAATTCTTTTCCAGCATTTTCAACTTTTCTGTTTTGTAATTACACATGTAATATTTTGGAATGCCCTAAATTGCACTTTATATTAAGATTGCAACTTCTTCCAATTTGTCTTTTGTATTCTATAGCTTATGCCAATTATGCATTTGCAAATGTGACCATAATACCATAATCCCCTTGTGTATTTTACTGTACCATCATTCAGCATTTTCCTAAACTCCATCATAGAAGGGAGCTGTTCATATAAGGTATTACTGTCATCTCAAATCCAACAAAACCGAGGATAGAAAAAAATGGAATTTAAAAGGAAAGAGTATAGTAATACTTAAACGTTACAGCTTATCTTAGAAAAATTTGTTGAGTGTTTATATGATATCTATATTCTTGGCAGTCAGGTAGATAACATTTTCTATCAATATAGTCTATAGTTCTAGCAAATTTATTTCTTTAATTTCAAGGAAAAATAGTTTTTACTCTGTTCAGTGGACTCTTTAAGTCTTTTAGAAACTATTTATAGAAATAAAGATAAAAGGATAATGAAAAATAGCTTGACTTTTTTTCTCCACATTTTTCTGGCTTTCCAAGGTACATAATACACATAATACACAAAATGGTTATTTATCTTTGAATGCCACTAACTACTCTTCAGTGATCATGCATTCACTTGTGATAATATCTAATTTATAAATGTTTATCCCAGATTTCACATACATTTTTAGCTCGTTCTAGCTTATTTCCAGTTCTTACCACTTATATTGTTAAACTCCATTATTTTTAAGACTCTGACAGCTTAAAATTTTATTAAAATGATCTTTTTTCCCATAATTGCAAAATTATTTGTAGATTTAGAAACAAATTAGGTGATCATTAATTTAATTTCTACATCTCTTCTACTTACTTTTTTTTTTTTTTTAAATATTTTTCTTAGAGTGTTTGCTTTCTTTTCTAGGTGTAGTCCCCCTTAAAATTTCCATTACCAATTCACCCATGCACCATCACCATTATCCATTGTGCTCTTCCCTTCCCTGCCTTGATCCCAATCCCTCCCTCCTTCTTGTAGAATGTCTCTGATTTGTAGTTGTCTGTTTATTTTTGTTTTGTTTTGTTGTCGCTGTAATAATTATTTTTTTTCCTTGAGCCCCTATATTCCTCCTATAAGTGAGACCAGCCAGTATTTTTCTTTTTCCTTCTGACTTATTTCACCGAGTATAATCCCTTCAAATTCCATCCATGTTTCTGGGAATGGCTCTAGTTTAATCTTTTTGATTGCTGAATAATATTCCACTGTTTATATATACCACATTTTCTTGATCCAGTCATCTATTTTGGGGCATTTGGGTTGATTCCAGTCTTACCTGTTACAAATAGTGCTGCAGTAAGCATAGGGGTACATGTATTCTTTTGAATTAATGTTTGTGTGTCCTTTGGGTAAATCCCTAGGAGTGTGATTGCTGAGTTATATGGTAGCTCCATTTTTAGAAGACTCAGGAACCTCCATACAGCTTCCATAGAGGTTGGACCAGTTTACATTGCCACCAGCAGTGTAGAAGGGTTCCTTTTTCTCCACATCTTCACCAGCATTTTTAGTTGTACAAATCCAACAGGTATATGAAAAAATGTTCAACATCCCTCATAATCAGGGAAATGCAAATTAAAGCACAGCACAATATACCACCTTACACTTAGTAAGGATGGCACATATCTATTTACTGTTTTATGGATACTTGCCTTGAGTATTGGTCTTCTTACAAATTAAATAATGTTAAAAAATAAGCTTCAATAAATGAAAAAGTTCTGTCAAAATTTCTTTTAAAATACAGAATTGTTCAGATTATTGTTGAAAAATATTGTATGACTCTTACTGAATAATTAGACATAAATGATCATTTTTATATCTGTCCCTGGAAACATACTCTTCTGCCATCAATTATTGCATTAGAGAAAAGTCATTTAGGAGTAACTTAATCTGAAAATACATTGTCTGAATTGTTGTTACAAAAAATAGCTGTCTTGGGCCTCCCTGGTGGTACAATGGGTTGAGCAACGCACTTTGAAGCAGACCATAGCCGCTGCAGCATGAGTTTGATCCCTGCTGCCAGCCCGGGAGGGGACCCACATGGCGTGGCAGACCTCTCCTGCTGTGCCCGCAGCTCCCCTCGGCAGTGTACTTCTGTTGATCTACCTGTTCTGCTCCCTGCTCTCTGTGGTGAATCCTCTCACCACCCCCCCTCCACGCCTCTGGCCTGTACCCCAGTGCTTGTATGCATAAATAAATAAATCTTTTTTTTAAAAAATAGCTGTCTTTTTACATTCCTATTATAAATTATGTTCTTGTCAGTTTTCTTCTCTTTGCCTTTATGTATATTAATTGAAAAAT
Source organism: Galemys pyrenaicus (assembly GCA_019455555.1). Lineage (NCBI taxonomy): Eukaryota > Metazoa > Chordata > Mammalia > Eulipotyphla > Talpidae > Galemys > Galemys pyrenaicus. The sequence continues at coordinate 628,229 of JAGFMF010011407.1, read as the reverse complement.
TCTAAGTTCTTATATGTGTTCTTTAGTAAGTAAAAAGAAAAACAAAAACATAGTTTCTCCTATCTCCAGATGTCTTTCATGTTTTCTTGAAAATATTGTGCAATATTTTGGACAAACACTAAGATAACTAAAGGTTGATGCAACAGCAGTAATTTTTTTCATGATTGCATCATCCTTGTAGCATTGAGCTTTTTATACTTAGCTGCTACCATGTGTGGCTATCGAACACTTGAATTATGAGTAGTCTAAAAAGCGTGCAAAATAAAAAAATTGTAAAATATCTTCTTAATTTTGTATTGCTAATGTGATAAAGTAGTACTATTGTGGATGTATAAGAAATTAAAAATATATTATTAAAACTAATCTTGCTTCTTTTTACCTTTTAATATGCCTGTTAGAAAAATTAGTAATATGTGCATAACTAGCTTTTGTGAACTTATAGTATATTTCTGTTGGATAGTGATATTCTGGGTAATTCCATTCTCATTTTGTTCAGCGTGAGTAGACATATTGGTGAGCAAAGATGAATTATGGTATAATGAAATGGCACAATATTTCATGATGTAGGAAAATAGATTAAAATTTCATAATATATACACAAAAGGTACAAGGAAATCATGGTAGTTGTAAAACAGAATGAAATTTATAAATTTTTTTTAAAGTAATTTTTCATTTCATTCTTTGGAAGAATTTAAAAATGAAAGTAATAAAATATCAATCCTCACAAAAACTTGAAATTGTTCCAGAAAGCTAAAATTGAGTCCAATCAATCATGATGATGTACCAAGATTTAAATGTCCTTTAAAATTTGCCAGTTTTGATTGGCACTTTGTTATGGCATCACTTTTAGGGGCCTAAATTTGTTTTTTTGCTTTTTGTATGTTACTGGTAATATTAATACAGGGTTTAGAATGTATTTATCAAACTGTAAGGTGCATTCTGTATTAACCACCATAAAATAAGTACATTTAAGTGTCATATGTCTGAAATTTAATAATTCATACTTCATATATAACCCATATCTTTTTTTTCTTGTAGACTTTTGTGAATGATGTAAGGATCCCAGAACAGACGTATATAACTTTGAAACTTGAAGATAAGCTGAGATTTGGATATGATATCCTTATATGATTTTGTGTATAAATTACACTTATTCAAAAATCTTTACTCTGGTGTAAATTTATGTTTCTTGAAACATAACAGTTCACAATATACATTCTAGTAGTTTCTATGCTTTCTCATACTAAAATACATGTTTTGAAATAATGTATTTCTATTTTAGTTACTATCCTAGAAAAGTTGATGGACTCAGATTTCTGCCCTTTCCCTGCCCCATGTATAGTTTCAGCAGAGCTCTCCCTGCCATGCTATTGCCTATGTAATTTGGGTATTTGAGTGTAACTAGGCAGAGGATTGGGGAGTGTTTAATATTAGCCCAGCCTAAAGTTTTTTTGTTTCGGGGGATGGGAGGCAATGAGGGAGTGGATGATAATGGCACAAACTTCCTGGGAGGAATGTAAGAATTTAACACTATCTTTTCTTCCACCTCTATGTTTGCTCCATTTTATGCTTCCCATCTCTGTTGCTTATTTTAATTCATATTTTTGGTATCTTTTGTCTTCTGTTACTCATACTTCCTGTTTAAGTACATTATGCATTCAATGTGTATTTAAAATTACTTTGTTTGAAAAATGGAATTCTAAGACTTATACAGGGACATAAAACATGACTGTAACCTAATACCATTGATAGTATTCTAGTGAAGAGAAGGGACATGATTGGTTGAAGAATAAATATAATTCTATTTATATATGACAAGCTGTGTAAAAAGCACTTTATATTTAATTAAAGTATAGTTATTCTGTACAGGCATATTTGAGGAATTACTTTTTATGGGTTTAAGCTAGTGTTCAGCCAGACCAATTAATTAAACCCTCTGGTTAGGCTGAGTTTTACTATTTTAAAATATGAGATTAAAAAAAATCTCATACTGATTAATTTTCTGAGTATTATGCATACATCCACAATGGGCTGTTACAGTGGTGAAAAACTTTACTATTTAGAGTGAAATTTAAAAAATTCTATATATTATCTGTAGTTAGCAATACTAGACAGAAGTAATATGTAATTTTTTTTTTGCTCCAAAATATTTTATTATAAGGTTTTATAAAGAGTTCTGTATTAAACCATAGAGGAAAGTTACATGTGACACAGAACACCACACGGAAAGGGTGCTTTTGGGTGTGGTTTCTAATTCCTCTACAAAATTAACCAGCCACGATGCAGTGGGGAGAGGGAAGGGAGAGAGTTAAGTATCATTTCAGAGTACAAAAAGCATGTGCTAATTTTTAAGTGCAAAGAAAGCTCATAATAAAATAGACCTTAAAAATTACAAATAAAAATCTGTACATCAAGGATATTTTTAAGGCCTTTACATGGACAGAGCAGTTTGTAGAAGGAGAAGACCAACCGCCGAGAGGAGGAGCCATCATGTCAGGTGTTACAGGCCTGGCCCATTTCCGCTTGCAGGACCATCTCTTCCTTTCTCAAGGGGAAAGTGTCGATCAGGTTGAAGAGAGTCATAGGCGTCACCAGGGAGACGTAGCGCTCCTTGTCCATACCATGCTTATCCATATTACTTCTGTCTAGTATTGGAATGGAAAACTACCCAATTTAATTAAAATACCACAGTAATATAAAGAAATAGGAAGCAAAATTTATATGCCAAAATTATTCTTTCTAACTGGAAGAATAGCTAGTAGTGAACTATCCAGGTTGAAAAATGAATATGGAACTCATAAGGAGTAATGAAATGTGAATTAATCAAGATAAACTCAAAAAGAACAATTAAATCTCAGGTGACCACACATTTTTCAGATAAGCAAGCTTAAGTTCATAAATTTTGCAGTTATTTATTAAGTCTTGGTGCTAGGCACGGTCCCCATGATCTGGGGTTACAGTAGAGAATAAATACAGTAGAGAATAAAACCACACATTTTTCAGATAAGCAAGCTTAAGTTCATAAATTTTGCAATTATTTATTAAGTCTTGGTGCTAGGCATGGTCCCCATGGTCTGGGGTTACAGTAGAGAATAAAGCTCTGTCCTCCTAGAGCTAATACTTTACTGAGATTGGCGAGAGCTGATAGCACACATTAAAAGGATAATGGAGTGAGATAAATTTTCTATGGAGAAAAAATGTGAATGGGGTGCCGGGAGTTACAGGTGTTTAGTGAGAAGGTACAATTAAAAAAGGATATTTACAACGACCTCACTGAGAAGCATACAGTGGAGCAAAGATGTGGAAAACGTTAAGTAGCTGACCATATAGATATCTGGGGAAGTAGCTCTTTAAGTAAATAAAACAGTTTAAGTACAAAAGCTTTGAACTAGGCACATGTTTAGCATGTTTGAAGAATACTATTAAAAGTCAGTGTGATTAGAACCAATAAAAAATAGGAGGATATTGGCAGGATAGAGGAGGGGACCTTAATTATTGTTGCTGGGTATAGAATTTTAGGTGACATTCTTTTCTTTAGTACATTAAAAATTTTGCTCCACTGTATTTTTTTTTTCTTTTTTTAAGGGAATTACTCCTTTATTGTAAGATTTTTATTTTATTTTTCTGTAGAATAACTAGGATGTAGGCCAAAGCTACAGGGTTGTGAGATGATTCCAGGTGACAGAGTAGATAGCAGAACAGGTGAATTGACTGAAATCCACTGCTGAGGAGGGAGCAGTGGATGAGAGGCGAGGTCTGCTGCACCATGTGGGTTAGCTCCATGGCCTGGGATCTGACTCTGGTCTTAGCAGTTAGGAGCTGAGACTTAACCCCTATACCACCAGGGCAGCTCCTCCAATATATTCTTATTTGTGTGTTGTTTCCCTTTACCCCTGGTTTTAAACAATTCAACCATGATATGCCATGTTGTAGTTTTGTTCATGTTTCTTATGCTTGAGTTTGTTGAGGTTCTGGAATCTATGTATTTATAGCTTTAATCAAATTTAGAAAAAAAATTTAATAAATTGGATAAGGAGTCATTTACTATTATTTGTCATTATTTTTAAAACATAATCTATATAATATAATATTTTAAATATATGATATGTACATATATGCTATATGTCGCTAATAAATAAATGCTACGTAATAAATGCTAATGTTGGGACAGTCTGAAAATCTCATGGCCATATCAGAGTCTCAAGTATTCCATGATCTAATCAATAGGCTTATTGATTTCTTGATTCCCATACATAGGAGACTTCTTAGAAGGTAAAATGTTTGGACTTAAGAAATGTATCAAAGTGTTCCTTGACCTTAGAGGAATCTAAATCATGAGTATAGTCCACACTAGCCTTGGGGAATAGCCTATGAATATTTCCAGGAATAAACTTGAAATAATAGAAAAAATCTTCACTGCAGGCTAAAAATCATTTGTATTTCTTATTGAAAAAAAGAAATGGCTCTTAATTTTTTAAGATGTAGTGTTTTCCTTGGAAAAATGTGTGATGTGTGAATGTTATACCTTCTAGCTGCTAATGAGTTTCTTGGGGGTAAAACAAAGTTACTCTAGACTTTTATTTTTTATTGAATATACTTAGTTATGAAATATATGTCAGTATTTTCATATATGCCAGCAAACATCTATGAACAAATATGTGTGAACATATATACTACTGAAAAAGGGAATTTTTAATATTCAAAATTATGGGAAGTAATGTAAGAGAAGAAAGCCTTGGACTATCCTAGTGTGGACTATCCTCATGATTTAGATTCCTCTAAGGTCAAGGAACACTTTGATTGATACATTTCTTAAGTCCAAACACTTTACCTTCTAAATCCCAGTCGAAGGCTTTCTTCTCTTACATTACTTCCCATAACTTTGAATATTAAAAATTCCTTTTTTCAGTAGTATGTATGTTCATACATATTTGTTCATAGATGTTGGGTTGTTGTATTGGCTTCTGTCTCGGTAATCTTCAAGTTTCTATTCTGTGGAACTTAGGTTAATGAAAGGTTAATAAAATTAAACTAGATATTTTCCTAAACTTCTTATAAATCTAAAATAATTCTGACTTTTTATTTTAATGAGCAGACATATGTATTGCCTGTTAGCAAGTTTACTTTTCTTTATTCATAAAAAGCCTTTTCTTACTCCAAGTAGATGTAGTAATTATAGCTTTCTACCTTCGAAGTCATGGGTGTATTTTAATAATAAAGAAGATTAGAATTTAGCACATGGTTGTAAAGGTCCTTTCATTCCAGGGTTTAGTAATGGGAAATGTGACCTCTGCTGTTTAGTGAAAGATCCTTCTTATATACAGAGGCATTGTTCTTTTAGGCACGATAATGAAAGCATTCATTATATCTAGCACTTGGTTCAATTCTGTATAGAATCAGTTGTTTGATAATGTAACATGACTCTTGATTGTAATTTCAGACAGAAAGGGATAGTCATGGTTGATGTAATGACCCTGATCGTAGCATTTTTTTTTTGTACTTCCAAAATGAACTTCATTTTTGTAAATGCTTATGATGTCTGACTTCAGATTTCTTCAGGATTTACTATTGAGTAACCAAGAGATACTTCCCTTTACAGTTTTACCATTATATTTTGATCCAGGTGCTTTTTTCTTTGTAGTAAAAACTAAAAATATCCTTTGTATTTTGATTAATTACCTAGTTATTTGTTCTTAAAAGCCATTATTACTGATGTTTAAAATTATAGCTAGATTTTAATGTTTAAAATATATTTAAATATTTAAAATATATTTTAAAATAAATATTTTATGTTTAGAAGCATAGTTTAATAACTATTAAGGGGAATTATACTACTTGTGCTGTGACTACCTTTTGAAAATGTGACAGTTTCTAAATTATCTTTGATAATTTTCAGTTTGATTATCAGAATTTTAAAATTATATTTTTCCTTAGCTCTGTTTACATACAAATCTTTTTACTGTAGTTCGAGGAGAAATGAGAGTCCCTGAAGAAGCTCTAAAGGTAAAAAGGTTTCAATTACTTCCTTGTTAAACCTGTGATCTACTGGGGTTGATTTTACTTATGGATGTTTCACTTTCATTTTAAAATGTTTTATAGCATGAGAAGTTTACCATTCAACTGCAATTGTCCCAAAAATCTTCCGAATCAGAACTAGCAAAATCTGCATGTGCCAAAAGTATAGATTCAAAGATACCCGATACTACAACAGAAGTGCCGCACAAAGCAACTGAAACATTGAAATCGGAGGAAAAAAGTATGGGTGAGTTACTCTCTTTAACAATACTGTATATAAATATTGAATAGTTCACTCATAGGAGGAATGTAGAGGAACCAACTAAGAGGTTGGAGGGGGGAAAGTAACTATAATTACGTAAAAATCACAATCATCAGGTAAATATCGATCAGAGACATTCTGTATGGGAGGAAGTGGAAGAAAGAGCAGGACAGAGATGGGAAGAGCACAAGGGACTATGGTGGTGGTGCATGGGTGACTGGGTGGTGGGACTTTCACAGGAAAATCATGCATTGTACAAATATGAAGGATAATGTAATAAATATGTATTAAAAAAAAGAAAATACCATACATGTGTTTGATAGTGAAGAAGTTGAAAAATCTTGTCTCTGTCCTTATAAAAATAATATATAATAATGACAGTTTCAGAGTAGGTTATAATGTAGCCAAAAAAGCATCATAAAACACACAATTATATAAAATATATATAGCAATTGTATGTCCTTATGTTTAATATGTTTAAATATTTAAGAAAGGTAAATATGGTTTACTTAACACTATTTTGATTATTTTACCTTTGCTTTTTCATCTGAATTAAAAAGGAATAACTAATAATGCAACATTATAATAATTAATATTATTATTTTTATCACATTCTAAGTGCTGTGAATATGTTTCACACAAATAATCCCCCTCCTGACAAAAGCAATTTTTTAAGTTGATAGACATTGCCAGATTTGCTCAAATATCTATGTTAATCCTGTACACAACCAATTTACATCATTTACTGTGCAGTGTCCTTAGACTTTAAAAGGATTACTCTTATTAAATTTACTTCAATTTTATCTTTTATATTTAGATTTAAGAGTCACTTCTATGTGCAAAGAACTGATTCTGCCTTAATTTAGAAAAGCTATTGGGATATAGCTGTTTATGTTACTTAGATACTAACCAATGCAGAATTTTATTTAGCTGCATCCAATTTTTAATTTGGCCTTATAGCAATGCTATATTATTACTCTTAGAGTACATTTTATTTATTTAAAATATGCTTTATTTTTCATTTAATAAATCACCAGATAATTCTAGCAGTCTGCAAGAGTGGATTAGTGTTGTTTCAGATACCTTAAACAGATTTTTCCCTCTTTCTAGATGTTTCTGCTGTGCCTCGTGGTACTCCTTTATATGGGCAGCCATCATGGTGGGGAGATGATGAAGTTGATGAACAACGAGCTTTCAAGTCAAATGGGAAACATGAAGAAAAAAATCATGAACCTGGAACATCAGGTAAAAAGTCTCATAAATTCTACATTAAGTAGATTTATATCTAAACAAAAATTTTGTCTACTGAAGAGATATTTTTGCTTCTCTTTAATTTGATAAAAAGAAATAGTCGGTGAATGTTTCAATTACATGGTCATTTTAATTTAAATTTATTTATGAGTATTCTCACATAAATTATTAATCCCAATCATTGTAAATCATGGTTGTCTAAAAAAAAATTTTTCCTGTTTATAAGGTTATGAAAGCTGGGAAATTAGATTAATGGTAGAATATTGGGCATTTTAATTATGTAGAAATGTTGAAATATATTATTAGTCCAAATTAATAGGTAGAAATTAATTTTTCATTAATTAACAATCTTATTTTTAAATGAACAGTGTCTATTGTGTTCAGAAATGTGATATAATTTTTTTTAACTTCTTTAAATCCTCAATTGGGATATGGTAGCAACAAGATTAGCTGAATTTAGCAGCCAGAATGAAGAAGTAGTTCCAAGTCACTTTCTGCAATTAATAATCAAGGAATATTCTTTTGTTGGAGTCTCTTACACTAAACCATAAAAAACCATAAAAAAAAATCCAGGAAATAAATGGAGATATCAATTATCTGTCACATAAAGACTTGGCAAAGACATCAACATTGATGGATGAAGCAACCACTTTTCATGAAATGTCAAATAATGGAGCCAGAAGTGAAAGATAAAATGCAGAAGCCAGGGAGCAGTGTGGAACTCTAAGTCTGACGCTGAGTCAGGGTAGATTCCATCAGAAATCTTCTCAATTTTCCACTTGTGATTCTAGTTCTCCAGGATGAGTAAGACAGTTTTCTTAGTGATAAAATAAGAACACTGGTTCTTTAAACATACTCTAACTTTATCAGGAGACAAGTTAAAGAAAGCTGGCTTTACCAACATGATCTCCCAGTGCCCCAAACTTAAGTGTGTCAACTGTACAAATAAGTTCACATAAAGACTTCCTTATTTCTGTCACCAAATAGTTTTATTCATGCCCAACCTCAAGAGTATAGTAGTATTATACCTTCAAATGTAAACAGCAAGAGTGCTACCTGAGGTTTTATAAGGAAACTTAAGCAACAACCTCATCAGAGTTGATTAACACACCATCTTTACATTATCATCAGCTAGCTAGCTTCTTTTCCACCTGTCAGCCTTTTTAGTCAAATGGAGCTGTATAAAGGGGGAGTTTCCCCTCTTTCTTATTGGCTGCCTGCCAACAACATTGAGGGTACATGTTAAAGAAAATAATAAAGGTTGCTTCTAGAAGTTGGAAGGAAAAGTACCAAAAGTTCTCAACACATCTCTCATCTCATTGCCCTCTCACAAGTTTAGGAGTAGGTCACTTGCTTATTTCTGAGCCAATCCTTTGCAAGCTTATGATATTATCCTGAAACAAATCTCACTCACTCTGAAACAATGTGAGTTTAGCTTTCTTCTATGATACAGGCGTCAGAGAAGAGTAGGTATTAGAATGTTGGAGTTGTTTTTCAAGGGAGGAACAGAAAATGGGCATTGAAAGAGTTACTACTGTTTAATCTTTAAAAGCTTTGTGTCTTCCTTTCTTTACCTCATCTACTACATTTCCTGCTTCTTTTGCCTTTTTTTTCCTCATTGAGTCATAATTGACCTTCCTACTTCTGTTTCAACCTCCGTACAGTTCATTTTGCATAATAAATCTGTCTATTTCCTTTTTTGCATGAAATTAGAGTGACTGCCTTTTGTCTGCCAGCTAGATTTTAAGTCTTACATGTCCAATTCTTGCTAATTTTGTGTACTTTATTTAGAGAGCCTTATGTTCTAGTACCAGTTGTTTTTAAACTGTTTTCCTTATGTTCCTACCTAAGTTATCCTAATTCCTGCCTGCTTTTCTCTCACAGATACTTATTAATGTAAATACATATACATAATACAGGTAATATGAAATTGTAAATGATCATTCTGTCTCTATTTGTGTATAACTAACATGTAACACTATCTGATTTACTCTAAGTATCCCTCTCATCTCAAATATAGGTTCCTTAATTCAAGGATTAAGTACATATTACTATTGTACACTAAAACCGTCTTAGAGAGAGGGAAACAGAGAGGGAAAAATTCTGAAAATAATTGTCTCACCATTAAAAATCTAGCCCTGGGGCCTCCCTGGTGGCGCAGTGGGTTAAGCAACGCACTATGAAGCAGACCGCAGCCACTGCAGCACGAGTTCAATCCCTGCTGCCGGCCGGGGAGGGGACCCACATGGTGCGGCAGACCTCTCCTGCTGTGCCCGCTGCTCCCCTC